>BJKM01000887.1:5000-57500 GCA_015082035.1 Chaenogobius annularis
CCTAACCCTAACCCTAACCCTAACCCTAACCCTAACCCGCCCTAACCCTAACCCTAACCCTAACCCTAACCCTAACCCTAACCCTAACCCTAACCCTAACCCTAACCCTAACCCTAACCCTAACCCTAACCCTAACCCTAACCCTAACCCTAACCCTAACCCTAACCCTAAACCCTAACCCTAACCCTAACCCTAACCCTAACCCTAACCCTAACCCTAACCCTAACCCTAACCCTAACCCTAACCCTAACCCTAACCCTAACCCTAACCCTAACCCTAACCCTAACCCTAACCCTAACCCTAACCCTAACCCTAACCCTAACCCTAACCCTAACCCTAACCCTAACCCTAACCCTAACCCTAACCCTAACCCTAACCCTAACCCTAACCCTAACCCTAACCCTAACCCTAACCCCCTAACCCTAACCCTAACCCTAACCCTAACCCTAACCCTAACCCTAACCCTAACCCTAACCCTAACCCTAACCCTAACCCCCTAACCCTAACCCTAACCCTAACCCTAACCCTAACCCTAACCCTAACCCTAACCCTAACCCTAACCCTAACCCTAACCCTAACCCTAACCCTAACCCTAACCCTAACCCTAACCCTAACCCTAACCCTAACCCTAACCCTAACCCTAACCCTAACCCTAACCCTAACCCTAACCCTAACCCTAACCCTAACCCTAACCCTAACCCTAACCCTAACCCTAACCCTAACCCTAACCCTAACCCTAACCCTAACCCCCTAACCCTAACCCTAACCCTAACCCTAACCCTAACCCTAACCCTAACCCTAACCCTAACCCTAACCCTAACCCTAACCCTAACCCTAACCCTAACCCTAACCCTAACCCTAACCCTAACCCTAACCCTAACCCTAACCCTAACCCTAACCCTAACCCTAACCCTAACCCTAACCCTAACCCTAACCCTAACCCTAACCCTAACCCTAACCCTAACCCTAACCCTAACCCTAACCCTAACCCTAACCCTAACCCTAACCCTAACCCTAACCCTAACCCTAACCCTAACCCTAACCCTAACCCTAACCCTAACCCTAACCCTAACCCTAACCCTAACCCTAACCCTAACCCTAACCCTAACCCTAACCCTAACCCTAACCCTAAACCCTAACCCTAACCCTAACCCTAACCCTAACCCTAACCCTAACCCTAACCCTAACCCTAACCCGCCCCCCTAACCCTAACCCTAACCCTAACCCTAACCCTAACCCTAACCCTAACCCTAACCTAACCCTAACCCTAACCCTAACCCTAACCCTAACCCTAACCCTAACCCTAACCCTAACCCTAACCCTAACCCTAACCCTAACCCTAACCCTAACCCTAACCCTAACCCACCAAACCCTACCAACGAAAAGAGACAGAAAGTTCACGGGTCAAACTTTTATTGAACAGAAGTCAGAAAAAAGCCTCTTCACACTTTTGCAAACAGCCATTATAAAAATATAAAGTTTATCTACAGCTCATTTCATTCTACACTCATTACATACCAAATATTCAATATAGCAATAACTGATTGTTTTTCCATGCTGAGGCCACAGAGATTCTGAATCTCAGTGGGACTTCCTGGTTCAGTACAGGTAAAAATCAATGTGCCTCTCTTTCTCAAACTTGTCACTGTTGAAATAGAAACCATCTCATCCTCGGTTCTTGATTGTTTGTGGGAGATTGAGGTGACACATTTCAGTTTCCCTCTGATCATAGAATATAATCACCTTTGAGAATCCAGCCACTTCCAGAATAAACCCAAATTAGGTTTGGGTGTTGGTTTTTCCTGCTCCGCTTCTTCAGACATGGTTTCTTTCTTTTCACTTCCTTCAAAACGTTCAGTAGCAAACTTTCAAGGCCAATTTTCAAAGAACATGCATTCTACAGCGCAAGCTCCTAAACATGAAGCAATAGAGTTAGAGTTTTCTTTTACATCCTTCGTGAACATGAAGGTTTCCTTCTTCTGTCCATTTTAGGCCAGAGTTTGAAAAAGACCTTCATATTTCAGAGTCCAAAGATGGTTATTTTCATTTCAGTTTATTCTGTCAAACTGCAGATTCAGGTCAAATAAAGATCACCCTGAAACATCTGTGGAACAGGACTCCTTGGATCAGCGCAGGTGTGGGACTAAAACTGGTTCTAAGGCCAAGTTCTTAACCCAGTTTGAGTCTTGACCCTGTTTAACTCCCAGGTCGTAACCTAGAGTTCGGCAATGCATGAAAAGTCAGGTTTAGTGCTGCCCGGTGGTCGAGTGGTCATGGCGCAGTGCACATATGCCAGGCTCCATGTGCCACAGCGTTGTGAGTTCCATTCTCTAACTCATGTCCTTCCTTCTCTCATCCCCCATTTCATTCTCATCTGTTCTGTCCAATCAAACTTACGGGCCAAGAATCCCTAAAGAAAAGAAAAGTCAGATTTGAGGTCCAGTCTAAACCTTCAAACCCTGGTCTGCCCTGCTCTTATTCTAAAGCTGGTCTTAAAGCTGGTCTTAAACCTGGCCTTGATCTCTAGTCTTGGTCTACAGCTTGAACCCCTTGGGCCTCCTGTTGAAGTCCTTTTTCGGGTCCTCCGGGGTTTTGCGTCGGATCAGCGCTCGTTCAAACGCCGTGGATAGTTTGCTGATTGGTTTCTCGGCCGCTTCTTTCAGTTTGCGAGCGTCAAAACGCGGACTGTAGAGCAGGACCGGCAGGCGGCTCACGAACGAGGGGGGGTCCGGGTCTGAGTCCGGCTCTTTCTGGGTCTGGTCCTGGCTCTTCGGGCTTTGGTTGATCTCCAGCTGCTTCATGATGCGTTCTTTGGTGGAGAACATGTGAAATAGCAGAGCGTCCCACATTTTCAGTGCTTTAGGTCCAGAGTCTGCCTTTGCCTGTGTCAAATCTAGATCTGGACTCAGCTCTGGTCCTGGTCCAGGGTTAGGGTCAAACTCAGGACTTTGTGTGGACGTTTGTTCAGCGTTCACAGCTGGGAACTGAGGTTCTGCTTGCTCCACAACCATGTGCTTCTTCAAACGACTCCAGCCACTGTTTTTGGACCCAAAACCCTTGGACTTGGACTTCAGGGAGGTCTTTTTTTCATCTGAACCTGAGCCGGACTCCTGGTCTTGGTTTGGATTCGGGGTGGATTCACTTTTGGGTGACTCCATCTGATCTTTATTTGTAGACTCGTGTTTTTTGAACAAACCCAAAAATGACTTTTTATTTTTTTCTGAAGCAGATTTTGATTTCAGACTTTTGTCTTTTTTCTTTGGGTCTTTGCCTGAATTGGGTTTGGACACAGGGTCTTTTGGTGGATTCAAAGGTTGGTCCAGGGCTTGGAATGGACTCTTGGACTCTGGACCATTGAGCGGACTAACACATTTGTCCTGGATTTGGGACTTTTCTTGTTTTTCTCTAGAACATAATTGTGATTTTTCTTCATCTTCAGCAGAACGTAAAATGATCTTGACTTCATCACGGACGGTTTGGTCCTGGACTTTTCCTATACCCGGTCTGGACCCTGGTCTGTTTACTGGTCTGGACTCTGAGTCTTTAGGGGAACAGATAGATTTGTCTAGGACTTGAAGTTGAATCTCAGACTTGTCCAGGTTTTCACAGACTAATTGTGTCTGATCTGGTCTGGACTCGGGTTGGGACTCTGGCCGGGACTCTGGCCGGGACTCTGGCCGGGACTCTGGCCGGGACTCTGGCCGGGACTCGGGTTGGGACTCGGGTTGGGACTCGGGTTGGGACTCGGGTTGGGACTCGGGTTGGGACTCGAACTCGGGTGGACTCTGGTTTGGGGACTCGGGTTGGGACTCTGGGCCGGGACTCTGGCGGACTCTGCATCTGGCCGAGATCTCTGGCCAGGACCCTGGCCGGACTTCGGCCGGGACTCTGGTTGGGAACTCTGGCCGGGACTCTGGCCGGGACTCTGGCCGGGACTCTGGCCAGGACCTGGCCGGGACTCTGGCCGGGACTTGGGTGGGACTCTGGCCGGGGACTTCTGGCTCGGGACTCTGGCCGGGACTCGGGTTGGTGACTCTGGTGGGACTCTGGTGGACACTCTGGTTGGGACTCTGGTTGGGACTCTGGCTGGGACTCTGGTTGGGACTCTGGTTGGGACTCTGGCTGGGACTCTGGCTGGGACTCTGGTTGGGACTCTGGGTGGGACTCTGGGTGGGACTCGGGGTCTTCGATCATGGTCCCAGTGCTCTCCTGAAGCCTTGACTTCAGCAGGTCTGTGGTTGGTCCTTGACTTGAATCTGGCTCCTTGTCTGGACTTGTGGACTGCGTACTTCCTGGACACTGTTGATCGATTGGTATTGTGGACTTCGGCCTTCTTCTTCTTTGGACTCGGTCTTTAGCTGAGAAAACCTGGTCTGGTTCTGGCTGGGTCTTTTTGGGGGATTTCGTCCTGATTCTAGATTCTAGATTCTCACATTCGGCCTTGGCTTTTTCCAGTAAATGCATCAGTTTTTCAGTCTTTTTTCCTCGAACAGGTGGAACCGTTTCTTCGGTCTGAACCTGGACTTTAGTTAAAACCAGGACTGAGACTTGATCTGGTACGGGGCCATCTATAGTCAAGTTTTCTGGGGAGTCTTTGAACAAAGACTCACTAGAAATCAGAACTTCAGGCTGTTCATTGTTTTCTGTTGGACTTTCAGCTGAAGATGCAGGTAATGTCACTGACCTCTTGGAGATCTGGGAAGTCTTGGTCGAGATCTCGGTCAGGATGGGAGTCTGAGTGCGAGTCTGGACCCCGGTCTGGTTCTGTGAAGTGTGTTTCGTCTTCACTTCCTGATTTCTCATTGACCCTTGTGAAACAAAAGCCATTTGCTTCGTCCTCTCCAGATCTTTGTCCTGAAAAGTCTCCAGATCTGGATCTTTGTCCTGAAAAGTCCCACATGTTTTGAGACCAGTTTGAAATGTTTCCCGAATCCTGGCTTCGGTCTGGATTTGTAAAGTCTGTTCTAAGTCCGTCAACTTCCGATCTTCCGTTGACTTTTGTAAAACTGGTTTTGTCTGAGCGAGGTTCAATGAATCCTGGTCTGAAACCTGAAGACTCCAGTCTGGTCTTTGTCCAGTCTGCATCTTGGTTTGGATCTTGGTCTGAGTCTGAATTGTGGCCTCCGTTTCTTGAATCAGTTTGAACTCTTGGCCTTCCATTGGTTTGAACACAAAGTCCAGGTTCAAGTCCTGGTCTGAAATCTGAAGAGTCCCACCTGGTTCCAGTTCGGTCCAAGTCTCCATCTGGGTTTGGGTCCTGCTCTGGACTTCCAAGGTCTCTGAGGCTATGTTGTGAACCATCTCCTGAGTCCAGTCCTGGTTTAAGTCCACAAAAGTTTCCTCTGGTTTCAGTCTTGGTCCGGTCTGTTTCCAGTCCTGGTTTCTGTCCAGTTCTAGACTCTGCTGTGTAGCTAGTCCTTGTGAAACTGGTTCTAGTCCCTCCAGAGCCATCAGGATGTTCTGAGAGTCTATTACAGATTCTAGACGGGACCCGGGATGAGACCAACTCTTCTCGGTTTTGCTTTGGTTCAAGTCCAGTTCCTGGTCTAGGTCCAGTTCTGAGTCTAACTTTGTAACAAACATTAGCCTTAGATTGGGTTCCTGTAAGATTCCTGGTGCTACTTTGTCCTGAGACCACGTCCTTGTCCAATTCCCGGTCCCGGCAGATTCTTGAGTCCGGGTTTTCTTCTTTAGTCCCTTTTGGTCCAGGATCTTGTCCAGTTTCTCCATGGTTTCCTTCAAAGTCTCTTTCAGTCGGAGTCGGGTTTTCAGAGTTGCCTCTTTTGAAGTCCTTGGTCTGGTCCTGGTCTGGTCTGGGTCGGTCTTCAATGGAATCTTCATGGTATTTTGAGCTGGGTCTAGTCCGGGTTTTTGCAGAGATGACAGACACTTTTCTTTGTCTGGTTCCTGAGGCAGAGAACCAGAATCAATCACTGAGCCATGTCCGAGTCCAGTTTCTAGTCCTGGTTCAGAGTCTATTCGAGTCCCACAAGTCCCAAGTCCTGCTGGTTCTGATCCTGAAACTGGGATCAAAGTCTCAAGTCCTGGTTCAGATTCCAGTCCTGTCCAAAGATTTAAACTACTTTCTACTGGATTTATATTTGGTAAATCCTTCCTGGATCTGTCCAACTCTGGGGTCTTTGGTGTAAGTTCTAAACCAGGTCTTAAACCAAGTCTAGACTCGGAGGTTTTCAGTCCTAAACTGGTCTCATTTTCCCAGTCTGAGGAGGTTTTTTCGCTCTCTGGTCTTGAATCTGGCCTGGTCAGCCCTAGATCTGGGCCAGATCTGGTCCCTGAAGGTCTGGAGTCAAAGTCTGCTGAACCAGCCCCAAGTCTTAGACCAGTTACCAAACCAGGTTGAAACAATACACTTTTTTGAGGTTGAATATCGATGAGGGAGAGGTTTTGGGGGACATTTTGTCCTTCAAGCTTTAGTTCTGATTCTAGTTCCAGTCCAAATCCTGGCTCTAGTCCGGGTTTAGACTCTGAAGTGTAGAGTTCTGGATTATAACATGGTTTAGACGGTCCCAAAGATTGGGAATCTATAATCCTTTTATCAAATCCTGATTTAAAATTCAGTCCAGAATCTAGTCCTGGTTTAAGACCAGACTTTGCTGGGATTTCCACGTGTTCCTTAAAAGTCCCAACATCATCTGGTTGAAATGTGGGACTAAAAGCAGGCCTTGGTTCTGTTTGTGTTTTAGGATCAGGGCCGAGATCAGGGCCGGGATCAGGGCCAGGATCAGGGCCGGGATCAGAGCCGGGATCAGAGCCGGGATCAGGGCCGAGATCAGGGCCGAGATCAGGGCCGGGATCAGAGCCGGGATCAGGGCCGAGATCAGAGCCGGGATCAGGGCCAAGATCAGAGCCGGGATCAGCTCAGAGCCGGGATCAGAGCCGGGATCAGGGCCGAGATCAGGGCCGAGATCAGGGCCGGGATCAGGGCCGGGATCAGGGCCAGGATCAGAGCCGGGATCAGAGCCGGGATCAGGGCCAGGATCAGGGCCGGGATCAGGGCCGGGATCTTCACTGTGGACTGGACTCAGACTGTCTGGAACTGGTTCAAGTCTTCTTTCTGATCTGGTTTGACTTTGGTCCAACACTGGACTTGTCAAAACCAAAGTCTTTGTCCAGTCTAGTCCCACTGAGTCCGCTCGGTCCTGACCTGGGTCTGGTGTAGTCCTGAAGTGCACATCTGGTTCTGGTTTGTTTATAATAGTTTTTTGTGCATTTTTATGAAGTCCAGGTCGGGTTCTGTCTGACCCTAGTCCCTCCAAGTCCTGGGCTAGACCTGAGCTGGCTTTAGTCCAGTTTTGGTTTGGACATGTGCTAGGCTGGTCTAAATCTGGTCTCTCACCTGTGGGGTCTTTGAGAATGTCCAGTGATCTGATTCTGGGCTTTGTCTCAGACAAGTCTTCCTTAAGTCCTAGTCCTGGCTGTAGACCAGATCCTGTTTTAGTCCCAGGTTTGATAGGGTCTTCCTCTGGACTCTCTTTAGTCTTGGACTTGATCCCTCCGAAGGCCTGGTACTGAGTCGGCGTGAGTCCGTAATAAGACCTGGCTCGGCACTGGTTCTGGGAGGTCTTAATCTGGGACTCCAGAATTGAGGACAGGGATTTTCGGGCCTCCGAGACCTGGTCTGGATCCAGGCCTGGACTTGGACTGAGGCAGGAGAGACTCCGAACTGTAATGGGACTAAAGACTTGGGTCTGTGGACTTGGGTCTGAATAGACCTTTAAAGAACTCAGACCAGGACTCAGACCAGGACTCAGACCAGCACTAAGACCAGGACTCAGACCAGGACTCAGACCAGGACTCAGACCAGGACTCAGACCAGGACTCAGACCAGGACTCAGACCAGGACTCAGACCAGGACTCAGACCAGGACTCAGATTGGAGACACTAGGAATCCTCAGAGAAGGGTTCAGATCTGACCTCAGACCAAAACCAGGACTTGGACCGGACTCTGAGGGCAGTGTGAGGAATGTGGGCAATTTTGGTAAAGACCCCTCTGAGTCTGGATCAGGTCTGGTCCTGGTCTGGGTCTCCACAGATCCAGATATTTGGTTTAGAAAAAGATTGTGCTGAATTTGCTCTGTTTTTTCTGGCCTCGACACGGACTCGACCAGGACCTGGACAGAAGGAGTCTTGGACTTGATGGTTTTGAGGACAAGCTCAGGCATGATTTGGTCTTTGTTTGGTTTTGTGGTCTCAGGGACCAAAGCCGGACTCTTTGTGGACTCTTTTGATCCGGGCTGAAGACTGAACTCTGCATTTGAACCTAAATGAAATGCTTGAAGTTTGACTGGACTTGTGTAGACCACGTCAGGTTTTTGGAGACTTGAATCCAGATTTAGTTGGTTGTGAGGATCCCTCTCTGGGCTTGGTCCAGATTTAGACTTTGACTGGACTGACTTCTGAAAACCTTCTGGTCCTGGTTTAGTTCCTTGAAAATGACTGAACACTGAACCTGGTTTTGATCCAAAGTTCTGGCTCACTTCTGGACATTTGTGGACTTCTAGTGTGGAATTCTCTGGACCTGGGCTGAGTCCTGACCTGGGTCTAGACTCGGCACTCATCCAGACCATTTTTGTTTCTGAAAAAGACTGTTGATGTATTCCATTTATTGCAAATTTTGGAGATGGATTTTCTGGTATAAATCCAAGATCTCGGACATGGGTCTTTACGGGATCAGGATCAGGGCCGGGTCTCAGGTCTCGGTTTGGTCCGGTTTTGTCTGTTTTTTGGTTCGTTTTATGGTTGTTAGAGATTAAGTCTTGGAGTGAAACTGAAAAAGTCGCTTTAGAGGTAAAGGTCTTGGACTCGGCCTGAACTGGGTCAAGGACCGGGACTGAGAGTTTGTTGGTCTGAGTGTAAAATCCGTTTGGACCAGAACTGGGGAGACTTGAATCTTGACCAGGTCTAAAACAGGTCTGAGGATTTTGGGTCAGTTGTTCTGTCGAGACTTGGGACTTTAGGGCTGGACCTGGTCTGTGCTCAGTCTGGGGCAGGACTTTGGGGACTGTGTTTAAACCCGAAAGTCGGTTCACCTCACGTGGTCTTTCTGAACCCGGGTCTTTGGTCTGTATCTGAATGGAGAATGTGGCAGTCCGGTCTAGACCTGGTTCTGTGTGGCTCTTTGGATTTGGGCCAGGTCTGAGCTGGACAAAACCTGGGTCTGGATTTGATGTAATCTGGTACGACGTGACTGGACACACATTGGAGTAAGGTCTGACTGAAACAGGGGAATAAACCGGAGGAAAACCAAGACCCTGGACTTGTGTGGACCGAGTCTGGTTCTGGTGCGGCGAATAAACGGGGAACGTCAAAGTGCTCAGTTCTTCGTCAAACATAAACCCAGAACATTCAAACAAAGGAGCCACCTTCTGCTCAGAGCTGGTCCAGACCGGCTCAAGACCTGGTCCTGGTCCGGTACCAATGTGTGATTGAAATCCAAACACTGGGTTGAACCTGGACTCGGATCTCATGTCAGTCTGGATTAGTCTGTACTGAGCTGCATTTGGGAACACACTGGCCTGGTTCTGAAGCTGGTTCCAGGCAAAGTTGCATCCAGAGTTTGGTTTTAGTTCAGGACTTAAGTTTGGTTTAACTGAGCCACGATCAGAACCGGCCCAAGCCAGAACCAGACCTGGACCAGGAGGGTTTGTTCCAAAGTCCTGGTTGGAGATGAGTCTTGGGTCCAGGTATCGCAGGTTCGACTTTTGCTGAAGGAACAAGTTTTCTCTGGAGTTCTCCTCCTGGATCTGAGCCCATCTCAGGTCCGGTCTCAGGTCCGGTCCCAGGTCCGGTCTCAGGTCCGGTCTCAGGTCCGGTCCCAGGTCCGGTCTCAGGTCCGGCCTCAGTTCCGGCCTCAGGTCAGGTCTTAGGTCAGGTTCAGGTTCCGGTTTCAGGTCGCGGCTTCAGGTCAGGTCTCAGGTCAGGTCTCAGGTCCGGTCTCAGGTCCGGTCTCAGGTCCGGTCTCAGGTCCGGTCTCAGGTCCGGCCTCAGGTCAGGTCTCAGGTCAGGTCTCAGGTCAGGTCTCAGGTCCGGCCTCAGGTTTCAGGTGTTTGAGTGGAGGTCTGGGACTTCTGGGGTCCAAGTCCAGTTCCAGGTCAGTTTGGACTTCATTGACCGGAGACAAACAGGACCTGAACCAAACAAAGGTCTACATTAGTCACGTTTACCTTTTCTTGCAGCTGCTGCACAAATAACCTAAACCCAAATGTCACCCAATCCAAACTGTTGGTGCCCCCCGGACCACTCTGCACTGTGCGTTATGTGCGTGATGGAAACTGCGACACGGCTATGGTTGTTTTTGGCCCTAACTCTAACTACACGGCCCTAACCCTAACCCATTTCATCTAAACCAACAGAATGTGGTTTGGTCCTGAAGATCTGAGGACGTTCTCCTGCTTTATTCGAAACCAGACACTGCTTCATAGATGCTTGAATTCACCTGAAGCTTTATTTACAACAATAGTTTGTGTTGACATGAGATAGGGTTAGGGTTAGGGTTAGGGTTAGGGGTAGGGTTAGGGTTAACCCTAACCTGGTTTATAGTTCATGTCTTTGTACACGGTTTCATGAAACAAAAACAGCACGAATAAACTAAAGTCACACTCAGGAAGTGATGCCATTATTCAAAGACTCAATTAAAGAAGACATCAGATTAATATAACCCCTAACCCTAAGCCCTAACCCTAACCCTAACCCCTAACCCTAACCCTAACCCTTTGTGGAGCCAAAACCAAACTAATCATGAGAAGGACAAACATCTGAGGAGTTGGGTTCAGAGATTTCCTCCAAAAACAGAGCTTCATCTGAGATTATGACATCATCAATTCCAAGAATCTGATTTCACATTCTACAATCTGATGATGTCACTCTCCTGCTTTAGTGAACTGTTCTGACCTGAAAGGCACTGGCGTCTGGCACACTCCCGCTTTTTTTTTGTTACGTTTCTTCTTGAGTTTCTGGAGCCTCACGTTGTCTTTTCCTGGTTTAGGCAGAACCGGGGGCGGGGCCTGGTCCAAGTCCTGGTCTACAGGGTCAAAAAGGTCTGGGTCCATCTGTAAATTCTGCAAAATTGCCAGACTGTGAGGACTCATACAGACCAAGAACTACTTAAAAGACAGATGTAAACCAGGTCTCAAGCCTTTAGTTAGATACACCAAACAAAACACTGAGATTTATTAATTAAATCATTCTATGACTTTAATGATTTCAAAGCACCGGTCAAGGACGGCCCCCAGTGCCTGTGCTCTTCGTTTATATATCTTTATCTCATTGTGTAAGTGTGTTTGTGTGATATATTGGGCCAGGATTAGGTTCCAAGTACAACTCACACAAGTGAGGGTTAGGGTTACCCTAGGGTTAGGGTTAGGGTTACCCTAGGGTTAGGGTTACCCTAGGGTTAGGGTATTGTGTGCACACTGACCTTCAGGACGGATGTGCGTGTCTCTCTCTTCTTTCATGAACGCCACATATAAAACAAACAAGAAAACAGGTGAAAATACCAAATAGAAAACAAAAGGGTTCATGCCAAAATCCTGTGTCAAACCCAAAACCCGATCATAAATAAGAGCGCCCCCTAAGCCTAACCCTCCCGAACGCTGTTACTGGCTCCAATCCTCACAAAACCCCCTCCGCCGCCCCCTGTGTGTATTTATCCCTTTTCCCACTAACCCAATCTCCCACATTTGGTACTCAGATTAGTGGATTTAACCAGACCCAGTTTATGTAGGGTTAGGGTTAGGGTTAGGCTAACCCTTAACCCTGAGCTGACCCAACATGGATCATGATGTCTGGTAGAACATCTGATCAAGTTTAGACTTTGTACTTTGTGAATTGTAGAAAATATTTATATCTTATTAAATGTTTGTTTAACCTTTTCCTGTCATCACTAAATGTTTTACTGTTACAGTCAAGTTTTACAGGCCAAGTCTGGCCTAGTTTGAAGTCTGGGACATGGTCTAAATTTAGACCGAAACTTGATCCAGATCTGAACCAGCTGCTGGCTTTTCTGCTCATGGACAAACTAGGACTAAACCAGGTCTAAATCAGGTCTAAACCGGGTCTAAAACAGGACTAAACACGGTCCCAACTAAGGTCCAAACCAGGTCTAAACCAGGACTAAACCAAGACTAAACCAAGACTAAAACAGGCCTATACAAGGTCTAAAGCAGGCTGAAAGCAGGTCTAAAGCAGTTCTAAAGCAGGTCTATACAAGGACTAAAGTAGGACTAACGCAGGACAAACACAGGACAAACGCAGGACTAGACCAGGATTAAAGAAGGCTTAAACTAGGTCCAAACTCGTGACAATCCAGGACTACAGCTAACCCAGTTTGTCAAAGCCTGAAGTCGTCAGATCTCAGAAGCTGAACAGAGACGGGCCTGGTTAGTACTTGGAAGGAAGACCACTGGAACACCAGGAGCCACGGGGGGGCACTAGTACACGTGTCCTTGGGCACACACCTTGCCTCCAGTGTCCATGTATGCTGGTGTTAGGGTTAGGGTTAGGGTGAAGGAGTATGTATGTGAGAGGGAATGTGGGACACAAACTGGCGTGTTTACAGCACGTGTGTCATACATGTTTGTGTTTACACCATTTGTGTCATGTACCTCCCTGGAGTCATGCCACGCCCCAGCCTGCTTCAAGTGGTCCATCATTGTCCCTGTCCCCAAGAAGTTCCGGATCACTGGACTTCATGACCACAGGCCTGTGACGCTGACGTCTGTAGTCACAAAGTCATTTGAACGCCTGGTCTTGCCCCACCTCAAGTCCCCCACCTCCTCCCTGCTGGACCCCCTGCTGGACCCCTTGCTGGACCCCCTGCAGTTCGCCTACAGAGCCAACAGGTCTCTAGACGACGCCATCAACCTGGCACTCCCCTTCCTCCTGCAGCATCTGGACTCCCCGGGAACCCTTCCGCTTCCTCAAGTGGGAGCCCTCCCTCAGCTCACTCATCAAGAAGGCCCAGCAGAGGATGTACTTCCTGTGGCAGCTGAGGAAAGCCAAGCTTCAGAGCAGATGATGGGGCAGTTCTACACGGCCATCAGAGCGCCCTCTGCTGGAGCCACAGCCAGGGACAAACAGAGACTACATCACCCTCTGCTGAGAAGGTGATCGACTGCAGACTTCCATCTCTGCAGGACCTGTACGTCTCCAGGGCTCTGAGACGAGCAGGTGGGATCACAACCACTCCCCTCAGGGAGGAGGCCACGCCCCTCAGGCAGGAGGCCACACCCTTCAGGCAGGAGGCTACGGTCCATCCGGACTAGAACCTCCCGCCACAAGAACAGTTTCTTTCCCTCTGCTGTTGAACTCGTGAACACTTCTTAAACTCTTCCCACTTTGACTACATCACTCACTGTCACTTTCTGCACCTCAAATGTAAATTTAACTGTAAATTCTTATGGAATTTTATATAGTTTCTTAACGCCCTTTGGATTGAATGTTGTTTTTATTATTGATCAGTGTTTTATGTTGCAACTTAACGCAGAGACAAGTTCCTGTGTTTGTGAATTTTGTTCATTGACAAGGGCAATAAACCTTTTTAGATTCTGATGTATGTGTTTACAGCATGTGTGTCATGTATGTGCGTGTTTACAGCATGTGTCATGTATGTGCGTGTTTACAGCATGCATGTCATGTATGTGCGTGTTTACAGCATGTGTGTCATGTACGTGCGTCTTTACAGCATGTGTGTCATGTATGTGCGTGTTTACAGCATGTGTGTCATGTATGTGCGTGTTTACAGTATGTGTGTGTATGCGTGTTTACAGCATGTGTGTCATGTATGTGCGTGTTTACAGCATGTGTCATGTATGTGCGTGTTTACAGCATGTGTCATGTATGTGTGCGTGTTTACAGCATGTGTCATGTATGTGCGTGTTTACAGCATGTGTCATGTATGTGCGTGTTTATGTATGTATGTGCGTGTTACAGCATGTGTGTCATGTATGTGCGTGTTTACAGCATGTGTGTCATGTATGTGCGTGTTTACAGCATGTGTGTCATGTATGTGCGTGTTTACGTGTTTACAGCATGTGTGTCATGTATGTGCGTGTTTACAGCATGTGTGTCATGTATGTGCGTGTTTACAGCATGTGTGTCATGTATGTGCGTGTTTACAGCATGTGTGTGTCATGTGTGTCATGTATGTGCGTGTTACAGCATGTGTCATGTACGTGCGTGTATTTGCGTGTTACAGCATGTCATGTATGTGCATGTGTTTACTGTGTTTACAGTATGTGTCATGTATTGTGCGTGTTTTACAGCATGTGTCATGTACGTGCGTGTTTACAGCATGTGTGTCATGTATGTGCGTGTTTACAGCATGTGTCATGTATGTGCGTCTTTACAGCATGTGTGTCATGTGTGCATGTCGTGTTTACAGCATGTGTGCATCATGTGTGTCATGTATGTGCGTGTTTACAGCATGTGTGTCATGTATGTGCGTGTTTACAGCATGTGTCATGTATGGTGCGTGTTTACAGCATGTTATGTGCGTGTACAGCATGCATGTCATGTATGTGCGTGTTTACAGCATGTGTATGTACGTGCGCTTTACAGCATGTGTGTCATGTATGTGCGTGTTTACAGCATGTGTGTCATGTATGTGCGTGTTTACAGCATGTGGTCATGTATGTGCGTGTTTACAGCATGTGTCATGTATTGCGTGTTACAGCATGTGTGTCAGTGTGCATGTCACGTCATGTGTGTCATGTATGTGCGTGTTTACAGCATGTGTGTCATGTATGTGCGTGTTTACAGCATGCAGTTGTCATGTGTCATGTATGTGCATGTGTGTTACAGCATGTGTGTCATGTATGTGCGTGTTTACAGCATGTTCATGTATGTGTGTCTTACAGCAATGTATGTGCGTGTTCATGTCATGTCACAGCATGTGTCATGTATGGGTTTACAGCATGTGTGTCATGTGTGTTTACAGTGTATGTATGCGTGTTTACAGCATGTGTGTCGTGTGTGTTACAGCATGTATGTGTGTTTACAGCATGTGTGTCATGTATGTGCGTGTTACAGCATGTGTATGTATGTGGCGTGTTTACAGATGCATGTGTCATGTACGTGCGTGTTACAGCATGTGTCATGTATGTGCGTGTTTACAGCATGTGTCATGTGCGTCTTTACAGCAGTGTTCATGTATGTGCGTGTTTACAGCATGTGTCATGTATGTGCGTGTTTACAGCATGTGTGTCATGTATGTGCGTGTTTACAGCATGTGTCATGTATGTGCGTGTTTACAGGTTGTCAGTGTGTGTCATGTGTCATGTATGTGCGTGTTTACAGCATGTGTATGTCATGTATGTGCGTGTTTACAGATGTGTCATGTATGTCGTGTTTACAGCATGTGTCATGTATGTGCGTTTACAGCATGTGTCATGTATGTGCGTGTTTACAGCATGTGTCATGTATGTGCACAGCATGTGTCATGTATGTGCGTGTTTACAGCATGTGTCATGTATGTGCGTGTTTACAGCATGTGTCATGTATGTGCATGTGTCATGTGTGCGTGTTTTACAGCATGTTCATGTATGCGTGTTTACAGCATGTGTGTCATGTATGTGCGTGTTTACAGCATGTGTGTCATGTATGTGCGTGTTTACAGCATGTGTGTCATGTATGTGCGATGTTTAAAGCATGTGCGTGTTTATGGTGCGTGTTAGCATGTGTGTCATGTATGTGCCGTGTTTACGCAATGTGTGTCATTGTTTGGTGCGGTGTTTACGCTGTGTGTCATGTCATGGTCGTGTTTTTAACAGCATGTGTTCATGTATGTGGGTCTTTACAGCATGTGTGTCATGTATGTGCGTGTTTACAGCATGTGGCTGACACCAGCTGGCTCGCTATGGCTGGCTGCACAGGGAGCCCCCCGGCACATGTGCTGCCGCTCCAACCACCGTACACCACCTCATAAAATATATTAGCCATCATCAGTGACATACAAAACATGGCCACACAGACAAACATGTGGGACATGCCATTCTTGTCTCTGTAACCCTGAGTTACTGTGCTGAAACATCCCGCAGTGGGGCTTTAAAACCCTCTGTTCTCAGGTCGTTTCCTCCTCAGTCTGTGCTTCACAATGCTCACAACACTTGGGTTAGAAGACAGGTGTTCCACAGTCACATGACACTCTTTTGAAGCACATTTTGAACCAAATAAAAGTGTAAATAAAGTGACGGAAGCTTCTAGAGAAATGATTTGAATATTCTGATTGAATAATGACACTGTCTTTTGTTTTTTGCTTGTCGATTCATTGTTAACCTTAACCCTGGCTGCTGCTGATTGGCCGATCTTTCCCTCAGCCCGGTCTCCGTGGTGACCTGACTCTGTTCAGCCATGTTTGTAGTTTAAGACACGTTTTAACTTTTTTGTGCAGTGCAGTTTCTAAAAAAACTGCATTTAAACTTTCCGATTCTTTCTACATTATGTCAGACTCACCTTCAGTGAGATCCAGAGCCCAGGGTTAGTCCAGGTTTAGACCAGGTTTAGTCCGGTCTTCAGGCTCTAGACCAGTTTTGATCCATTCGGTCTTCTTAAGTCCCAGGTCTGGAGCCTCTTTCAGTCCAGTTTGAGTCTAGATTCAAGGACAGTGGTAATCCAGAACGAGCAGAGACCAGAGCAGGACTAAGACCGGTCCAGAGACCTGGTCTAAGTCAGGACCATGACACTGAGTCCTGGTCTAAAATAAGTCAGACTTAACCTGACACCACTCAAAACTGCACATTCGTGCGAAGGACGAGGGCTTTTTTTTCCGTCACGTGAAACCCTAACCCTAACGTGGCCGAGGAACTACACAAACTTTGACATACTCTCTACAACTTTATTCATGATTTACTCTCAACCTGAGTTCAAAACACCCTAAACCCAAACCAAAACCTTAACCTAAACCAAAGCAAACCCAAACCCTAACCCAAACCCTAACCTGAAAGCCCAAACCCAACCCATAACCCAAACCCTAACCTAAACCCTAACCCAAACCCTAACCCGTAACCCTAAACCTAAACCTAAACCCTAACCCAAACCCTTAAACCCTAACCCAAACACAAACCCTAACCTAAACCTAAACCCTAACCCTAACCCAAACCTAAACCCAAACCTAAACCCTAACCCTAACCTAAACCCTAACCCAAACCTAAACCCAAACCTAACCGCCCAAACCCTAACCCAAACCCAAACCCAAACCTAAACCCTAACCCAAACCCTAACCCTAAACCCTAACCCTAAACCTAACCACCAAACCCTAACCCAACCTAACCAAACCTAAACCAACCCAAACCCTAACCAAGACCTAAACCCTAACCCAAACCTTAACCCTAACCCAAAACCTAACCCTAACCCAAACCTAACCCAAACCTAAACCCCTAAACCCTAACCGAAAACCCAAACCCTAACCCTAAACCTAAACCCTAACCTAACCCAAACCTAAACCTAAACCCAACAACCCAACCCAAACCTAACCCAAACCTAAACCCTAACCTAAACCCAAACCCTAACCAACCCTAAACCCAAACCTAAACCCTAACCCTAAACCCTAACCCCATAACCCGGTAACCTAGAACCCAAACCCTAAAACCTAAACCCTAACCCAAACCCTAAACCCTAAAACCCTAACCTAACCTCAAACCAACTAACCCATAACCCAAACCTAAACCCAACAAGCCTAAACCCATAACCCACCTAAACCCTAAACCAACTAACCCTAAACCTAAACTAAACCCTAACCCAAAACTAAACCCTAAACGAAACCCTAACCCTAACCTAAACCCTAACCCAAACCTAAACCCTAAACCCAAGCCCAAACCCAAACCCTAACCTAAACCCAAACCCTAACCCTAACCCTAAACCCTAACCCTAACCCTAAACCCTAACCCTAACCCTAACCCTAAACCCTAACCCAAACCCTAACCCTAACCCTAAACCTAAACCCTAACCCAAACCTAAACCCTAACCCAAACCCTAACCCTAACCTAAACCCAAACCCAAACTCCAAAGCAGAATTAACTCTAACCCAAGAACTACTGGACTAAATTTTAACAGCCGACATTCATTTAACTTGGTTCTAACCCAGTGAAGGTCTTGGTCTTTATTCGGATCATGATTGGCTTCCACAAAGTGGTCACTCGTCTTCATGGGGTCCATAAATTGTAAAATCTACATTAAAATTATATACATTACATTGTACAATTTTAAAGAGTCGTTTCACTTTGCATGTTAACAATATAAAAATGATACGCCCATGTACAGTTACACCAAACAGGAATCAGTATAAAATTGTCAGCGAATCCCCCAACATATTTCGCTCTTAATAAGGAAAGACCCTTGACTGAGCGTCCATCATCTGAAGTGTGCCGCTCCAATTTCATTCACAAAACATTCATCCTCACATGGAGAAGCTTCTGCATCTTCTAGACTTCTTACCAGAATGTACCAGGGTTAGGGTTAGTTAGGGTTAGTTAACCCTAACCCAAATGTGTGCGTGCGGGTGTGTGTGTGTGTGCGCGCGGGTGTGTCCATCAGTGTCCATCAGTGCCATCTTCACCCTGTGCCCACGCCCGTTTACGCTCCTGCCGTTCCTTTTGCACCATTAAAACACAACTTGATGCAATACGGATCCGACATCTTTGTTCGTTAGTTTTAAAACCTGATCATGTTTATCATGCTGGTTCTCCAGGTTCTCCATCCACAACATCTGCAGATGAACCAGATATGTGACCTGCTCCAGCTAAGGGAGGGCATCTGACACAATCTGCTCACGCTCAGTCAAACACTACTTTGTAAAAAGTTAAAACAAAAGGCCTTTTAAGTTGACAAACATTTATTATAAAATTTGTTGTTGAATATTTGAAGTTTAGTTTGTGAGAGCGACCAAAGCCTCCACCACGTTTCCAAGATGTTCTCTGAGCGAGCGCTCAGCCACGACACGAGAGATCTCCAGCTCACACATCTGCAACAGAGAAGTGTGTTTAAAACGAGAAGTGTGTTTAAAGTGTGTTTAAAACGAGAAGTGTGTTTAAAACGAGAAGTGTGTTTAAAACGAGAAGTGTGTTTAACACACACATCTGTTAAAACAAAAGCCCTTTTATAATGGTGGCAAAAATCACGAGTCACGGCTCCAAATCAGTCCAAAAGTCGCCTCGTGCCCCGCCTCGTGCCCCGCCTCGTGCCCCGCCTCGTGCCCCGCCTCGTAAATGTAAGTGTGTTCGCAGGGTTAGGGTCTATAGGTTCATTTAGACGCACACAAACTCACAATGAGCTCCACGTCTTCTTTCCTGATGGTGACTTTGGCCAGTTCCTTTTCTCTGAAACACAAAAACAAGAGGAAAATAGAGTAATTAGATTACAAAAAAGCTTATATTATTACTTATTTGGACGAAACGTTCAATTTGGGTTTTAGTTTCGTACGGCCACGCAAAGCGCTCGCCCATTGGAAGAGAGGAAATGGCCCAAAAATCTTCTCGTAGAATCATGACATTGGCCACAGGTAGATGGTGACAAAGGAAGAAAACCATTACAGCAAAGCTCTCCGCCCAACCAACTGTCGGCCATATTGGATAGTCTACTTTTATGAACCCCTCCGGGGGGCGCTCCTCTAGGGTCCGGCGGGCGTGGGTCAGGGTCCGGCGGGCGTGGGTCAGGGTCCGGCGGGCGTGGGTCAGGGTCCGGCGGGCGTGGGTCAGGGTCCGGCGGGCGTGGGTCAGGGTCCGGCGGGCGTGCGGTGACACCACAAACTGGAGCTACTTTCAGAAATGTCCCAAATTTGATATCAGTTGTGACCCTCTTGCCTTAACCCTACTTAGTTAATAGTTTCTCTTAAACTATTTAATTTGGTGTGATAGCGCCACTTACAGACTAAAAATGTTTTAAATGGGGAAGAAAACATTTTATGAAAAAAAAGTCAATGAGAGCTGTTATATTTCTTACGGCGTAACCGTAGTGATGACACAAACTCCAATGTTATTCCAATGGGAAGTCGTCAAATGCGTTTAACCTAAAACTCTTCTGGAGTGGGCCGGGCACGACGCTCGCTTTGCCCAGAATACTTAAAATGTCATCACCCCCCGATAGTGGCGCGATAGTGCCACCTACATGTGGCAGTGGCTGAAATAAAAGCGTTGCGTAGCAGCGGCATGGCAGAGGCCGATCATTGCCGCTTTTTCGCTCTCTCCCTCTCCAGTAGGGGGCGGTAAATGCACCTTTCCGGTTGGCTGCCATTAAAAGTGCCACAACAACAGCGTCATTTGATTTCCTTTTGGGAAAGTTCAGGCCATTTTACAGGACGTGGAGAATGACATCATACATCCACTAGAGGGCAGCAGAGGCTGTTACACTGACCGTTCCTGTTTGGCCTTCTGCTCTCTGGACCGCCTGTCTCCGATCACCGACATCGCCTGAAACACACACACACACAGTAACAACACGCGCGCGCAAACACACACAGTAACAACGCGCGCGCGCAAACACACACTGTAACAACGCGCGCAAACACACACTGTAACAACGCGCGCGCGCACGCGCGCGCGCACACAGTAACAACGCGCGCGCGCACACAGTAACAACGCGCGCGCACACAGTAACAACGCGCGCGCGCACACAGTAACAACGCGCGCGCACACAGTAACAACGCGCGCGCACACAGTAACAGCGCGCGCGCGCACACAGTAACAACGCGCGCGCGCACACAGTAACAACGCGCGCGCGCACACAGTAACAACGCGCGCGCGCACACAGTAACAACGCGCGCACGCACACAGTAACAGCGCGCGCACGCACACAGTAACAGCGCGCGCACGCACACAGTAACAGCGCGCGCACGCACACAGTAACAGCACGCACACAGTAACAGCACGCACACAGTAACAGCACGCACACAGTAACAGCACACACACAGTAACAGCACACACACACACACACACACACACACACACACACACACACACACACAAGATGGATGAACCAGGGTTAGATCTGGACATGGTCCTGGAGCAGGTTCTAAACTTCAGAGAACTGATGGAATTATGATGGGAATTCTCAGCGCTCTGGACTAGAGCAGCCAAGAGGATGATTCAATCTGGGCTCTTGTCACACGGGCTAGGGTCACACGGGCTAGGGTCACACGGGCTAGGGTCACACGGGCTAGGGTCACACGGGCTAGGGTCACACGGCTAGGGTCACACGGGCTAGGGTCACACGGCTAGGTCACACGGGCCACGGCTGGGGCTAGGTCACAGGGCGAGGGGCTAGGGTCACACGGCTAGGGGCTAGGTCACACGGCTAGGGCTAGGGTCACACGGGCTAGGTCACCGGGCTAGGGGCTAGGGTCACACGGGCTAGGGGCTAGGGTCACACGGGGGCTAGGGGGCTAGGGTCACACGGGCTAGGGGGCTAGGGTAGGGTCACACGGGCTAGGGCTAGGGTCACACGCTAGGGCTAGGGTCACACGGGCTAGGGGGCTAGGGTCACACGGGCTAGGGGCTAGGTCACACGGGGCTAGGGGGCTAGGGTCACACGGGCTAGGGGCTAGGTAGGGGGCTAGGGTCACACGGGCTAGGGGGCTAGGGTCACACGGGCTAGGTAGGTCACACGGGCTAGGGTCACACGGGCTAGGGTAGGGTCACACGCTAGGGGCTAGGGTCACACGGGCTAGGGGGCTAGGGTCACACGGCTAGGGCTAGGCTAGGGTCACACGGAGCGGTAGCGTAGGTCACACGGCTAGGGGGCTAGGGGTCACACGGGCTAGGGGGCTAGGGTCACCAGCGGCGTAGGGGCTAGGGTCACACGGGCTAGGGTCAACGGCAGGCACACGGGCTAGGGTCACACGGCTAGGTTCGACAGGGTCACACGGGCTAGGGTCACACGGGCTAGGGCACATGGGTTAGGGTTAGTCTCACATGTTGAACGTGTTCACACGGATCGCTCGAGGCTTCCACCGCACTAAACACACCATCCAGTGTTCACACATGTCACACTTTTTAACGCCCGATCTGGGCTCCGATCTGGGCTCCGATCTGGGCTCCGATCTGGGCTCCGATCTGGGCTCCGATCTGGGCTCCGATCTGGCTCCGATCTGGCTCCGATCTGGCTCCGATCTGGGCTCCGATCTGGGCTCCGATCTGGGCTCCGATCTGGGCTCCGATCTGGGCCCCGATCTGGGCCCCGATCTGGGTTAGGGTTAGGGTTAGGGTTAGGGTTAGAAAATGCCTCCATGGAAGCTCTACATGCTTTCGGCCTCTGCTCTGATCACAACAATTGTTTTATTTGCCCAAATTTAATGTTTAATCAGGCATTTTAAGAAAGCCCAGCCAAACCCTCCATGCCTTTACTTTTTAATATAGCATTTACACTTAATGAATAAAATCCACATGGGTCAATAAAGGTGCATCTAATCTAACATTTTCGTTTAATTTTTGGGGTGATTTAAGTCTTTTATTGTGTTTGTTTTCATATCGTTAAGTGAATTGTTTGCAATCTAATTTGTACAGATTATTGGTTCTGGACCAAAGTATAGTACTCCAGACTAATCATTTAATATTCAATACCATCAAATTCAACTTATTTTAGTAATAACACCAACACAAATAACATTTTTGAAAAGCCTTGTTTGACACAGATGCGGACATCAACGTTGTTGCGGGTTCAGACGCGGTTCAGTTCACGCGGTTCAGACGCGGTTCAGACGCGGTTCAGACGCGGTTCTCCCGCACGTGTCATCCTCGTGTTTTTAGCATTAGCCTCCGTTAGCTCCGTCTGAAACGGTGGTTTCAATCCGGTTCATAAGCGCCGGTGTCTCCCTTGTTTGACTCGGTTCCTTCCCGGTTTGGACCCCGTTTGCACCGGTCTCCAGCTCCCGTTAGCCCTACATTACCTCCGGTGTTCGCCCCGTTAGCTCGGTCCTCGCTGCGAATCTCCTTCGCGTAGTCCGTGATCCCTTCCCCCGTCTCTCCCGTGTGTTCGCCCGGTGTTCGCTCCTCTCTACCGGTCCTTACCGTTTGCAGGTCTTCACTGCGGATCTCCTTCTCCTCCGCGTAGTCCGTGACGCGCTCAAGGTCCGCGGCGCCGCTGTCATGTTTGCGCGGTTTCTCCTGCGCCTTGTTCCCGGACAAAGCGCAGTTTTCCTCGGCCTCCAGCTCCAGCTCCACGTCTCCCTCCGCCGCCATGATGCCGTGTTACACCGGAAGAGAAGCTGCTTCTTTTTCTTTTGTTTTAACAAACCAAGGCAAACGGTGTATGCCGCCACCTACTGTAGGCCGATGTAATAGACCTTCTTCTTGTGGGCGGGTTGTGGTGATGATATGATGGCTTACAATTACTTGTAAAAGTAGCATGCAAGTTACAGAAATGTAATGACTGAAAATAATATTTTTTCAGTAAAAAGAGGGTTATAATTTTTGTCTCAAATTGTTGATAGTTCTTTATGGAGGATCACACCAAAATACCTATCTAAATTGGTTGGCATTTCTAATGCGCAAAGGGGGTCCCCAAAAAGAAAGGATTTCAGTTTTTAGTTTTCAGTTTGTATTCAGACATCGGAGCAATTTTTTAAAGAAACTGCATCACATTGAAGATGGATATTTCTGGGTTAGTATTATCGAAAATCGTTGTGCAATTTTTATGCTCCTCCCATTGACTGTTACACCGTGAATTGTTTATGATTGTATCTTATATATACAATCAAATATATATTGGGCATACAGGAGTGGGGACCAGGCACAGCCCTGCCTCACCCCTCAGGTCAGGTGGCCATTGATTTTAGTTGATGATGTTGGGACCATTATAAAAAGCAATATATGTTTTACATTTAAGTCGTCTATTTGAAATTAGTTGAGCTCTTTAGATAAATAAGTCCAGCAAACAGAATCAAAAGCTTTCTCAGCGTCCAGGGGTTAGGGTTTTGTCGTTTTTGTATTTGGTTTCATTATGTGTAAAGATCATCTTATGTTATCATGTGTTCGTGGTTGAGTATAATAATTCTTGTCTGATCATTGTGGTTTAAGTTTGGGAGTATTTTGTGGAAAAAGATTCAGTTGTAGTTATCTGGACAAACAAAATGGGAACGGACCAAACTACTAGACGTCTGTCTGAACACCACTTACTTTCAATTTTGGGCACATGTTTACTGACAGATTCACAGCTGTGCCATGGGCTTTCCCGTATCTCCCATCGGGGCCTTCTCTGCCATCAAGGTACTCAAAGTGCTTTACATCAACCAGTCACCCATTCACACACCAGTCAAGTCAAGTTAGGCAGCTGCAATCGCACCGCAAACCTGTGGGTCAGTGGATCTGACCGCTTGACCAGGATGTTAATGTCGGGAGTGGGATTTGAACTGCTGACCTTTGGATCAGAAGATGAGCACTCTATCACTGAGCTACTGCTGCACTACAGTCTAATTTTACATGGAGCAGTTTGAGAAGAAGGCATTGACCTCCTTTTCAGGCTCTGCTCCAAGTCTTTGGTGTCGTTACGTGGACGACACATTTGTGACAATCAAGAAACAAGAGCTGAAGCTCTCAGTTACAAGAGAAGATGCTGAGGAGAACCGCTTGGCCTTTCTTGACTGTTCCACAATCAGAGGAGAGAACGGGAAGCTCCAGATAGAAGTATAAAGGAAACCCACACACACGGATCAGGACCTGCTCTTTGGCTCTAACCACCCACTACAGCGCCACCTGGAGGTGATCAGGACGCTACAACACAGAGCACAAGAGGTGCCCACCAGCTCAGAGGGCAAGAGGAAAGAGGAAAAACATGTCCGGAATGCTCTCTCAGCCTGTGGATACCCGACTTGGGCTCTGAACAAAGTGAAGAGAACCCAAAAACAGGACAAAAGGGACAAAAGGGAAACAGAACCAAGAAGAAAGGGGGTCTCTATCCCTTATGTCTCTATCCCTTATGTCTCGGGACTGTCGGAAAATCTGCAAAGAATTCTTAGAAAACACAAAGTCCCTGTTTATTTCAAACCAGGAACACTTAAAGACCCAAACTGGTTCACCCTGAGGACAAGAGGCAACACAGAAACAGAGCAATGTAGTGTGTAGTGCCACATAGTGAGACTAAACAGCCACTGCACCAGAGGCTTCATCAGCACAGAAGACACTCGAGTTCAGGACCACAGAGCGCCGTGCATCTTCATCTCAAAGCCACAAACCACTCTATTGAAGACAGCGAGGAGAAGGTTCTGAGCAGGAGAAGAGATGGTTTGAAAGAGGAGTTAAGGAGGAGTTAAGAAGGACATTTTGGTAAAAAAAAGAAAAAAAAAGAAAAAAAAAAAGAGAGAGAGAACCCTTCTTTAAACAGAAACTGAGGTTAAGATTCAACCTTCCGGTTGTTTATAATGGTTTGTTGAAACCATGGAGACGCCCGAGGCATTCTGATGCTAATCAGGTACTCAGTGAGGAGGGAGCCAAAGTCAGGTCACAATAGGAATTGATCGCCCATCAAAGGGCTGTTAGTATACAAAGAGTATTCTCAAGTGAAACTGTAAGCACACTATCAGGAGGTCCCGCCTGGTGGGCAAGGCCTTCTTAGTGTAGGATATATATCTGAGTTCCCAGAGTCCATCTGCAGATTGAGAATGACTCTTGGATGAGAGTCAAAACATTTTGTTTTTCTAAAAAACAGTGTCCAGATGACTATAACAATCTTTTTCTATAATGGAACTCTCCTGGACGAATGAGGGATTACACTGACTTTCAGATATTTGTTCAATTTCTTTGGACATAATTGAGGTGTATAAACAATAGTCCACATTCAGAATAGAAATGGGTCTGTATGAAGCACAGTCAAGAGGGTCCTCCCCTTCTTTAAGTATTAGCCAACCCTTCTTTCCAACTCGGAGGGGTCTTAGATAAGTGTTTCTTTTAGAGCTTCATACCACTCTGAGCTGAACCCATCGCTCCTGGAGATTTATTGTTCTTTAACGTTTTGATTGCACCTTGTATTTCCAAAACTGCTATTTCAGCTCCTTATTTTTTATTTTGCTTTTCTGTCATAAAAAGCTAATTTGAGATTTTAGAAAAAGTTCATTATACAAGGCAGTAGCATGTGGTGACTTTTATGGATGTGCAAGCAGATTTTGGGTGACGTTTAGTCGATAACACAAAAGTGGGAAAAAAACATTTTAAATGGGTTAGCTTTGAAGCCTCCCGCAGCTTTAGCGGCATCGCAGAGGACCATCAGCCATTTTCATCCAGATAAATCTCATTGTCGTTTGGTGTATTTTCATGGAGCATTGTCACTTAAGTGGATTGTGCCTATATCTGCCTCAGTGGTTTTGGATCCGTCTTTATTGAAGATAAAGACATCATCTATCCCTGGAGTAGATTGTATGTGGATTAGAAAAGTGGGTGTATTGGCGTGCACTGCGGTTCATCTCCCTTATTATTAAGCCTTATTTTGGTCAGCTATTTCTGTGTTGCCCTGGTGTCTCGTAGCCTTCCTCTGGTTTCATCAGACTAAAGCTGACCAAAATGATTGATCCTCAAACTGTGGTCTGAGACCTCTGAGCCACAGCTGCCCTGGGGCAGACTGAGACAGCTGAGCAATCCAAACAGTGAACTTGGCTCTCAAAATGCTGGACTTTTGGTGGTCCCAAGGGTCTCTAAAAGCACAGTGGGAGGTAGAGCGTTTAGCTCCCAAGCTCCTGTGTTGTGGAATCAGCTCCTGTCCATGTTAAAGAGGCCGACACAGTCTCTTCATCTAACCCATGGGTCTCAGACACGCGGCCCGCGGGCCAACTGCGGCCCCCGGTACGATAATTTGCGGCCCCCATCTTAATATGAAAGATTAATATAAGTGCGGCCCTCAAGATTTACACTTGTTGTGTGCGGCGCTAAATTAACCAATCACAGTGAGGTATATGCCTCGAGGCGGGACATCGGCCGGCTGCCTCGCTCAGAGGAGAAGCCGTAGTGTCTGTCGGTTTGAGCTATGCGCATGCGTCTGAGTGGAGCCCATCAGTTCTTTGTTGTTCTCTCGAGTCGCCAACGCGCATGCGTTTGTAGAGTGAAGACGGCAGCAGCGAAACCACGTCCAACCCCCGAAAAGCTGCTGGACCAGACAGCGTCTCTGCCGCTACATTAAGACATTGCGCAGGAGAGTTAACCCCCGTCTTCACAGACATTTTTAACACCTCCCTGGAGTCATGCCATGTCCCAGCCTGCTTCAAGTCTGCCATCATTGTCCCTGTCCCCAAGAAGCCCCGGATCACTGGACTTAATGACCACAGGCCTGTGGCACTGACGTCTGTAGTCATGAAGTCATTTGAACGCCTGGTCCTGCCCCACCTCAAGTCCTTCACCTCCTCCCTGCTGGACCCCCTGCAGTTCGCCTACAGAGCCAACAGGTCTGTAGACGACACCATCACCCTGGCACTCCACTTCATCCTGCAGCATCTGGACTCCCCGGGAACCTACGCCAGGATCCTGTTCGTGGACTTCAGCTCTTCATCAACACCATCCTCCCTGCTCTGCTCCAGGACAAGCTCTCCCAGCTCAACGTGCCTGACTCCACCTGCAGGTGGATCACTGACTTCCTGACGGATCGGAGGCAGTGCGTGCGGCTGGGAAGAATGTCTCAGACACTCGGACTATCAGCACCGGAGCTCCTCAGGGCTGTGTACTTTCCCCTCTGCTCTTCTCCCTGTACACAAACTGCTGCACCTCCAGTCACGACTCCGTAAAACTCATCAAGTTTGCGGACGACACCACCCTCATCGGGCTCATCTCGGACGGGGATGAGTCTGACTACAGGAGGGAGGTGGACCGGCTGGTGTCATGGTGCAGCGGTAACAATCTGGAGTTCAACGCCCAGAAGACAGTGGAGATGATCGTGGACTTCAGGAAAGCCACAGCCCCCCAGCCCCCCCTCATCATGACAGACTCCCCCATCACCACCGTGGACTCCTTCCGCTTCCTGGGCACCACCATCACCCAGGACCTCAAGTGGGAGCCCTCCATCAGCTCCCTCATCAAGAAGGCCCAGCAGAGGATGTACTTTCTGCGGCAGCTGAGGAAAGCCAAGCTGCCAGTGCAGATGATGGTGCAGTTCTACACGGCCATCATTGAGTCCATCCTCACCTCCTCCATCACCGTGTGGTACGCTGGAGCCACAGCCAGGGACAAACAGAGACTACAGCGCATTGTGCGCTCTGCTGAGAAGGTGATCGGCTGCAGACTTCCATCTCTGCAGGACCTGTACGTCTCCAGGGCTCTGGGACGAGCAGGTCGGATCACAGCTGACCCTTCTCACCCTGGACATGGTCTGTTTGAACCACTCCCCTCAGGCAGGAGGCTACGGTCCATCCGGACCAGAACCTCCCGCCACAAGAATAGTTTCTTTCCCTCTGCTGTTGGACTCATGAACACTTCAAAACACCTGCCACTTTAACTGCAATATTCAACCACTCACTGCACTGTCACTTTCTGCACTCAAACTGTAAATCTAACTATAACTCTTGTGTACATAGAAATGCCTATTTTTATTTTTATTGTACAGTAATTTTAAATTGTTTCCTAATGTATGCCCTTTTTTGATTGAATATATGTTGTTTATTTCTTGCTCAGTGTTTTATGTTGCACCTTAATGCCGAGACAAGTTCCTACGTTTTTGAATTTTGTTCATTGACAATGGCAATAAACTCTTTCTGATTCTGATTCTGATTCTGTCTCCTCGAGGTAAGTTTCTGTGATTATTTCGGATTTCATTTTTATTCTGGCGCGATATGATGCGAGAAATGTACCCTTCTGATGAAATCCCGACGGCTAGTTTTCTGTTTTGGACTCATAAAACAACCCCGGTCTCTTACGTGAGGACGGCTTTTCCCCGCTTCCGCTCGGCCAGTTTCACGGGACTCCGCGTGAACTGGACCCGAATGGAAATAGGTGGTTCTCGGCCAAAGTTCCGCAAGGCTCCGCTTGCCTCACGTGAGGTTTTGAAGCCCTTAACATACTATCGAGTTGATTGTAATTTATCTTAATGATTGAAGCTGTATAGAATATTGGTTTATGTTACGCCGTGGTGAGGCATTTACCGTTTGCACATCTTTTCATATTTTGGTGCACACGCAGCATAAGTAATATAACTAAAGGCATGTCTGTAATAATGTGTTAACTGTATTCAAATGTGTTTAGGAAGAAAATCTCGTCAAGTCCAAACCGTGACCAGATTTGGACGAGGAAAGTGGAAGTGGATGCGTGAGTGTCTGGAGGGGAAGCTATTGAAGACTTTCTCCTCCCTAGCAGTGATATATATAATTACCCTTTGTATTATACCGTGATTCAATAAACTTCATTTACAAACAGTCTCCATTCCTTCACATTTTCAAATGGCAATGTGGTTTTGTTGTGATTTAAAGGAGCTATCCATGATTTTGCAATGAGATGGGGTCACTCAAAACTGGAAACTGTTATTGAAGGTTCAAATGTGGTGTGTGTTTTTTCTGATGCATTGATATTTCCCAGATTCTACTCCAGAGTCAATTTAAAATGATGTTTCAGAACTTTGGGAGAGGAAAACTGTCATAATACTGTGAAAAACAGGAACTTGCCGGTAAGATTATAATCAAATGAAAGGTTTTGAAAAAAAATACTTTGGAAATGTCTATTATGACATAGATAAAAAGGACAAAACACTTCATTTTTCCTAGCAACAATATGAAACAAATCAAGCATAGCTCATTTTAACTGGGTGTCTGGTATTACTTGCGTAGCTGGGTGATATATAAAAATAAATTGTTATGCTTTCTGCCTAATAATTTCCCAAAATGAATTTGCATAATTGCCATTTTTAGTTGCTTATCTGTCCTTATCCTTACTCCTTATTTATTATTTTATTCATTGTTTCATGTCTTTAATTCATTATTTTGTGTTAAAAAATAAAGATATTTGATAACAGTGTAATGTTTTATCAGCGCTTTTCTTGTGTAAATCCTGATGCGGCCCAGCCTCACCCAGACTCTGCCCCCAGCGGCCCCCAGGTAAAATGAGTCTGAGACCCCTGATCTAACCCTAGAACCCTAACCCGAGTCCGATCTCCTTCCCTGTGGAACGCCTCAAGGTTTTTATTTTTTCCCAAAGAGGTTTTCCCAAACCCTTGTCGAGAAGGAGGGTCTAAGGGGACACTGGGACATTGCCAAGTCCCTGATAACATTGTTAAATCCGTTCTCACTGTCGCCCTTTGAGGCAACCGCTGTTGTGATTTCTGGCGTTACAAAATAATTCGAATTGAATTGAACTGAGCAATCTCTCTCTCACTCACACTGTGTCAACAGACAAACGGGCAACTTTTATCAGGATTGAAGATTAAAATCCAAGTGGACTGGTCCAAAATACAGTCACAGCAGGGCTGAGGCACTGTGATAACCAAGAAGATAATAATAATAACTAGAAATTGCAATGGCAACAAGCCATTGTGAGTGACGGGGGAGGTCAAATAGTGTTGGCGAAAAATTCCCTAAAACTACCGGAAACTATCGACGAACCTCAAAAATTACCCGAGAATGAAAACTACAAGTACGAAAACTTCTAGAAGTAAAAAAAAAAAATCTACAAAACAACAAAACAAACAAATAAAAAACTAAAAACTGGAAACTTACAATTACTAAGTACTACAACGTAGTACTGGTATTAGCATAGTACTAAAAATACCGAATAGACAGCAAGTACTAGAAAAACAAGCAAACATTTTTAGAAATACTGTTTAACTGTAAAAGAGAACACAGAAGTAACATAAAACTCTAAAAAAGTACACAAAGCGGAAATACAAACCACACGTTCACAAGTACAGTGCTTTTATTGTGAAGATCCCAAAAACATAGTTTTACAGTGCTTTATTGTGAAGGTAGTACTCAATGTACTTCTACTGCATTACTGCAATAGGTTATAGTAGCACTGTGAAAGACTTTGACTAAAATTCATTGTTTTACAGTGCTTTTATTGTGAAAATCCCCAAAACATAGTTTTACAGTGCTTTTATTGTGAAAATCCCCAAAACATAGTTTTACAGTGCTTTTATTGTTAAAATTCCAAATTCATTGTTTTACAGCGCTTTATTGTGAAGGTAGTACTCAATGTACTTCTACTGCATTACTGTAACAGTCCGTAGTAAAACTGTGAGGGACTGAAGGCGTTGGAGTATTGTGTTTACTGCAGTGGAATTGTTTCTCAAAAGGTGCCTCGATTTGACTGTATCTGTATTAAAGTGCTGGTCTAGACTACTTTTGGACTTGGTACGAGGATTACTAGAATTCTCAACGTATAGAATGTACTACAGCGCAGTACCAGTACGAAAACAAGTACTACAACGTAGTACTAGTACTACAACAAGTACTATCACAAAGTACCATAACGTAGTACTACAACATAAGACTGAAAATACTGAATACACTGCAAGTACTAGGATTAGTAAATTTAACTGTAACTCTTGTGTACATAGTAATGCCTATTTTTATTTTATACTATGGTCATTTTAAATTGTCTCTTAATGCCCTTTTGATTGAATATATGTTGTTTTATTATTGATCAGTGTTTTATGTTGCACCTTAACAACGAGACAAGTTCCTGTGTATGAATTTTGTTCATTGACAATGGAAATAAACCCCTTCTGATTCTGATTCCTCAAATTCTAAAAATGCAAAAATGTACTACAACATAGTAATGCAATGTAGTACTACAACCTACAACATAGTACTAAAAGTACTGAATACACTGCAAGTACTAGAATGACTAGAATTCTAAATGTACAAAAAGAAATCTACAAAAAGTCAAACCAGAGAAAGAAAACCTGAAAAAAACCACCCTGAAAACTCACAATTGCTAGAATTCTAAAAGTACTACAATGTAGTACTGCAACATAGTGATATAACGTGGTACTACAGCAAGTACTACAAAATAGTAATGAAAATACAGAATGCACTGCAAGTACTAGGATTACTAGAATTCTAAAAGTACAAAAATATACAAAAAGTAGTACTGCAACGTAGTAAGGGTTAGGGTAAGTACTGTTATATATGAAATACTGCATATACTACAAATTACTGCATACACTACAAGTACTAGAACTACTCGAACTCTAAAAGTATGAAAACAAATCTACAAAACTACAAACCTGGAAAGAAAACCTGTTAAAAAAAATTCTAATTACTAGAATTATAAAAGTACTACAAAAGTACTACAATGTAGTACTAAAATACTACAAGTACTAGGATTACTAGAATTCTAAAAGTAAAGTACCAAGAAAACCAACAAAACAACAAACCTGAGAAAGTAATTCTTAAAAAAACACCCCCGAAAACTCACAATTACTAACATTCTAAAAGTACTACAATGTAGTACTGCAACGTAGCACTGCAACGTAGTAGTGCAACGTGGCACAGCAACAAGTACTACAATATAGTACTGAAAATACTGAATGCACTGCAAGTAGTAGGATTACTAAAAGTACAAAAATGTACTACAGCGTACTACAACAATGTAGTACTATAACGTAGTACTACAAATACTGCAAGTACTACAAGTACTAGAATTACTAGAATTCTAAAAGTACGGGATTTATCTACAACACTACAAACCTTAAAAGTCCTGGAAAAATACTTCCAAACGACTCCAAATCTTTAACGAGCAGATAACACCCTGAACCTGGAAAGCCACAAATCCTACCATTCAAAACAATGGGAAAAATTACAACTTTGACGACAAATTCTGACAGAACAACCAGCGCCCTCTACAGGCCCACTTCTTTACAACAGTATCAGAGTGAGAAAGCATGAATGCCCCCCTCGTCTGCGTTTAATGTTTCACGTTTTCTTTTTTATCCAGTTTGTCGTCCTCTGTCCCATAAAAGCCCCTTCAGTCTGGGAATCAAACCAGCGAGCCCTTTGTTGGGTGGTGACTGTGCTACTCATTGGCTGCGCTAAAATATTGATATTTCATGTATTTTTTGTCTAATTTGATTGTGATTTTGAGTGTTGTGTGTATATGTGTGTGTGTGTGTGTGTTGTGTAACGAGGGAAATTCCTGGGGCCTCTCATTAGTCACATCCACAGGACAAAAACAACACACTACTATAGTCCTGGTTTAGACCTGGGTTAGTCCTGGTTTAGACCTGGGTTAGTCCTGGTTTAGACCTGGTTTAGACCTGGTTTAGTCCTGGTTTAGTCCTGGTTTAGACCTGGTTTAGTCCTGGTTTAGTCCTGGTTTAGACCTGGTTTAGACCTGGTTTAGGCCTGGTTTAGACCTGGTTTAGACCTGGTTTAGACCTGGTTTAGACCTGTTTAGTCCTGGTTTTAGACCTGGGTTAGTCCTGGTTTAGACCTGGTTTAGTCCTGGGTTAGTCCTGGTTTAGACCTGGTTTAGGCCTGTTTTAGACCTGGTTTAGGACTGGTTTAGACCTGGTCTAGTCCTGGTCTAGTCCTGGTTTAGACCTGGTTTAGACCTGGTTTAGTCCTGGTTTAGGCCTGGTTTAGGCCTGTTTTAGGCCTGGTTTAGGACTGGTTTAGTCCTGGTTTAGTCCTGGTTTAGGCCTGGTTCTGGTTTAGTCCTGGTTCAGGTGCTTTTCTTGGAAATCCTGGCCCACAAACATGCACAGACCTGGTCCAGGTCAGGGATTATGACTTAATCTGGTTTAATCTGGGATGCCATTCATTTACACTCGTCACTCATTCATAGAACAGCAGGTGGCGCTGTCAGATGCCCTCCCAGATTTCCCCTGTGAATATCTGATGACTGTGAAGGGTTAACCCTAACTCAAGGACCCTCCTGATGTGAGTGTTTCTGGAGAACTCACTACAGGAGTCTGTTAGGTTCTGATTCAGTTATTTAGTACATAAAACACAGTGGTGAAACAAGCAGAACATGTGGCGAAACAAGCAAAACATGTGATGAAACAAGCAGAACATGTGGCGAAACAAGCAAAACATGTGATGAAACGAGCAGAACATGTGGTGAAACAAGCAAAACATGTGATGAAACAAGCAGAACATGTGGCGAAACAAGCAGAACATGTGATGAAACAAGCAGAACATGTGGCGAAACAAGCAAAACATGTGATGAAACAAGCAGAACATGTGGCGAAACGGGCAGAAATCGTGTTTTAAACGTGTTGTAAATATACAGTTATACATAGTTGTGTATAAATATACAGTTATACATAGTTGTGTATAAATATACAGTTATACATAGTTGTGTATAAATATGCAGTTATACATAGTTGTGTATAAATATAGTTATACATAGTTGTATAAATATAGTTATACATAGTTGTGTATAAATATACAGTTATACATAGTTGTGTATAAATATACAGTTATACATAGTTGTGTATAAATATACAGTTATACATCGTTGTGTATAAATATAGCAGTTATACATCGTTGTGTATAAATATACAGTTATACATTAGTTGTGTATAAATATACAGTTATACATAGTTGTGTATAAATATACAGTATACATATTTTGTGTATAAATATACAGTATACATAGTTGTGTATAAATATACATTATACATAGTTGTGTATAAATACACAGTTATACATAGTTGTGTATAAATATACAGTTATACATAGTTGTGTATAAATACACAGTTATACATAGTTGTGTATAAATACACAGTTATACATAGTTGTGTGTATAAATACACAGTTATACATAGTTGCGTATAAATACACAGTTATACATAGTTGCGTATAAATACACAGTTATACAAAGTTGCGTATTGCGGTTGGACCATGAACAGATTACATTATAAAAGCGAGAGCGAGGAGGGGGATGGGCCCCTGATGATTGGCCTAATCCTGCTGTAAAGCCTCAAGGGGCGGGGCCTTTCACTCTAAAGCCGCAGGAGGCGGGGCCTATTGCTCTGGTTACAGCAGAGTATTAACTGTCTGGAGTTCTGCTGATACTTCTCATGGTTCTGATGCTCCTGATGCTGCGCTGGAGCGACTCTCATCACAAGTTTATTCACTTTGGACTTTGCTTTATTGAGACTCGATGTAGAGAGGAACTGAGGAACATCAGCTCTTTGGAGTGAGGAAGAGGAGCGAGGAAGAGGAGCGAGGAAGAGGAGCAGAGGAAGAGGAGGACAGTGGAGCTCAGACCAGAAGCTTCTGCTGTGGGATGAGATGATGCCAGGACCTGAAGCACCTGAAGATGCTCTGGAGGATACCAGGAATATGGATTAGAAGTACTACTGACCTGAGTACTGCAGTATCAGCAGGAGAAGAACATCATATGGAGACAGTAGTAGGGTTACTACACTGTACTGCAGTACTACAGTACTTCACAGTCCTTCAGACTACTTCAGAGTACTACTTGTGAGGATGGTTCTGAGTGGAGCTCTGGTCTCAGATCAAGAACACTGTAAAATGTCTCAGAAGAACAGAACCTGCTGCCATCTGCTCGACGGAATCTCACACCAGGTAGAGTTTAATATCAGTCTGACCTCTGACCCCACAGGAGGTTTGGGGAAAAATGCTCATAAATCTTAATAATAATTGCAATAATAATACATTGCGTAAAGCCCGCCTCAATACTTCTGCCTTTCCCGCCCACAAACAGTATCTATACATTACTACTCACAGTTAGAGATAAGAGTTATGTCACCAATCTCTGAATCTAAGCAGGGCTGGGCGTGGTCAGTACTTGGAAGGGAGACTCTGTGAAGGTTAGACATTTCACCCTGGTGTATGAGTGTTGGTGGTGGGAGGGGCCAATGGCACCCTTATTTCCATCATCTGCCCCAGGGCAGCTGTGGCTACAATAGTGTCTCCGCCGTCAGGTGTGGAGTGTTTCTGAGTGAACTAAAAAGCACTATATTAAACGCGTGATGTGGTGGATTTATGAGCCTAATTTACAGCACATTAAATTCATTCCATTAAAATGTTCAAGGGGGCGCTGTAGAGTAACGTCATATCATGGGGTTGGGGTTGGGGTTGACACATATGAAACAAGGTTAGGGGTCTCATTGATGCTACACAAATACACAATGTTTTTCAGTCTGTAATATTTGTTACAATATTTGTTCTTTTCCTCGTAAGTAGTTTGTTTAGATACAGCTTGTCTCTGATTGGTTAATCCCCCTGTCAATCACATCTGAACTCATGGAGAGAAAAATGTGACCAGACTGAAAACCGGACTGATAGATATCAGTCCGGACTTTTCTGGCTTTGAGGGTACGCTACGGACCAGAGGGTTAGACCAGGACTAAGACCTGGACCGGAGACAAAGACCTCACTGTAGACCAGGACCAAGACCTGGACCAGGGACAAAGACCTCACTGTAGACCAGGACCAAGACCTGGACCAGAGACAAAGGCCTCACTGTAGACCAGGACAAGACCTGGACAGAGACAAAGACCTCACTGTAGACCAGGACCAAGACCTGGACCAGAGACAAAGACCTCACTGTAGACCAGGACCAAGACCTGGACCAGAGACAAAGGCCTCACTGTAGACCAGGGCCAAGACCTGGACCAGAGACAAAGACCTCACTGTAGACCAGGACCAAGACCTGGACCAGAGACAAAGGCCTCACTGTAGACCAGGACCAAGACTTGGACCAGAGACAAAGGCCTCACTGTACACCAAGACCTGGACCAGAAACAAACGCCTCACTGTAGACCAGGATTAAGACCTGGACCAGAGACAAAGACCTCACTGTAGACCAGGACTAAGACCTGGACCAGAGACAAAGGCCTCACTGTAGACCAGGATTAAGACCTGGACCAGAGACAAAGACCTCACTGTAGACCAGGATTAAGACCTGACCAGAGACAAAGACCTCACTGTAGACCAGGACTAAGACCTGGACCAGAGACAAAGGCCTCACTGTAGACCACGGCCAAGACCTGGACCAGAGACAAAGGCCTCACTGTAGACCAGACTAAGACCTGGACCAGAGACAAAGGCCTCACTGTAGACCACGGCCAAGACCTGGACCAGAGACAAAGCCCTCACTGTAGACCAGGCCAAAGACCTGGACCAGAGACAAAGGCCTCACTGTAGACCAGGACTAAGACCTGGACCAGAGACAAAGGCCTCCCTGTAGACCAGGGCCAAGACCTGGACCAGAGACAAAGGCCTCACTGTAGACCAGGATTAAGACCTGGACCAGAGACAAAGACCTCACTGTAGACCAGGACTAAGACCTGGACCAGAGACAAAGGCCTCACTGTAGACCACGGCCAAGACCTGGACCAGAGACAAAGGCCTCACTGTAGACCAGGACTAAGACCTGGACCAGAGACAAAGGCCTCACTGTAGACCAGGACTAAGACCTGGACCAGAGACAAAGGCCTCCCTGTAGACCAGGACCAAGACCTGGACCAGAGACAAAGGCTCACTGTAGACCAGGACTAAGACCTAAGAGACCAAAGCTCACCTGTAGACCAGACAAGACGGACCAGAGACAAAGGCCTCCCTGTAGACCAGGACCAAGACCTGGACCAGAGACAAAGGCCTCACTGTAGACCAGGGCTAAGACCTGGACCAGAGACAAAGGCCTCACTGTAGACCAGGACCAAGACCTGGACCAGAGACAAAGGCCTCACTGTAGACCAGGACCAAGACCTGGACCAGAGACAAAGGCCTCACTGTAGACCAGGACCAAGACCTGGACCAGAGACAAAGGCCTCACTGTAGACCAGGACTAAGACCTGGACCAGAGACAAAGGCCTCACTGTAGACCAGGGCCAAGACCTGGACCGGAGACAAAGGCCTCACTGTAGACCAGGACTAAGACCTCAGGGTTTTTGTGAAAGTTCAGTGGAGCAGAAGTTTGGACCAGCCTGGACCAGACCAGAACCTGGACTAGACCTGAACCTGGTCTAAGACCTGAAGTCTTAGTCTTAGTCTTGGGTCAGGTCTTGTCATAATATATCGAATAAAGACCTTCTTTGTTTAAATGTATTGTTTTGTTGCAGCTAAAAACCCACAGAACACGACCCTTTGCTCCACTTCAGTGCAATTAGGGTTTGGGTTAGGGTTACCCAGAAGTTTAGACCTGCTTTAGACCATCTTTAGACCTGATTTAGACCTGCTTTAGACCTGCTTTAGCTTTAGACCTGCTTTAGACCTGCTTCAGTCTTGCTTTAGACCTGTTTTAGTCCTGCTTTAGTCCTGCTTTAGACCTGCTTTAGACCTGCTTCAGTCTTTAGCTTTAGACCTGCTTTAGTCCTGCTTTAGTCCTGCCTGCTTTAGTCCTGCTTTAGTCCTGCTTTAGTCCTGCTTCTGCTTTAGTTCCTGCTTTAGTCCTGCTTTAGTCCTGCTTCAGTCCTGCTTTAGTCCTGCTTTAGACCTGCTTTTAGTCCTGCTTTAGTCCTGCTTTAGCCTTTTAGTCCTGCTTCAGTCCTGCTTTAGACCTGCTTTTAGTCCTGCTTTAGTCCTGATTTAGACCTGCTTTAGACCTGCTTTAGACCTGCTTTAGACCTGCTTTAACCTGCTTTAGACCTGCTTTAGACCTGCTTAGACCTGCTTTAGCCCTGCTTTAGACCTGCTTTAGTCCTGCATCAGTCCTGCTTTAGACCTGTTTTAGTCCTGATTTAGACCTGCTTTAGTCCTGCTTTAGTCCTGCTTTAGTCCTGCTTTAGACCTGCATTAGACCTGCTTTAGACCTGCTTTAGACCTGCCTGCTTAGACCTGCTTTAGTCCTGCTTTAGTCCTGCTTTAGTCCTGCTTTAGACCTGCATTAGACCTGCATTAGACCTGCATTAGATCTACTTTAGACCTGCTTTAGACCAGCTTTGGTCCTGCTTTAGACCTGCTGCTTTAGTCCTGCTTTAGACCTGATTTCGACCTGATTTCGACCTGTTTTGGTCCTGCTTTAGTCCTGCTTTAGACCGGCTTTAGACCGGCTTTAGTCCTGGTTTAGTCCTGCTTTAGACCTGCTTTAGACCTGCTTTTAGTCCTGCTTTAGACCTGTTTTGGTGATGCTTTAGTCCTGCTTTAGACCTGTTTTAGACCTGATTTAGTCCTGTTTTACACCTGCTTTAGACCTGCTTTAGACCTGTTTTTGGTCCTGCTTTAGTCCTGCTTTAGACCTGTTTTAGACCTGATTTAGTCCTGTTTTACACCTGCTTTAGTCCTGCTTTAGACCTGTTTTGGTCCTGCTTTAGTCCTGCTTTAGACCTGCTTTTAGACCGGCTTTAGTCCTGGTTTAGTCCTGCTTTTAGACCTGCTTTAGACCTGCTTTAGACCTGCTTAGTCCTGCTTTAGACCTGATTTTAGACCTGATTTCGACCTGCTTTAGACCTGCTTTAGTCCTGCTTTAGTCCTGCTTTAGTCCCTGTTTTAGTCCTGCTTTAGTCCTGCTTCAGTCCTGCTTTATACCTGCTTTATACCTGCTTAGACCTGCTTTAGACTTGTTTTAGACCTGCTTTAGACATGTTTTAGCCCTGTTAGACCTGCTTTAGACCTGCTTTAGTCCTGCTTTAGACCTGCTTTTAGACCTGCCTGCTTAGACCTGCTTTTAGACCTGTTTTGGTCCTGCTTTAGTCCTGCTTTAGACCTGCTTTAGACCGGCTTTAGTCCCTGCTTTAGTCCTGCTTTAGACCTGCTTTAGACCTGCTTTAGACCTGCTTTAGACCTGCTTTAGTCCTGCTTTAGACCTGATTTAGTCCTGTTTTAGACCTGATTTAGTCCTGTTTTTACACCTGCTTTTAGACCTGCTTTAGACCTGATTTAGACCTGTTTTGGTCCTGCTTTAGTCCTGCTATAGTCCTGATTTAGACCTGCTTTAGTCCTGTTTTACACCTGCTTTAGACCTGATTTAGACCTGCTATAGTCCTGATTTAGACCTGCTTTAGTCATGTTTTACACCTGCTTTAGACCTGTTTTGGTCCTGCTTTAGTCCTGTTTTAGACCTGTGTCAGTCCTGGTTTGGAGTCCTGGTTCAGTCTTTTTTTTAGTCCTTGTTTTGTCAATGTTTAGTCCTGGTTGAGTTCTGCAGATGTAGGTCAGGGCAGATTAATGGACTATATTTGTCTGTAAATAATCTGAGATTATGAAGCACATGACGCCATGACGACGACGGGCGACAGGGTCTCTGGCAGGTGCAGGTATGTGTAGGGTGCAGACAGTGTGAGACAGGTGCAGGACAGGTGTGAGACAGGTGCAGACAGGTGTAAGACAGTGCAGGACAGGTGTGAGACAGGTGTGCAGACAGGTGCAGATATATGACAGGTGCAGACAGGTGTAAGACAGGTGCAGACAGGTGTGAGACAGGTGCAGACAGGTGTAGACAGGTGAGACAGGTGCAGACAGGTGAGACAGGTGCAGACAGGTATATGACAGGTGCAGACAGGTGTAAGACAGGTGCAGACAGGTGTGAGACAGGTGCAGACAGGTGTAAAACAGGTGCAGACAGGTGTGAGACAGGTGCAGACAGTATATGACAGGTGCAGACAGGTGTAAGACAGGTGCAGGACAGGTGTGAGACAGGTGCAGACAGGTATATGACAGGTGCAGACAGGTATGAAACAGGTGCAGACTTGTCATTGTTCCTCAAGCAGATCTTCCGCGTCGTCGTTGTTCCTCACACAGATCTTCAGCGTGTCGTGTGTTCCTGTTCCTCACACAGATCTTCAGCGTGTCGTTCCTCACACAGATCTTTCAGCGTGTCATGTTCCTCACGCAGATCTTCAGGCGTGTCGTTGTTCCTCACACAGATCTTCAGCGTGTCGTCGGTGTTCCTCACGCAGATCTTCATTGTTCCTCATGCAGATCTTCATGTTCCTCACGCAGATCTTCATTGTTCCTCACACAGATCTTCAGTGTGTCATAGTTCCTCACGCAGATCTTCAGCGTGTCATTGTTCCTCACGCAGATCTTTCAGCGTGTCGTCGTTGTTCCTCACGCAGATCTTCAGCGTGTGTCGTTGTTCCTCACGCAGATCTTCAGCGTGTCATTGTTCCTCACGCAGATCTTCAACGTGTCGTTGTTCCTCAAACAGATCTTCATTGTTCCTTCACGCAGATCTTCAGCGTGTCGTTGTTCCTCACACAGATCTTCATTGTTCCTCACGCAGATCTTCAGCGTGTCGTTGTTCCTCACACAGATCTTCAGCGTGTCGTTGTTCCACACACAGATTTTCAGAGTGTCGTTGTTCCTCACGCAGATCTTCAGAGTGTCGTTGTTCCTCACACAGTTCTTCAGCGTGTCGTTGTTCCTCACGCAGATCTTCAGCATGTATTGTCTTTCCACATGGTTGTTTCAGAAATGAGAAGCCACTCACTGCATCAGTCTGGTTTAAATACTGAAAGGCAAGGCAAGTTTATTTGTAGAGCACAATTCATACACAAGGCAATTCAAAGTGCTTCACAACAGGAAAAAATGCATTAAAATCACAAAGACATGGCAGAAATCACAAAATAATAGTTCAAGACATAAAAGAAAGAAAGAGTGTAAAGAAAAGCATTTCAGTCACAGCCAAACAAAACAGTTTTTAGTTTAGATTTTAGTTAAAGATCATCACCTGCAGCAGTTTTCCAGTAGGAGGCGCCACCTACTGTCTGATAATGTCATTTCTCAAGCACAAAGGGTCTGTCCCAAAGGGTCTGTCCCAAAGGGTCTGTCCCAAAGGGACTGTCCCAAAGGGCCTGTCCCAAAGGGACTGTCCCAAAGGGCCTGTCACAAGGGTCTGTCCCAAAGGGTCTGTCCCAAAGGGTCTGTCCCAAAGGGCCTGTCCCAAAGGGCCTGTCCCAAAGGGATCTGGACACGTTTAACTGGTTTTCTGACAGAATGATCCCCATTAGTTAGAACAATAACTATTTTTCCCGGCTTAAATCAAATAAAAACGTTGTCTGTGTTAGGTGTGCAGGCCCCGCCCCCTCTCTCACCTGTGTGTGTCCTCAGGTGTGCTGCTGCTGTGGCCCCGCCCCCTGCTCGCTTTGCTGTCAGTGCTGTCCATCCGTCAAAGTGTCGACGTCCACACGAGTCATGTACACTCTGTTCCACGTGTTCTGCTGCACCGTGTCCTGCCTCATGTTGTCTAGAACTGTGACGGAAAAGGTCAGAGAGAATGTGAGTAATATGTGACACACTACGCAAACTCTATCTCCAGGGGGCGCTCTTCTGCCTCTACTGTCAGGAACTACCACAGATCAGATCAAACATGTTTTTAGTGCCTCTTGTTTACGTGTAAATTTTATGATAGACTCTTCTATGGAGCGCAAACACAAGTCATATGTTGATTAATTACTAATAATAAATAACGTATTATTTAATTTCATTATTAATAGTAATAAACCTGAGCAAACAGATCAGTGCAGAGGAACAAACTAACTGTGATAGTTAATGTTTTTTGTGACTTTGGCAGCTCCAAAATTGTGTCTTTATTAAATATATACATTAGAAAACTCCCTTAACAAGCTCTATTTGACTTGAAAGACTAAAGGTACAACAGGGAACATTTTTTACAGTTTCTGGCTATTTAAATAATCTATCTCAGGTGCCTTTCCTGAACTCTCTCTGACCTCTCTCTGACCTCTCTCTATCCCAGGTGCCCTTCCTGACCTCTCCCTGACCTCTCTCTGACCCCTCTCTATCCCAGGTGCCCTTCCTGACCTCTCTCCGACCTCTCTCTATCCCAGGTGCCCTTCCTGACCTCTCTCCTCTGACTCTCTCTGACTCTCTTCCTCTCTCTGATCTCTCTCCTATCCCAGGTGCCCCTCCTGACCTCTCTCTGACTCTCTCTGACCTCTCTCTGACCTCTCTCTATCGCCAGTTGCCCTTCCTGACCTCTCTTGACCTCTCTACCCAGGTGCCCCTTCCTGACCTCTCTCCGACCTCTCTCGTATCCCCAAGGTGCCCTTCCTGACCTCTCTCTGACCCCTCTCTATCCCAGGTGCCCTTCCCTGACCTCTCTCTGACCTCTCTTGACCTCTCTCTATCCCAGGTGCCCTTCCTGACCTCTCGACCTCTCTCTGACCTCTCTCTGACCTCTCTGACCCCTCTACCTTCCCAACCCTTCCATGACCTCTCTCTGACCTCTCTGACCTCTCTCTATCCCAGGTGCCCTTCCTGACCCTCCTCTTCTGACCTCTCTCTGAACCTCTCTCTGACCTCTCTCTATCCCAGGTGCCCTTCCTGACCTCTCTTGACCTCTCTCATCACCAGGTTCCCTTCCTGACCCTCCTCTCCGACCTCTCTCTCTTATCCCAGGTGCCCTTCCTGACCTCTCTCTGGCTCCTCTCTCCTCTCTCTGACCTCCTCTATGGTGCCCTTCCTGACCTCTCTTCTGACCTCTCTCCTGACCCTTACCCTCTACTCTCCAGTGCCCTCCTGACCTCTCTGACCTCTCTCTGACCTCTCTTGACCCTCTCTCTATCCCAGGTCTGCCTCTTCCCGGTGACCTCTCTCTGACCTCTCTCTGACCTCTCCTCTATCACCAGGTGCCCTTCCCTGACCTCTCTCATGACCTCTTCTGACCATCTCTCCTCTATCCCAGTGCCCTTCCTGACCTCTCTCTGACCGTCTCACCTCTCTTCTACCAGCATCCCCAGGTGCCGCTCCTGACCTCTCTCTGACCTCTCCTCTGACTCTCTCCTGACCTCTCTCTGACCTCTCTCTATCCCAGGTGCCCTTCCTGACCTCTCTTTGACCTCTCTCTATCCCAGGTGCCCTTCCTGACCTCTCTCCGACCTCTCTCTATCCCAGGTGCCCTTCCTGACCTCTCTCTGACCTCTCTGACCTCTCTCTATCCCAGGTGCCCTTCCTGACCTCTCTCTGACCTCTCTGACCTCTCTCTATCCCAGGTGCCCTTCCTGAACTCGCTGTGCCTGCAAACTTCGGGCGACTGTCAGTTACTCGTCGGTTACTCTGCCGTTTACAGAATCTGCTTTGGCACCGCCTGCTTCCACCTGCTGATGGCGCTGTTCCTCATTGACGTGAGGTCCAGTCAGGATTCAAGGGCCCTGGTCCATAACGGGTCAGTCCTGGTCTTTTTTTCGTCCTGGTTCTGTTCTGGTTTAGTCCTGGTCCAGTCAAGTCTTAGACCTGGTTTGATCCTGTTTTTCAGGTTCTGGTTGGTGAAGTTCCTGGCGTTGTTGGCGATGTGCACTGCAGCTTTCTTCATCCCAACAGAGTCCTTCCTCCATGGTGAGAAAACATGGAATATATATCCAAATATGACTGAAATCCAACCAAGGCTTCCGCGGTGCCGGCTGATCGTGTTTGTTGGGCCGTGGTCAAACTTGACTGGTAGAACCGGGCTCGCCGTGCCACAACCCATGATTATGGCGGTTCTGCAGGAGGTCACAAAGGCAGTAGATGCTAAGATCGATGCAGAACTGCTGATTTTTTTACATTTGAAAAGGTTAGCATTTAAATGAGGACGTTTTTCTGTCTGACGATGGTGACAGTGGTTTTAGCACTAGTACTTAACAAAGTACTTAACAAAGTACTAGTGCTAGAACTAGTGCTAGTGCTAGAACTAGTACTAGTGCTAGAACTTAACGCAGCGTTGATTATATGCTAAAGTTGGATGGCAATCATTGGATGTCGAAGAGAACACGACTGCCTTTTGTTTGTTGATAAGCTTTATTTTTTGGTGAGTTTGCTGAACACCTGATCAGGAAAAAAGGCCTTCAGCCATTTTGCTCCTCTGTCTGTGGAATAAAACCCAGAGACTACACGTTTTTCCAACCCACAGAAGGTCTGTACTAGAATAGAATACTTTTTGTATAAGACAGGTCCAAATGCCAGAGGCCGACACAGGTCCAATAGATCTTAAGTGCTCATGGTCCTGTTGACATCACTGTAGATCTGGAACAGGAACACAAAACACACTTTGGAGATGTAACGCTCGTCGACTCAATGAGCCACAGTTTGTGCAAATGAAGACAAAGGACTTTGAGACGTTTGAAGAGGAAAACCACGACGTGAAGTTTCTCCAGCCGTTCTCTGGGCTGCAGCTAAGGCCGTTTGGAGGGGCAGCGTCATTGCTGTTGTTTGTTTATAAGGCTCTTGTTGGCCTTTGCCCGATTATCTAACATGTTTGCTGAACTTCGGATCAAGTGTTCACTGCTTGAGATCTCAGGACATTTTTAATTTACAATCGCACCGAGTCAGGAAAAAAGGCCTTGAACAACTTTGCTCCCAGTCAGTAAACCTAAACGGGTCAGGGTCAGGGTCAGGGTCAGGGTTAGGGTCAGGGTTAGGGTTAGCCCTACACCTTTTAACTCTTTTAAAGCACTGGTTCAGGACCATCCACGGTTCAGGTGCACTTGTCTCATAGTGTATATGTAAGTGTGTTTTTATCTATTTGTTCATTTTATATCCTGGAGCTGTCAGAAGTGAAACATGCCAAAAACAAGTATCCTCAAATGTTACAGGAAATGGAGGTATTCCTCAAAAATGATTCACTTGTAAACGTAGAAAAAAAACAGACAGAGAGAACAATTTGAAAATATGAGATTATTGTCATTTTAAGCAAACAAGACCAAATACGATCGGCATTTGGATCCTTTTACAAAAAAGACTTTCGGCACAGGTTGCACTGCTACGTGCTGCTGACTATAGTGAGACGCTGTAAGAGATGACCCAGAAAAGGTTAGGGAGGGGATGCTTCAGGAGCTTAATAATTCAAACTGGATCCGGATGCTTCTCGACTGCCTGGAGAAACAGTCTTTACTCCAGATGAACGGCTCTTCATCTGCCTCAAAGAACTGGTTCTCCTCCTGAGTGCTTCGAGGAGCGACAGTGAAAAACAGAATAAACAATGTTCATAGGGACTTGGTAATGTCCCAACATCCCGTGTCCTTAGACAGATGTTCCAAGCCCCCCTGTCCTTAGACCCTCCTTCTGCAGGAGAAACTACCAAACCTCTTTGGGAAAAAGTAAAAACCTGTAGGAGTTCCACAGTGAAGGAGAGATCCGACTCCCTCGGGACGGACAGGAGCACGAGAAGAGAGAGTGGACGCTGGACCCACTCAGGAGGAGAACCAGGTCTTCTGAGGCTGATGAAGAACCATTCATCTGGAGTAGAGACCGTTTCTCCAGCAGTTGAGGAGCATCTTGGATCCACAGGTCCTCGATGTGCCTGCTCCACTCCCGTCGGGGAAGTGGGAGAAGAAGGAAAAGGATGAAGCAGACACACACTGTTTGAAAAGAAAAGTCTTCTTCATCAGAGAGGTTCTCCAGCTCCATACTGCCCCCAGAGGTGGTCCTAGGCAGCGGAGCTGAAACTGTAGGTCTTGATTCCTGTTCCTAACTGGCCTGACCATAAGCCATTTCAAAGAGGAACGTTTTAAGCCTGGTCTTAAATGAAGAGACTAGTGTCCGGCCTCTTTAACATGGACAGGAGCTGATTCCACAAAACAGGAGCTTGGGAGCTAAACGCTCTAGCCTCCTACTGTTGCTTTTAGAGACCCTTGGGACCACCAGAAGTCAAAGATGCTATTGACGTACCTTATCATCCAAACAGAGCAAAGAGTGCTCTAATGATTTTCTTCTATTTTTTAACAATAAAATAAAAACAATCAGAGATAAATGAGATGAAAATCCTCCCACTATTCGCCCTGAACACGCCCAAAGCTGTAAAACTAGTGTCCCATAGAAATCCATCAGTGACACTAGAAAGGTTCAGAACTTCAGCCATTATGTCCTCTAGAACGTCATCTTGTGTTCTAGACCCGATTCCAAGCAGACCCCTCAAAGACATTCTCCCCCTAATTATAGATTCTATTCTTAATATAATAAATACTTCACTAAAAAGTGGTGATGTTCCAACAGTCCTTCAAACATGCAGTCATTAAACCGCTTCTGAAAAAGCCTCATCTTGATCCTGACCAGTTGATAAACAACAGACCTATTTCAAATCACCCTTTGTCTCTAAAATCCTTGAAAGAGTTGCAGTTAAACAGCTTTGTTCGCCATCTACAGGACAATAACTTATTTGAAGTTTTCCAGTCAGGGTCCGGGAGCCCCCCACACACTGAAACTGCACTAGTTAAAGTCACAAATGATTTGTTATTAGCAGCTGCTGACGATGGACTGGTCTCAGTCCTGGTTCTATTGGACCTCAGCGGCAGCGTTCGACCACCATCGACCACAACATTCTACTGCAGAAGGCCCCGCCCTCAGAGCGCTTTAAATCCTTAGTTTTGTTAATGTAAACCAGAGCTCCTCCCCCTGTTCTAAAGTAACCATACAGTGGTGCCACAGGGGTCAGTAGATGCGTCTCGTAAGATGATTAGGCCTAGTACGATGACCCTGGGTTTTTTCAGGGTTCAGAAGAAGATAATTAAGTGTCATCCAGGTTTTTAAGATCCTTCACAACAAGCACCAAGTCTGTCTGCTTTGATCGGTCTGATCAGGTTTCATTGATAAATACAGCTGTGTGTCATCTGCAGAGCAGTGGAAGTGAATGATCATGTGACCTCACGGCAGCATATAAAGGAAACAGAACTGGACCGAGAACTGAACCCTGTGGCACACCGTAGGTTACTTTTAGAACAGGGGAGGAGCCTCTGGTTTACATTAACAAACTGGTACCTCTCCGATAGGTAGGATTTAAGAGCAGCTGAGGGCGGGGCCTCTGACACCTACATCAGATTCTAACCTCTGCAGTAGAATGTTGTGGTCGATGGTGTCGAACAGAGTCTGGACTAAACAAGGACCCGCCTCCTGCTGGTGCCAGAGTCAGACTAATTGGACCGAACTCCTGCCAGTGCCAGAGTCAGGACTAAAGCCGGGACCGGCCTCCTTGCTAGTGCCAGAGTCAGACATAAACGGCGGAACCGGCCTTCCTGCTTGGTGCCAGAGTCAGGACTAAACCGGCGGACCGGCCTCCTTGCTGGTGCCAGAGTCAGGACAACAGGACGCCTCCTGCTGGTGCCAGAGTCAGGACGGCCTCCTGCTGGTGCAGAGTCAGGAACCGGACCGGCCTCCTGCTGGTGCCAGAGTCAGGACTAAGTGGACGCGGCCTCTTGCTGGTGCCAGAGTCAGGACTAAAGTGGACCAGCCTCTGCTGGTGCCAGAGTCAGGGACTAAACGCGGACCGGCCTCCTGCTGGTGCAGAGTCAGGACTAAAGCGGAACCGGCCTCCTGCTGGTGCCAGTGTCAGGAACAGGCCTCCTGCTGGTGCCAGAGTCAGGAGACTAAACACGGACGCCCGCCTGCTGGTGCCAGAGTCAGACTAAACGGGACCGGCCTCTTGCTGGTGCCAGAGTCAGGACTAAAAGCGGACCGGCCTCCTGCTGGTGCAGAGTCAGGACTAAACGCGGACCGGCCTCCTGCTGGTGCCAGAGTCAGGACTAACCGGACGCGCTCTGCTGGTCCAGAGTCCGGACCGGGCCTCCTGCTGGTGCCAGAGTCAGGACTAAACGCGGACCGGCCTCCTGCTGGTGCCAGAGTCAGGACTAAAGTGGACCGGCCTCCGCTGGTGCCAGAGTCAGGACTAAACGTGGACCGGCCTCCTGCTGGTGCCAGAAGTGGATAAAGTGGACCGGCCTCCTGCTGTGCCAGAGTCAGGACTAAACGCGGACCGGCCTCCTGCTGGTGCCAGAGTCAGGACTAAACGCGGACCGGCCCTCCTGCTGGTGCCAGAGTCAGGACTAAACGCGGACCGGCCTCCTGCTGGTGCCAGAGTCAGGACTAAAGCGCGGACCGGCCTCCTGCTGGTGCCAGAGTCAGGACTAAACGCGGACCGGCCTCCTGCTGGTGCCAGAGTCAGGACTAAACGGGACCGGCCTCCTGCTGGTGCCAGAGTCAGGACTAAACGCGGACCGGCCTCCTGCTGGTGCCAGAGTCAGGACTAAAGTGGACCGGCCTCTTGCTGGTGCCAGAGTCAGGACTAAAAGTGGACCGGCCTCCTGCTGGTGCCAGAGTCAGGACTAAACGCGGACCGGCCTCTGCTGGTGCCAGAGTCAGGACTAAACGCGGACCGGCCTCCTGCTGGTGCCAGAGTCAGGACTAAAACGCGGACCGGCCTCGCTGCTGGTGCCAGAGTCAGGACTAAACGCGGACCGGCCTCCTGCTGGTGCCAGAGTCAGGACTAACGCGGACCGGCCTCCTGCTGGTGCCAGAAGTAGGACTAAAGTCGGACCGGCCTCCTGCTGGTGCCAGAGTCAGGACTAAAGTGACCGGCCTCCTGCTGGTGCAGAGTCAGGACTAAACGCGGACCGGCCTCCTGCTGGTGCCAGAGTCAGGACTAAAGTGGACCGGCCTCGCTGCTGTGCCAGAGTCAGACTAAACGCGGACCGGCCTCCTGCTGGTGCCAAGAGTCAGGACTAAACGCGGGACCGGCCTCCTGCTGGTGCCAGAGTCAGGACTAAACGCGGACCGGCCTCCTGCTGGTGCCAGAGTCAGGACTAAACGCGGACCGGCCTCCTGCTGGTGCCAGAGTCAGGACTAAAGCTGGACCGGCCTCCTGCTTTGGTGCCAGGTCAGGACTAAACGCGGACCGGCCTCCTGCTGGTGCCGAGAGTCAGGACTAAACGCGGACCGGCCTCCTGCTGGTGCCAGAGTCAGGACTAAACGCGACCGGCTTCCTGCTGGTGCCAGGTCAGGCTAAACGGAGCCGACCGGCTCCCTGCTGGTGCCAGAGTCAGGACTAAACGCGGACCGGCCTCCTGCTGGTGCCAGAGTCAGGACTAAACGCGGACGCCGCCTCCTGCTGGTGCCAGAGTCAGGGAAACGGACCCTCCTGCTGGTGCCAGGGTCAGGACTAAAGCGGACCGGCCTCCTGCTGGTGCCAGGGTCAGGACTAAACGCGGACCGGCCTCCTGCTGGTGCCAGAGTCAGGACTAAACGGACCGGCCTCCTGCTGGTGCCAGAGTCAGGCTAAACGCGGACGCCTCCTGCTGGTGCCAGAGTCAGGACTAAGCGGACCGGCCTCCTGCTGGTGCCAGAGTCAGGACGTAAAAGACGCGGACCGGCGCTCTGCTGGTGCCAGAAGTCAGAGATAAATTGGACCGGCCTCCTGCTGGTGCAAGAGTCAGGACTAAACGTGGACCGGGCGTCGCTGGCTGGTGCCAGAGTCAGGGACTAAAGTGGACCGGCCTTCACCTGCTGGTGCCAGGGTCAGGACTAAACGCGGACCGGCCTCCTGCTGGTGCCAGAGTCAGGACCGGCCTCCTGCTGGTGCCAGGGTCAGGACTAAACGCGGACCGGCCTCCTGCTGGTGGTATTAAATTGTTGTGTGATTTCAATGCATGTTTTCCTGTTGCCATGTCTATGTTTTTTCCATGTTTTATTTGTTTTCTCCTCCGTGTTCCAGCAGAGCATTTTTACCTTCACTATCTTCATCTGCTTCATGGCAAGCATCTTCATGTTTTCTCCTCTGTGTTCCAGTGTGGCATTACGTGGGCGTCGTGGGAGGTTTTGCCTTCATCCTGATCCAGCTCGTCCTCATCACGGCCTTTGCTCATCAGTGGAACAAAAACTGGTCAGAAACATTCAGCTTTTTGCTGTTTGTTTGAAAGTTCATGTCATTGTCAGGGGTCTTTTCTTTTTGCCCTCAGGCTGACGGGCGCAGCCGAGCACCCACGCTGGTACCTGGCGGTCACCTGTGCCACGCTGCTTTTCTACTCTGGGGCAGCGTTGGCATTCATGTTCATGTTGAAGTATTACACTCACCCAAACCTGTGCCAGTCCAACCGAGCACTGCTGTGGTGCCACCTTGGCCTATGCGGCGCCATGGGCCTCGTGTCCATCACGCCCTGCATCCAAAACAGTGAGTTCTCCAGCAACGTTCATTTTGTCTTCTCAAGCGATACCCGCACGATTTCACACACGCATTTGCCCAAAACACGCCCACATTAGTGACGTACAAAACATGACAACGAGCCCTTATTTTGAACATATGCAAATGAGATAATGCTGTGTTTTCAGAGCAGCCGCGCTCAGGTTTACTGCAGGCCTCCATCATCAGCTGCTACGTCATGTACTTGACCTTCTCCGCCCTGAGCTCCAGACCTCCAGAGAGAGGTAAGAGTACTACTACTTCTACTACTACTTCTACTTCTACAACTACTTCTACTACTACTTCTACTACTACTTCTACTACTACTTCTACTACTACTTCTACTACTACTTCTACTACTACTTCTACTACTACTACTACTTCTACTACTACTACTACTTCTACTACTTCTACTACTACAACTACCATACAGCATCTTGCTTTGTTTTAAGTGGACAAAATATATTGTAAATATCAAATAATTGAGCTAAAAAGAGAATCATATTCATTCGAAGGGTTAGGGTTAGGGTCTAACCCTAAGGTATAAAATGTATAAAATATAAAACCCTAAGGTTAGGGTTAGGGTTCTAACCTTGCCTGGTTCTCCTCTGGATCATTTCAATTCGTTTATACGTCATAAGTTTCACTATATTTGAAATAAGTCGTACATTGTCTGTGAATGTTGACCTGCTTAACCCAGACGGGCACAAGAAGACCACAGACTTTATGAATACATTTTATAATTGTACATTATTTCCAATAATCGTAAAACCTAGAAAAACAACAGAATCAGTGACATTAATTGATAACATATTTACATATGAAATTGGTCAAATTGATCTTTTAATAACTGATATTAGTGACCAACTTCCTGTTTTAGCAGTTTCTCCAAATGTATTTAAATTACCATCCAATCAGACTCAGCAACTGAGACGCTGCAGATGGGAGAAAGTAGGCGTAACTGGGATGAGCTTTATAGTATAAAATCATCATGGAGCACATGAATTCGAATAACCCGATCTGTGCTGTCCTCACGACACGTGACCGTGAAGCGAGACAGCCAGCGAACCAAAAACTCCGTACACAAGGCGTTCTTTTCCTGCTTTATGGATCTTTTATGGAGGTATCTTGTTCAGATTGAATGAATGACTGAATTAATGGATAAATGGATGAATGCGTGGATGAATGAATGAATGGTAACTGAAACATACAGAAAAAATACGTTTTACAAACTACACTGTACAGTTGAAGTTCTAACACGGTAGCGAGCTTAAACATATGTAAAAAACAAGTCAAAGTTAGCTTCGTGTACAGGTTTACATTAAATGATCACATAAAACACAGTTGTACTGTTACACTAAGTGCTTATGAACATACAAAGACGAAAGTTTCCCAAGGTTCAAACGTTTAGAGCACATTCAGCGTGTAAATGAGCCGTTCAGGACGTGACTTTAGCCGTGGCACGAGCTTGTTTATTACCGAGAAGAAGAACGTCCAAGATCCTCTATGTGCGCAAAGGAGCACTTACTCTGCACTGAAACTAAAACGATCCTTAAAGGAGAAGATGTCTTACGCTGACAATTTTACCCAAACTCTTTTAACACTTAACACGTAATATGAAATCAACATATTTATTTAACGAGTATGAACCTTTTAACTAACTTATTACTCTTATGGAATTATTAATGTCTTCTGACCCAAAGACATGACACAACCCCTAACCCTAACCCCTAACCCTAACCCTAACCCCTAACCCTAACCCTAACCCCTAACCCCTAACCCTAACCCTTGATAACAA
>BJKM01000887.1:60000-162500 GCA_015082035.1 Chaenogobius annularis
AGAAGGAAAGACCTGTGAAACCTCTCCTTCACACAGCGAGAGTGGATTGTCACTGTCTTCGCTCTGCAACAAGTGTCTGCGCCTGTGTCCTTAATAAAGATTACATGAAATGAATGAAATAATAGATTCAATGGCCAGTATTTTTATAGTTATAAACATTTGTTGCACCAATGCTCTCAGTCCGGCCCTTGGCCATTCGCCTGGATTCAAATATGGCCCTCGGAGGAAAAGTAATTTCCCACCCCTGGTGTAAGGACAGAGGATGCTGGGACATTTGCTAATTTCCTATGAACAGAATAAAAAAATAATAATTTCATGTGAATGATATGTCTCCTTTTACTCTTGTTTAATTGTAAATTATTAATTGTTAAATTATTCTTGTGTCTGTTTGTGTCAGTGCTGATTCAGGGCGTGAACTCCACAGTTTGTTTCCCAAGTTTGGGTCAGAACGGAATCAAGACGGAAGGAAACGCTGTGGCCATCATCGGCGCCGCCATCATGTACTGCTGCGTCCTCTTTGCCTGGTACATCTCCTACTGTGTCCTACCGTCTACTGTTTTGAATGTTCTGGACACCATGTCATGGTTCAAAATAAGCAGAAGGCGCAATGGAGAAAGGATGATTCAGTCAGGGCACAGAAAAGGGAGCGTCGCCGAACGAAAATGTCAAAGCTCCAGGTTCAGAAAGAGATTTACAGAGAGAAGTTGTACATGTACAACCTCATTTTATGTAGAACTAGGGAAGGATATTTTTCTGAAATCATTGGAAGCTGCAGTAACAACTGGCGTGTCCTGTTGCCACAGTAACAGATGAACAAACCCTCCAGCTCAGCTGCCGTTAGAACTCATTTCCACATCCAAGTGTAATGAGTTTGCATTATTCTTTAATGACAAAGTTCAGGGCATTTAAAAATGCTATCAATTCTACAATGCAAAAAATAACCCTCAAACCACATACACACTTAGAGCTGACTCACTTTGCACCTGTAACTGACAAAACTGTCCAGGAGATCATCACCAGTCTGAGTTCATCTACATGCTGCCTCCATGTGGGACCTCCAGATTTCTAAAGTCTGTGCTGAACAGTTTGTTAGCACCACTCACTCACATTAATTATGATTATGTTCGTAAATTGTGTGTCTGCTCTTACACCCGTGACAGAGCTTTCCCGTGAAGAGCTCTTACACCCGTGAAGAGCTCTTACACCCGTGAAGCGCTTCTCCTCCGTAAGAGCTCTTGTCCTTCCGCACAACAACTCCTACGGACCTACCAGTTCAGTTTTTTATGTTCTCTGCTGCTGAATTAGCCCTTCTTTTGGCTAAAAGAGTGAGACGCGCAGGCGAGGTAAACGTGAGGGGGTCCTCGTACGGCTCAGGAGACGCGGTACACGGACCCCCTTACCTGGGATTTTCCTCTCCAACGTCCGCTCACTCTCCAACAAAATGGACGAACTGGCGCTGCTGATGAGACGAAACAGAGACTTTTCTTCCTCTCCTGTTTTGTGCTTCACGGAGACGTGGCTCAGTGAGCCGATCCCGGACGGCGCCGTGCAGCTCGAGGGGTTTTGCCTCTTTCGTGCGGATCGTCATAAGGGTCTCTCCGGGGGTAAAACACGCGGCGGAGGAGTCTGTTTCTACATCATCAACGCCTGGTCTTCAGATGTGACTGTGATCTCCAAACACTGCTCTCCTGATCTGGAATATCTCTTCATTAACTGCAAACCATTCTTCTCTCTACGTGAGTTCGCCTCATTCATTCTGGCTGTTGTTTACATCCCGCCGAGCGCAAACGTGCACGTGGCACCACAGCGCTCGCGGACCAGATTCTGAGTGTGGAGCGGACCTTCCCGGACCCCTTGTCTATTATCCTGGGGATTTTAACAAGGGGAATCTCAGCCACGAACTACCAAAGTACAGACAGTTTATTAAAGTTCCGACCAGAGAGCAGAACACGCTGGATCACTGTTACACAACAGTCAGTAACGCCTTCCGCGCCGTGGCTCGCGCTGCTCTCGGCTTCTCAGATCACGCCATGGTTCACCTGATCCCCACGTACAGGCAGAGGCTGAAGCTCTCAAAACCTGCAGTGAGGACCTCTAAGAAGTGGACCAATGAGGCAGTGGAGGAGCTCCGTGCGTGTTTGTTCGGACATCACAGACTGGGAGGTCTTCATCTAGCAGCTGCCACAGAGAGTTTGGATGAGGGACAACGGACACTGTGACGTCATACATTCTGTGAGGACAGCGTCATAGCAACACACGCCAAAGTCTACTCTTCAACAAGATCCACGAAAACCCTGGTTCACTCCAAAACTGAGGCAGTTAAGGCAGCAGAAGGAGGCAGCGCACAGGGCTGGTGACAGGGGGCGCTACAGAAGACGCAAAGTATGGATTTAGCAAAGAGGTCTTCTCGAGCGAGATCACAGTACAATACGCGTCTGAAGCAGCAGTTCTCTGACAACAACCCCGCCTCCGTGTGGAGGGGGCTCCGGCTCCTCACTCAACCACAAGCCCCGACCGCCCCCCTGCTGCAGACAATCGAAAACTGGCTGAGCAACTTAACACCTTCTACTCCAGGTTTGATGTGACCACCCCCTCCCCACGGTGGCCACCTCCGCCAACCCAAACCTGGTCACCCCCACCTCCCCCACCCACCCTCTCAGTCCAGGAACAGGATGTTCACAGGAGCTATTTCGGAAATCCAACCCCGAAAAGCTGCTGGACCAGACGGCGTCTCTGCCGCTACATTAAGACATTGCGCACGAGAGTTAACCCCCGTCTTCACAGACATTTTTAACACCTCCCTGGGGTCATGCCATGTCCCAGCCTGCTTCAAGTCTGCCATCATTGTCCCTGTCCCCAAGAAGCCCCGGATCACTGGACTTAATGATTACAGGCCTGTGGCGCTGACGTCTGTAGTCATGAAGTCATTTGAACGCCTGGTCCTGCCCCACCTCAAGTCCTTCACCTCCTCCCTGCTGGACCCCCTGCAGTTCGCCTACAGAGCCAACAGGTCTGTGGACGACACCATCAACCTGGCACTCCACTTCATCCTGCAGCATCTGGACTCCCCGGGAACCTACGCCAGGATCCTGTTTGTGGACTTCAGCTCTGCGTTCAACACCATCCTCCCTGCTCTGCTCCAGGACAAGCTCTCCCAGCTCAACGTGCCTGACTCCACCTGCAGGTGGATCACTGACTTCCTGACGGATCGGAGGCAGTGCGTGCGGCTGGGGAAGAATGTCTCAGACACTCGGACTATCAGCACAGGAGCTCCACAGGGCTGTGTACTTTCCCCTCTGCTCTTCTCCCTGTACACAAACTGCTGCACCTCCAGCCACGACTCCGTAAAACTCATCAAGTTTGCGGACGACACCACCCTCATCGGGCTCATCTCGGACGGGGATGAGTCTGTCTACAGGAGGGAGGTGGACCGGCTGGTGTCCTGGTGCAGCGGTAACAATCTGGAGTTCAACGCCCAGAAGACAGTGGAGATGATCGTGGACTTCAGGAAAGCCACAGCCCCCCAGCCCCCCCTCATCCATGACAGACTCCCCCATCACCACCGTGGACTCCTTCCGCTTCCTGGGCACCACCATCACCCAGGACCTCAAGTGGGAGCCCTCCATCAGCTCCCTCATCAAGAAGGCCCAGCAGAGGATGTACTTTCTGCGGCAGCTGAGGAAAGCCAAGCTGCCAGTGCGCAGATGATGGTGCAGTTCTACACGGCCATCATTGAGTCCATCCTCACCTCCTCCATCACCGTGTGGTACGCTGGAGCCACAGCCAGGGACAAACAGAGACTACAGCGCCCTCTGCTGGAGCCACAGCCAGGGACAAACAGAGACTACAGCGCATTGTGCGTTCTGCTGAGAAGGTGATCGGCTGCAGACTTCCATCTCTGCAGGACCTGTACGTCTCCAGGGCTCTGGGACGAGCAGGTCGGATCACAGCTGACCCTTCTCACCCTGGACATGGTCTGTTTGAACCACTCCCCTCAGGCAGGAGGCTACGGTCCATCCGGACCAGAACCTCCCGCCACAAGAATAGTTTCTTTCCCTCTGCCGTTGGACTCATGAACACTTCTAAACACCTGTCCACTTTAACTGCAATATTCAACCACTCACTGCACTGTCACTTTCTGCACTACAACTTTAAACATAACTTGTAAACTTGTGTACATAGAAATGCCTATTTTTATTTTTATTGTATAGTAATTTTAAATTGTTTCCTAATGCATGCCCTTTTTTGATTGAATATATGTTGTTTTATTATTGCTCAGTGTTTTATGTTGCACCTTAAGGCCGAGACAAGTTCCTACGTTTGTGAATTTTGTTCATTGACAATGGCAATAAACTCTTTCTGATTCTGATTCTGATTCTGATTCTAACATGTCGCTTCAATTCCAATGTCTTTGAAAACTGCGGTCATAAAGCCTCTCCTAAAGAAGAGCAGTCTTGATGCTGCAGTACTGAGTCATGCCACGCCCATCTCTAATCTGCCATTTTGGGCCAAAGTCCTTGAAAAGGTTGTTTACCAAGTTTAATTTACCACCCCTCCCTTTGGACAGAACCAATCAGCGCTCTGCTTTCACCAGATTAATTCAGGCACTGGGTCTTCTATGACACTTTTGAAACCTGCCATGGCCTCTGCTGGTCCTGTTCTTCTCTGACATCGTCTTGTTTTTGTCTCTTTTTGCAGTAATGAGGCCTCGTACTTGGCTGAAATGTTTGGTCCCTTTTGGATGATCAAAGTTTATCGTTATGAGTTCCAGAAGGCGTCATGCTGCTTCTGCTGCCCCCCGCAAGATGAAGGTGGGACTGATGATAACACATAAGCAATGTATCTGTATTTTTTTGGCCCGTAGGCTTTATTAGACTGTACTGCATGAAATGGGGACGAGAGAGGGAAGGACATTGCAGCAAACTGTTGAGAACCGGATTTGGACTCAATTGCTGCGGGTTGGTCACTTGGAGCTCGACCATTCAACCACCAAGCGGCACAAATACAAGCAATCTTTAAAAGTACAGTACAGATCCTGTACAGAAATATACTGTATGCGGTGGTGCGATTAGACCCCCATTCCTCATTTCTTCTTTTTGTGCATGTTTGTCACACTTAAATGTTACAAATCAAACAAATTTAAATATTAGTCAAAGACAACACAAGGAAACACAAAATGCAGTTTTTATTATGAAGGGAAAACAAACCCTACACGGCCCTGAGTGAAAACATACTTGCCACCTAACCCGAAGAATTGGTTTTGAGACCCCCTTAGCATCAACAACTGCAATCAAGTGTTTAATATGAGCCTATTTCAGCTGTGGAGGAGTTTTGGCCACTCGTCTTTGCGGAATTGTTGTACTTCAGCCACTTTGAAGGGTTTGAGCATGAACCGCCTTTTTAAGGCCACAGCATCTCAATAGGGTTCAGGTCAGGACTTTGACTAGACCACTCTAAAGTCTGCATTTTGTTTTTCTTCAGTCATTCAGAGGTGGATCATTGTCCTGCTGCAGAACTCAAGTTTGCTTGAGGTCACAAAAAGATGGCCGGATTCCTTCAGGATTTTTTTGCTCGACAGCAGAATTTATGGTTCCACTTATCACAGCCGGTCTTCAGGTCCTGAAGACAGCTCCAGACCACCATTACCACCCTATTTTACCATTGGTTTTGTGTTCTTTTTCTGAAATGCGGTTTTGCTTTTACGTTAGATGTAATTGGACACACACTTTCCAAAAAGTTCAACTTTTGTCTCTTCAGTCCACAGAGTATTTTCCCAAAAGTCTTGGGGACCATCAAGATGTTTTCTGGCAAAATTTAGACAAATGTACAGAAATGGTTGGGCCAGTGCTTTTCTTATGACGGAGCCATGAACTCTGACCTTAACTGAGGCAAGTGAGTTCTGCAGTTCTTTGGATGTTGTTGTGGGGTCTTTTGTGACCCTAACCCTAACCCAGGTTTAGTTGTCTCTTACGGCGTCTTGCTCCTCGGTTTGTGTGTGAAAAGGAGGTTTTAAAGGCAAATCCCGGCAGCAGGGCGTTGCAGTGAGACTAGTCGGACTACGCCACACCCGGAAGTCATCCAGATTTCTCTATTCCAGACTTGCCCAATTTCAGGATCAGAATCAGAAAAGGTTTATGGCCATTTTCAGTGAACAAAATTCATAGGCTGGAACTCGCTTTGGTGATTCGGTGCAACGTACAACAATGAACGATAATAAAGCAAAATATATCAAATAAGGCATGCATTAAATTTACTAATAAGATAAAAATTATGCACACAAAATGTACAGCTACATTTACAGTTGTAGTGCAGAAAGTGAGTGATTAAATTGTAGTTAAAGTGGGAGGAGTTTAGAAGTGTTCATGAGTCCAACGGCAGAGGGAAAGAAACTTGTTGTGGCGAGAGGTTCTGGTCCGGGTGGGCCTTAGCCCTCCATCCCCAAGCGGCTGTTTGGGTACCCGAGTTATATGATATGGTACAGAACCTTGAATCCGATTTAGGATCTTACAGCTTCCGGAAGAAAAGGCTGCCTTGTCTGAAGGCTCATCGTGTTTTCGCTCCAATCAGAGCGTTGCTGTACGGCTATGAGTGTTGTGTTGTGCCGGGGGTTCCTGTGCAGACCCAAGAGTAACCCTAAATCTTTGATATGTTGAAGGAATCCTTTGGCTTGGAGAAACAGGACTTTGATAGGTTTTTACAAATAAATAAAACAAAGCAACAACTATTATAACCCTTTGACTGAAATCTGTATAAAGGCATGTGGATCAGAGCTTCCGAAGGGAATGATATCGAAAGAATAAAAATGCACTAATGACCTGGACAGCCAATCATACAGATAAATACATTGAAAAATCAATTGGAAAAAGAGACGGACGAGGAATGGGAAATGTATGTACTTCACAATGAACCCCTGCCATGGGCAACACAAATGTACACAAGAGTACACACAGGAAACACAGGAACATACTTCTGCCAGTTGGGGAAAAGGCCATCACAAAAAACCACACCATAACTGACGTATGGACTAAATGGGACTTGTGTACTTTGTGTACCATAACTTTCTTTTTTAATTGGATGCCACACCTTCCTAAATTTGAAATGATTCCTTCCTAAAAAAAGATTGTTTCTGCAGGACCTGGACTCCAAATCCAGGATCTTGCTTCTCACAGTCTTGTTCTCCGCCAGCAGTTTCACTACCCTGGCTTTCATCTCCTGCAACTCGTCCATAATGTCTGAAATACACTGCTCCACCTCAGCCATGCATGCTCCTCCCCTTGGCCTCTTCTCCTGTATAAGGGAGCCAGCGAGGGGTCCTCCAGGAGCCACGCTGGTCTTGTTAGTCATGCCAGTCTCCTTAGCTTGTGAGACAAGTCTGTTTTCCACGTCAGCTGTGATTGTTTAGCTCCCAAAGCATGACCCATCTTGTGTTTTCCATATTTGCTCATCCCTTGCTCCTTGTTTCTTGGGGTTATGTCATTTCACAGAATTTTAGAAGCCAATCTGTTCCTTTGAATAGTCTGTTTTCAGAATGAGGAATGGTGCAGAGCATTCACAGGAGGAGGTTCTGATGGAAGAGGAGTCAGTTTGTTGTGTGTTTGTGCATGATGCTTCCATTTGGCATGTTTTTTCACGTTTCCATGACGTTTCAGCAGAGGAGGTGATCTTCGAGGAGGAAACTCGAGCCGTGCAGCGCGTCCTTCAGAACGAGAAGCGCAGAGTGACCTACAGTTACTCCTTCTTCCACTTTGGCTTCTTCCTCGCGTCGCTCTACGTCATGATGACGCTCACAAACTGGTTCAGGTCAGACACAACACTTGTGTAGGATTGTAGGTAGTTAAAGTTCACATTTACAGTATTGGCCCCCCTGTGACTTTTTGACATTTTACCACATTTGGAGCTTCAAATATAAAGATAAAGTCATAAATATTTGTGAGGAGCCAACACCATGTGGGACACAACTGTGAAGTGCAATGAAAATCACACAATATTTTATACTTTTTTGACAAATAAAAACCTGAAAAGTAGCACGTATAAAAATATTGGCCCCCTGTTCTCTCGGAGCAGCCAACTGTGTCCAGAAGGTCCCTGTTGACCTAAAGGACAGAGACCACCTGTGTGACATCTAGTCTCAGTATAAGTGTGCCTGCTCTGTGTTGGTCTCAGAGTCTGTTTAAAGGAACACTAGGGAGAAATCAGAAGACCAAGGAACACACCAGGCAGGTCCGGGATGAAGATGAGGAGAAGTTCAAAGCAGGAATGAGATAGAAGAAGATTTCACAAGTTTTAAACATCTCCCGGAGCACTATAAGAGCAATAATATCAAAATGGAGAGAGCGTCAAACCACTGCAAACCTACCAAGACCCTCTAAACTTTCAGCCCGAACAAGGACTAGACTAAGCAGAGCCTAACCCTAACCCTAACCCCTAAGCAGAGCCTAACCCTAACCCTAACCCTAACCCTAAGCAGAAGCCTAACCCTAACCCTAACCCCTAAGCAGAGCCTAGACCCTATCCCACCCTAACCCTAACAACCCTAACCCCTAACCCTAGAGCCTAACCCTAACCCTAAACCCCTAAGCAGAGCCCAGAACCCTAACCCTAACCCTTAACCCCTAAGCAGAGCCTAACCCTAACCCTAACCCTAACCGCAACCCTAACCCCTAAGCCCTAACGAGCCTAACCCTAACCCTAGACCACCTAACTGCAGCAGGCTCCTAACCTACCTAACCCTAAGCAGTAGACCCTAACTACCTAACCCTAAACCCTAAGCCCTAGAAGCCTAACCCTAACCCTAACCCTAACCTAAGCCTAGAGTCCTAACCCTAACCCTAACCCTAACCCTAAGCAGAGCCCTAACCCTATAACCCCTAAAGCAGAGCCTAACCCTAAGCCCCTAAGCAGAGGCCTAACCCTAACCCCTAAGCAGAGCCTAACCCTAACCCTAACCCTAACCCCTAAGCAAAGCCTAACCCTAACCCCTAAGCAAGAGCCTAACCCTAACCCCTAAGCAAGCCTAACCCTAACCCTAAGCAGAGCCTAACCCATAACCCTACCCCTAAGCAGAGCCTAAAACCCTAACCCCTAAGCTAGAGCCTAACCTACCCTAACCCTAAGCAGAGCTAACCCTAACCCTAACCCCTAAGCAGAGGCCTAAAACCCCTAACTAACCCTAACCCTAACCCCTAAGCAGAGCCTAACCCTAACCCTAACAGAGCCTAACCCTAACCCTAACCCTAAGCTAACCCTAACCAAGCCTAACCCTAAACCCTAACTAACAGAGCCTAACCCTAACCCTAACCCTAACCCTAACCTAACCCTAACCCTAACCTAACCCTAACCCTAACCCTAACCTAACCCTAACCCTAACCCTAACCCTAACCCTAACCCTAACCCTAACCCTAACAGAGCCTAACCCTAACCCTAACCCTAACCTAACCCTAACCCTAACCCTAACCCTAACCCCTAAGCAGAGCCTAACCCTAACCCTAACCCTAACCCTAACCTAACCTAACCCTAACCCTAACCCTAAGCCCTAGAGCCTAACCCTAACCCTAACCCTAACCCCTAAGCAGAGCCTAACCCTACCTTAACCCTAACAAGCCTAACACAAAAGACACCTAAAAGTTCGGAGTTTGCCAGAAGTCACACGGGCGACGCGGAGGCCACGCGGGGGACGCGGAGGCCACGCGGGCGCCGCGGGGGCCACGCGGGGGACGCGGAGGCCACGCGGGCGCCGCGGGGGACGCGGAGGCCACGCGGGGGACGCGGAGGCCATGCGGAGGCCACGCGGGGGACGCGGGGGCCACGCGGGGGACGCGGGGGCCACACGGGCGACGCGGAGGCCACGCGGAGGCCACGCGGGGGACGCGGAGGCCACGCGGGGGACGCGGAGGCCACGCGGAGGCCACGCGGGCGCCACGGGGGCCACACGGGGGACGCTGAGGCCAAAGCACTGCACTTGACCCTGAGTGCACCGTCCCCACTGTCAAACATGGTGCTGGCAGCATCATGGTCTGGGGCTGCTCTTCTTCAGCAGGAACTGGCAAGATCGTTAGAGTTGATGGAAAGATGGGTGGAGCCAAATACACAGCGATTCTGGCAGAAAATCTGTTTGAGTCAGTAAAAGACCTGAGACTGGGGCGGAGCCTCCAACAGGACAACGATCCTTCTAAACTAACCATATAAAGGTGTTGGAATGGCCAAGTCAAAGTCCAGACCTCAGTCTGATAGAGAATCTGTGGAAAGATCTGAATCTCCATCAAACCTTAAGGAACATGAGCTGTTTTGTGATGAGGAACGGGCAAATATTTCTGTCTTGAGATGTGCAAAACTTATAGAGACAAACCCAAAACGACTCGCAGCCAAAGGAGGTTCTACAGCTCAAAAGTTCCACGTCACGATTGTGTCTCACGTGGTGTTGATTCTTCAAAAATATTTTCCGTTTTTTATATTAACTTTGAAGCCTGAAATGTGGCAAAATGTCCAAAAGTTATAGGAGGGGCCAATACTTACAAGGCTCTGAATATTTAGAAGCAAAACATCACTTATGGACTTTTCTGAAAGGGAGGTCTTGATTCAGGGACAAACTATATCGATCCAAAAAGACGATCACTAAACCAGAATGATTTAGTGTGGTTTAATAAACTAAAATATCAAAGTAATTAATTACACGTTTGGTTACACAGGCGATGGGCTCAACTTGGTTAAAAAAGTAAGTTTGGATTAATTCTCTAAAAACCTAAGGGGAAACCTTAGGTTCCACCCACAGTTGGGTCAGTCTTACACGTGGGTTCACCCTAACCCATGCTCCCAGCTTGTGTTGAGGGAGGGGCTGGCAGTGTCTTTTATCTGACCTCAGAGGTGGGGCTTCATGTGGGAGTGACCTCAACACTTGCTTTTAACTCTGTCAATCGTGTTTTTAATTTGGACACATTTAACTTAAACCAGCACAAAGACCTGAACACACATCAGCAGGTCACGAGGAAATGGACATGAGGAACACGTGAGGCCTCTGTTAGGCTAACCCTAACCCTAACCCTAACCCTAACCCAGTTAAGAGTTCACAGCGGGGGTCATTTGTTGAGAGACCTCTGTGCTATCAAGGGGGCGGGGTCACAAAAGCAGAGTGATTTGGTCCTGATGTAATCGATCACACCAACACTACGATGAAGCTAACAACAACTAGCATGATGCTAGTTGTTGGCTCTGAAAAGTTCTCACAAACTCATCGTGTTGAATGATTACGTGAGGAAGTCAGGAATAAGGTTGGACATTTACAAATATATGTTTACAGAGTATAAACTGGGACAGTACCTTTAAACTGTGTTTGGAAGTCCATTCTTCTTCACGTTCCTCTGTATTTTCCTCTCTCGCTCTGACCGTTGTATCGTTCCTCACGTTCATCTGTTTCAGTTACGAGTCAGCCGTGCTGGAGACCACTTTCACTCACGGGAGCTGGTCCACATTCTGGGTGAAGCTCTCCTCCTGCTGGGCGTGTGTGGCACTCTATCTCTGGCTCCTATTGGCTCCTCTATGCAGCTGTACATCCAAGCCCCGCCCCCGCCGAGCACGAATCAAACGGCGAAGCGCGCGTCATGTAAGCGTCAGCGTCTGAAGTCTGGACTCAGGACTCGGCTTGACCGAAGAATGTCCTCATGGAGTTTTTTAATTTAGCTTGAGTGAGCAGAGACGCTCAGAGACGCTCAGAGACGCTCAGAGACACTTTAGAGACGCTCAGAGACACTTCTGAGACACTTCTGAGACGCTCAGAGACGCTCAGAGACACTTCTGAGACGCTCAGAGACGCTCAGAGACGCTCAGAGACGCTAAGAGACGCTCCGGAGACGCTTCAGAGACACTTCAGAGACGCTCAGAGACACTTCTGAGATGCTCAGAGACACTTCTGAGACGCTCAGAGACGCTCAGAGACGCTCAGAGACACTTCTGGCCAGAGACGCCAGGGCAGAGACACTCAGAGTCTGAGACGCTCAGAGACGCTCAGAGACGCTTCAGAGACACTTCAGAGACGCTCAGAGACGCTCAGAGACGCTCAGAGACGCTCAGAGACACTTCTGAGACGCTCAGAGACACTTCTGAGACGCTTCTGAGACGCTTGGAGACCCTTCCGAGACCCTTCTGAGGACACTTGGAGACCCTACTGAGATACTTGGAGACCCTTCTGAGGACACTTGGAGACCTCTTCTGAAACAACTTTGGATGACCCTTCTAAGACACTTGGAGACCCTACTGAGACCCTTCTGAGACACTTGGAGACCCTTCTGAGCCACTTGGAGACCTACTGAGACACTTGGAAACCTTCTGAACACTTGGAGACACCTTTCTGAGACACTTGGGAGGACCCTTCGGACACTTGGAGACCCTTCTGAGACACTTGGAGACCCTTCCGAGACCCTTCTGAGACACTTGGAGACCCTTCTGAGACCCTTCTGACTTCTGAGACACTTGGAGACCCTTCTAAGACACTTGGAGACCCTACTGAGACACTTGGAGACCCTTCTGAGACACTTGGAGACCCTTCTGAGACACTTGGAGACCCTTCTGAGACACTTGGAGACCCTTCTGAGACACTTGGAGACCCTTCTGAGACGCTTCTAAGACACTTGGAGACCCTTCTGAGACACTTGGAGACCCTTCTGAGACGCTTCTGAGATGCTCGGAGACATCAAGAATAAGAATAATTTATTCCGACTGAAAGTCACACGTTTCATTCAAGTAAAATAAACGTGTGTTTTTATGACCACTTTAAGTAGGTTTGGTTCTCATGGAAACGGAGAAAAACACCTGTTTATTTTCATAGTTAAGACACAAATTGCTTTTATTTTAAAGGGACAAAAACATTAGATTTAAAAGGTTTTTGTGTTTCAGAAAATGTTTCCCTCATGTTTGAGCTGAAGGTTATGAAGACCCTCGGTCCAGTGCCACCTAGAGGCAGAATGACATGTTTACGTGAGAGTCTGAGCTTTCTGTGGCATTTTATACAAATTATGTTAATTCATTTAAACATTATTTTGTTTAATAATTCCAGGCTTTACTCTGTAACGACCTCCAGGAGGAATATCAATCTATTCTTGTGAAATTCTATTTTGTTTTTGTTTTTTACAGAAAAAAACTCAGAATTCAGGACATTTTGGTGCAGTAAAAAACTGAATAAATCATCGTTAGAATATGAACATTTTATTTCTATTTCTTTGGCATCTTGTCGAATACATGATCTGAATATAAAAGCATTATAAAATCGTGTATTTTTATTCATAAATAACTCAAAACAAAATGTTTTAAAAGAGACTTTGTATTTGTTGAAAACTCTAATAAACGTAATAAAATACACACTGTAAAACTGATCCAGAACAGTTTGGTTCTCATGCTCTTTTGAATAAAAGTGTTGGTAACTATGGTATTTGGCTTTTTTATTTTAGAAACAGGTTTAGTTTCAGTAAACATTAAAAGCGCTCGCGTTTCGGCCTTCTGCCTCCACAGCGCCCCCTTCAGGCACGGCCACACATGGACAGATCAGCACGAGACCATTATTTTGACACGAGGCCTTTTTCCTGTGTTTCCTGATCATTGGGGTAAAGTGGGGTTAAACATGGACCCCAAATGTGGGACCTGGTGCGGACCTGGTTTAAACCTGGTGTGGACCTGGTGCGGACCTGGTTCGGACCTGGTGTGGACCTGGTTTAAACCTGGTGTGGACCTGGTGCGGACCTGGTGGCGGACCTGGTGCGGACCTGGTTTAAACCTGGTGGCGGACCTGGTGCGGACCTGGTTCGGACCTGGTTTAAACCTGGTGCGGACCTGGTGCGGACCTGGTGCGGACCTGGTGGGACCTGGTGCGGACCTGGTTCGGACCTGGTTTAAACCTGGTGCGGACCTGGTGCGGACCTGGTTCGGACCTGGTTTAAACCTGGTGCGGACCTGGTGCGGACCTGGTGCGGACCTGGTGCGGACCTGGTGCGGACCTGGTGCGGACCTGGTTTAAACCTGGTGCGGACCTGGTGCGGACCTGGTGCGGACCTGTGTGGACCTGGTGTGGACCTGGTGCGGACCTGGTTCGGACCTGGTTTAAACCTGGTGCGGACCTGGTGCGGACCTGGTGCGGACCTGGTGCGGACCTGGTGCGGACCTGGTTGGTAAACCTGGTGCGGACCTGGTGCGGACCTGGTTCGGACCTGGTTTAAACCTGGTGCGGACCTGGTGCGGACCTGGTGCGGACCTGGTGTGGACCTGGTGTGGACCTGGTGCGGACCTGGTGCGGACCTGGTTTAAACCTGGTGTGGACCTGGTGCGGACCTGGTTCGGACCTGGTTTAAACCTGGTGTGGACCTGGTTTAAACCTGGTGTGGACCTGGTTTGGACCTGGTTTAAATCTGGTGTGGACCTGGTGCGGACCTGGTTCGGACCTGGTTTAAACCTGGTGGTGCGACCTGGTGCGGACCTGGTGTGGACCTGGTTTAAACCTGGTGCGGACCTGGTGTGGACCCGTTTTTTAAACCTGGTGCGGACCTGGTTTAGACCTGGTGTGAACCTGGTTTAAACCTGGTGTGGACCTGGTTTGGACCTGGTTTAAATCTGGTGTGGACCTGGTGCGGACCTGGTGCGGACCTGGTTTAAACCTGGTGCGGACCTGGTGCGGACCTGGTGTGGACCTGGTTTAAACCTGGTGCGGACCTGTTTTAAACCTGGTGTGGACCTGGTTTGGACCTGGTGCAGTCCTGGTTCAGTCCTGGTCTAATAACCGGTCTCCCCTGTTGTCACAGCTCCTTTGCAGAGTCCTCAGGCGCAGGTCTTCATTTGGCCTGTAGGGGGCATTGTAGCTGCTGGGCTCCAGGAGGAGGCGGTTTAACGTCTTCTCGTGGTTAATGTGACGTCGGAGCATGAGCACGTACTGTCGGCCTCGCTCCAGCAGGGGGCAGCACTGGTCTGGGGCCCACAGGAACTCGCGGTGCAGCAGAGGAAAGCGGTTCCTGTACGACTCCAGGATCTGGACCTCAAACCGGGACTCGGAGCCCAAATACCAGACTGACCGAACCCGGGCGCGGATCACTGCAACACAGAGAGAAGACGAGATGGAAGATGAAGGGTTCTGAAAGGCACGGAAAGTCTAACCCAGGCCCAGACCCAGACCCTGACTCTGACCCAGACTGACCCAGACCCAGACTCTGACCCTGACCCAGACTCTGACCCTGATCCAGACCCTGACCAGACCTGAGACCCTGACTCTGACCCAGACTCTGACCCCTGACCCTGACCTGACCCTGACTGACTGACCAGACCGACTCCTGACCCGAGACCTGACTGACCTGACCAGACTCTGACCCAGACCAGACTCTGACCCAGACCCCGACTCTGACCCAGACCCTGACCTGACCAGACCTGACCTGACCCAGACTGACCCAGACCTGACCCAGACTCTGACCCAGACCCAGACTCTGACCCTGACTCTGACCCAGACCCAGACTCTGACCCTGACCCCTGACCCTGACCCAGACTCGACTCTGACCCAGACCTGACCCAGACTCTGACCCTGACCCTCTGACCCAGACCTGACCCTGACCCAGACTGACCAGACCCAGACTGACCCAGACCTGACCCAGACTCTGACCCTGACCCAGACTCTTGACCCAGACCCTGACCCAGACCCAGACTCTGACCCAGACCCACCCTGACTCTGACCCCAGACTCTGACCCAGACCCTGAGACCCAGACTCTGACCCAGACCCTCTGACCCAGACTCTGACCCTCTGACCTCCCAGACCCTGACCCCTGACCCAGACTCTGACCCAGACCAGACTCTGACCTCTGAGACCCTGACCCAGACCCTGACCCAGACCCAGACTCCCTGACCCAGACTGACCCAGACCTGACCCAGACCCTGACCCAGACCCAGACCTGACCCAGACCGACCCAGACTGACTGACCCAGACTCTTGACCCAGACCTGACCGCAGACCCAGACTCTGACCCAGACTCTGACCCAGACCCAGACTCTGACCCAGACTCTGACTGACCCAGACCCAGACCGAGACCCTCTGACCCAGACCGACAGACCCTGACCCAGACCCCCAGACTCTGACCCAGACTCTGACCCAGACCAGACCCAGACCCTGACCCAGACCTGACAGACTCTGACCCAGACTCTTGACCCAGACCCAGACCTGACAGAGACCCTGACTGAGACTGACCAGACTGACTGACCCAGACCTGAGACTCTGACCAGACCCTGACCCAGACTGACCCAGACCAGACTCTGACCCAGACCCAGACTCTGACCCAGACTCTGACCCAGACTCTGACCCTGACCAGACCCAGACCCTGACCCAGACCTCTGACCCAGACTCTGACCCTGACCCAGACCTCTGACCCAGACCCAGACTCTGACCCAGACCCAGACCCAGACTCTGACCCAGACTCTGACCAGACCCTGACCCAGACCCAGACTCTGCCCAGACTCTGACCCAGACCCAGACCCTGACCAGATGACCCAGACCCAGACCAGACTCTGACCCAGACTCTGACCCAGACCCAACCTGACCAGACCAGACAGACCCAGACCCTGACCAGACTGACCCAGACCCAGACTCTGACCCAGACTCTGACCCAGACCCAGACTGACCCAGACTCTGACTCCAGACCTGACCCAGACCCTGACCAGACTCTGACCCAGACTCTGACCCAGAGACCCAGACCCTGACCCAGACCAGACTCAGACCAGACTCTGACCCAGACCTCTGACCCAGACCCAGACTCTGACCCAGACCCTGACCCAGACTCTGACCCAGACCCAGACTCTGAGGACCTGACCCAGACTCTGACTCTGACCCAGACTCTGACCTCCAGACCTGACCCTGACCCAGACCCTGACCAGACTCTGACCCAGACTCTGACCCTGACCCAGACCCAGACTCTGACCCAGACTGACTGACCCTCTGACCCAGACCCTGACCCCAGACCTGAGACCCTCTGACCCAGACCCAGACTCCCCAGACTCTGACCCAGACTCTGACCCAGACCCAGACTCTGACCCAGACTGACTCCAGACTCTGACCCAGACTCTGACCGACCTGAGACCCAGACTCTGACCCAGACTGACCCAGACCCAGACTCTGACCCAGACTCTGACCCAGACTCTCTGACCAGACCCAGACTCTGACCCAGACTCAGACTCTGACCCAGACCAGACTCTGACCCAGACCCACCCAGACCCTGACTCTGACCCAGACTCTGAGACTCTGACCCAGACTCTGACCCAGACCCTGACCTCTGACCCAGACCCAGACTCTGACCAGACCCACTCTGACCTGACCCTGACCCAGACCAGACCTCTCTGACCCAGACCCCTGACCCAGACCTGACAGACCCCAGACCCAGACCCAGACTCTGACCCAGACTCTGACCAGACCCAGAGACTCTGACCCAGACTCAGACTCTGACCCAGACTCTGACCCAGACGACCCAGACTCTGACCAGACCCAGACTCTGACCCAGACCCTGACCTGACCCAGACCCTCAGACTCTGACCCAGACTCTGACCCAGACCCAGACCCAGACTCTGACCAGAGACCCTGACTCTGACCCAGACCTCTGACCCAGACTCTGAGACTCTGACCCAGACTCTGACCCAGACCCAGACTCTGACCCAGACCCTGACTCTGGACCCAGACTCTCACCTGACCCAGACCCAGACTGACTCTGACCACCCAGACCCTGACCCTGACCCAGACTCTGACCCAGACCCAGACCCAGACTCTGACCCAGACTCTGACCCCTGACCCAGACCCAGACTCTGACCCCAGACCCTCTGACCAGACCCAGACTCTGACCCAGACTCTGACCCAGACCCAGACTCTGACCCAGACTCTGACCCAGACTCTGACCCAGACTCTGACCCAGACTCTGACCCAGACTCTGACCCAGCTCTGACCCAGACCCAGACTAGACTCTGACCCAGACTCTGACTGACCCTCTGACCTCTGACCCAGACTCTGACCACCCTGACTCTGACCCTCTGACCCAGACTCTACCTGACCCTGACCCAGACCAGACTCTGACCCCAGACCGACCTGACCCAGACTCAGACTCTGACCCAGGACTCTGACTCTGACCCAGACTCTGACCCTGACTCAGACCCTCTCTCTGACCGACTCTGACGACTCTGAGACTCCAGACCAGACTCTGACCCAGACCCACTCCAGACTTTGACCCAGACCCTGACCCAGACCAGACCTGACCGACTGACCTCAGACCCTGACTCCAGCTTTGAAGCATCAACTGGTTTACCCTGACCAGATCTTTACCATGAAAACTACAGAGGGACTCTGACCCACCTGACCCAAAGAGAGACCCAGACTCTGACAAAGAGGACAGACTCAGGACAGGGGTCAGGGGTGAAGACTTCTGACTCAGAAGAAGACTGACCCAGACCCAGACTCTGACCCAGACCAGACTCTGACCCAGACTCCTGATCTGACCCAGACCAGACTTTGACCCAGACCCTGACCCAGACCCAGACCCAGACTGACCAGACCCTGACTCAGCTTTGAAAGCATCACATTTGTTTAGTGTGAAATCTTTATACATTTAAACTAACAGAGGGAGGGCATCTGACACACACCTGAAAAGAGACAAGCACGATTAGGGACAAAGAGGACAGAGGGTCAGGGGTCAGGAGGTCAGGGGGTCAGGGGTGAAGATGTCACGGGCCATGACGTCAGGTGGTCAGGGGTCATGAGGTCAGGGGTCATGAGGTTAGGGGTCAGATTCTGAACAAACCAAAGTCTTGGGAGCAGAACTGCCTCTGTCTCTCTCTGTGACCTCTGACCCTGGGACACGGCCCACAGCTCTCTGCAACAACAACAAAAACAACAAACAAATAAAACCAACAGAACAAAGTGTGAAGAGTGTGTTTTATTCCATCTTCATCTGGATCTGTGGATTTTAACGTTTTAACATCCCTTTTAGTTCGGAATCTGACCGATAGCCTTAGTGGTCTAAAGTGCCCACCCATGGACCACCTAGGGACCACCCATGGACCACCCAGGGACCACCCAGGGATGAGCCCCGGGCGCAGAGCAGCAGTGTAAGACCCTCCTCTGTCGCTGAGATCTCGCCCGCTCTGCCACAAATGAAGTGTTCAGACTCAAGGCAGATAGAGACTGTGTGTGTCCCTCGTGCAAATAATGTCAAAAAGTCAAACCTCAGAAAAGCTCGTTCAGGCGTCAGACCAAAGAACTTAATGAAAATAACACCCACAAATGAGACAAATAAACAAATCAATAAGTTTGTAAAATGTGGACTGTTAAACATTAGGTCAATTTCCTCTAAATCACTTTGAGTTAATGAATTAATTAGTGATTATAACATAGATCTTCAGCTCTAACTGAAACTTGGCTTCAACAAGATGATGATGTCAGACTAAATGAGTCCAGCCACCCACTCATGTTAACTTTCAGACCCCAGGAGCACAGGCCGAGGTGGTGGTGTGGCAGTGGTCTCACACTCAAGCCCACTCTTGAGTCCTAAAATTAACAATGCATTTAGCTCATTTGAAAGCGTCATGTGATCAATCACATGTCCAAACTGGAGAAACCAAAAAGGAGTCCTGTTCGTGGTCCTCTAAAGACCCCCTGGTCCCTATTCAGAGTTTTAAACAGAGTTCTCAGACTTTATATCAAACTTGGAGTTAGACTGGGATAAAGTAGTGATAGTTGGAGATTTCAATATCCACGTGAACATGAACGATAACTCTCTCAGTAATTCTTTCAACGCCCTGTTTAGATACTCAGTCACAAACACACTCTAGATCTTGTTCTAACATATGGAATAGAGATTAGTGACCTCATTGTCTTCCCTCAGAACCCTAAACTGTCAGATCATTTCCTAATCACCTTTCAGTTTGTTCTAAAAGATTATCCCCCAGAATAAAGTCAATATCTATCTATACATTCATACATATGATTATAAATATAAATAAAAATATTTATAATCGTTTTTTTGTTTTGTGTCAATGTATAGTTCAAAAATCAAAAAAAGAAACAACGTCTGGTGATAAATATTATATATATTTATATATGATGTATAAATATTGCTATATTAAATACAGTCTTTGATTAAATCAGATGCCTTGTTTAAGTGTTCGTAGTAAAGGCCTGTCCACAGTCCAGTTATAATCCAGAGACCAGCACCAGGACCCGGTGAGTATGAGTCTTACTTTGAGGAAGACCCGGAGGCGGCAGACTCTGGTTGAGTTCTGGTTCAGTCCGAGTCTTCGGCCAAAGGGACGGAGTCCGACGCTGAGTTTTCACTGGAACAGAAACACATTGGGGTCTTTTATAGACATTCTTTTTCTTTTAGTCTCTAAATGTCTTGTTTCCTGATCGTGTCTTCAGGAGCTCAAGTCCAGATCAAACTGACCACAAACTTCTGAGCAGAGCCTGAGACACTTTGGACACATTTACCATTCGTTTTATGGATCGAACCGTGACAAGAAAACACATTATATATTTTAGAACGGACACCTGTTTTTTAAGAAGATTCAGGACAAATTCAGGACTGCTTTTCTTTCAGCGCCAACTCGTGTTTTACGTTTTATTGTGTTGTAAAAAACAGACAAAATAAAGACATTAAAATCATATATTTATATTTTTCTGAGCTCGGGTCTTCTCCCAGAGGGAGCTTCAGGGGTCTTCAGGATCTTTGCTGTTCCTGCACTTTTCTGGACTGAGATGTCTGATGTTTTTCCAGGGATCTGTTGTAGCCCCTCCTCTAGTGTTGTAGCCCCTCCTCCAATTTGGGGGTCACTGCCAACGGCTTTCCTCAGCCGTTTACCCACCACCACATTGTGTGGTTGGTTTGCCATTACCATTCTGTCCTTGGAATACCACAGGCAAATGGCAACCTCGAAGACCCTAACCCATCAAGGAAAGAGACATCAGGCAAACACCCACGAGTAAGAAGTCCTAAGAAGCCAGCTCAAGAACAAGGCCAAACCCTGCCCGTGGTCATTGGAGCACTCGGGGCAGTGACCCCCAAACTGGAGGAGGGGCTACAACACTGGAGGAGGGGCTACAGCTACAGCACTCCAAAGCCCCTCCTGCTCCATAGCCCCTCCTGCTCCATAGCGCCCCCTGCTCCAAAGCCCCTCCTGCTCCATAGCCCTCCTGCGCCAAACCCTCCTGCTCCAAAGCCCCTCCTGCTCCATAGCCCCCCTGCTCCATAGCGCCCCCTGCTCCATAGCGCCCCTGCTCCATAAGCCCTCTCGCTCTCCATAGCCCCTCCTGCTCCATAGCGCCCCTGCTCCATAGCGCCCCCCTGCTCCATACGCCCCCTGCTCATAGCGCCCCTGCTCCATAGCGCATAAAACACTCAAATGTTCCGACCTCGGTTCACGCGTCGCTGTGGTCGGATGCGGGTGACGGCTCTCGTTGTCGTGGACAAAGATGCAGGGGTCGTCGCGGTGATAGAGGCAGTGCGAGGGGGGTTGTTGAGAGGACTTTTAGGGCCGTGGAACAGGAAGTACTGATCCGGAGGAAGCCAGTACTCAAAGGAGATCCCAGGACCAGACTCCGTGGACAAGATCTGAGCCAAAGAAACAGAATTAATTATATTTTTCATTTCAATCCTCAGTTATAATTCTATGATACAAGATAAATAACAGAAGAAACATCTGGAGATGGTTTCAGACGGCGTCACATGGAACAACCCCAACCCCAACCCCAAACACAACCCAAACACAAACCCAACCCAACCCAAACACAACCCCCACCCACAACCCAACCAAACAAACCCCAACCCAACCCTAACCCAAACACAACCCACCCCAACCCAAAACAACCCCAACCCCACCCACACAACCCCAACCCCAACCCAACCCACCCCAACCCCAACCCAACACAACCCAACCCAAACACAACCAACTCCAACCCCAAACCCAAACACAACCCCAACCCAACCCCAACCCAACTCCAACCCCAACCCAACACAACCCCAACCAACCCAAACCCAAAACACAACCCCAACCCAACCCAAACACAACCCCACCCAACCCCAACCCAAACACAACCCCAACCCCACCCAAACACAACCCAACCCAACCCCAACCCCAACCCAACCCAAACACACCCAACTCCAACCCCAACCCAACCCAAACACAACCCCAACCCAACCCCAACCCAACCACAACCCCAACCCAACTCCACCCAACCCAAACACAAAACCCAACCCCAACCCAACCCCAACCCAAACACAACCCCAACCCAACCCCAACCCAAACACAACCCCAACCCAACCCAACCCCAACCCAACACAACCCCAACCCCAACCCAACCCACCCAACACAACCCAACTCCACCCCAACCCCAACCCAAACACAACCCCAACCCAACCCAACCCCAACCCCAACCCAACACCAACCCCAACCCAACCCAACCCAACCACACCCAACCCAACTCCAACCCCAACCCAAACACAAAATTCACCCAACAACTGTCTGACATCAACATGAAAAGGTTTTTGGATTTGAGTGAAAGAATGGAAGGACTCGAACAGAGACTTGAGCACAGCACGTGGCAACTCACTGATCTGAACCGTAACATCTTATTTCGGACCATGGAGATGCAAAAGACTTTGGGGGATTCAATCAAGGAAATGGGAACTTTTCGCTGTCGGACGGAGTAACTCAATGAATCAAGCTGATCGCACAGCAAGAGAGAGGAGCAGAAAACGAGAGATGGATTGTATAATTGATCGGTGAAATCAATTGGAATCAGCGCAGAAAAGTGAGAGGAGAGAGTAAAAAGATTGACTGATAATTCTCGAGAGATAGCGTATACGCGCTGAGATATGATAGGTGCTCATGCCGCAGTGTCGACTTATCTGCCGCCCGGGCGAGAGGGAGCAAACAGCGGTTCAGAGGGAGCCGTGGCTGAAGCCACACACAGAACGAATTAGCAACACAGAAGGAGCGAAATTCGGCCTTTCAGAAGTCACCGTAGCGTGCACATCCACAAGTAATCGTTTGTAGTTATGAGATCTTGTGTTGGATCGCGAGAGACCGCAGGAACATTGCCCGACGTAGAAGACTAATCCATCAAGACGTTGAACTCGGATGGTAAGATGAAGCACTCAGAGAGAGTGAGATGAGAGAGGAGATGTGAGAGAGATAAGTCATGATGATATGGATTGATGAGATGAAAAACTGTTTTTATTTTCCGAAGAAGTGTGCAAAGAGGATAGATGCACCGAGAGCGACTGTGCGAGAAAGCGAGACGCCCCAGACCGTGCCGGTACTCTTTGATATGCATGTCTACTCATGTGCGGACTACTTCAGCAAGTCACGTTCCTATTGTTGTGAATGTGGTTCATTGACAATAAGAGCCAATAATATATTCCTGATTCCTGTGATTCCTTGAAAAAACCAACCAAACCCGACCCAAACCCGTCCGCAGAGAACCCAAACCGCAAAACGCCGAGAAGAACCAGACCGCACGAAGAAACCCAACCCAAGCCAAACCAGAAACCCGAACCATAAAGCCAAGACCCAAAGCGACGAATGAACCCAACGCAGACCGGAGAGAGAGGAGAGAGAAGAGAGAAGAGAGAGAGAAAACCCAACGCCAAGAGCCCCAAATCCCCACCCAAACCCAAATTACCCAACCCATACCCAAAGCACACGAAACCGCGAAACGCGCAAACGACAGAAGAGAGCACCGAGACCGCGACAGAAGAGGCACCGGAAGAGAGGCAACGACAACAACCCTATATACCACATAAGAAAACCGCGACAAACCCAAACCCAAAACCCAAGAACAACTAATACACCCACAATGACACAGGCAAACCTGATCAGAGCGCCGCAACTTATCCCTCATGAAGAGATGGGCGACACACTCCGCCAACCATCATCAACTATGAACAGCGCCGGTGAGACCCCTTAAACCCACAACCCATCACTCCATGAAGACGGTCAGAGACTCCTAAACCTCCGCCCAATTACCAAGGAGCACAACCCCAGACCCAAACCCCAACCCAAAACCCAACCCAACCAACCCCAACCAACCCCAACCCAACCCAACCCAAACCCAAACCCAACCCAAACCAACCCAAACCCAACCCCAGAACACAACCCCAAACCAAACCCAACCCAAACCCACCCAACGCCCAACCCAAACACAACCCCAACCCAACCAACCCCCAACCCAAACCACAACCCCAACCCAAACCCGGGAAGACCGGCAGGACTCCATCACATAACCTGCAAAAACCCACGATCCAGGAACGCCCCCATCCTAAAACACATATGACACAAACACAACGCGCGAACCGGCATTAAATAACACATACTGCAACAGAGCGTACCCCGAAGCCTCAAACCTCCAAATCCCTAATAAACTAGGGGTGTAGTTGCTGCTTCTGATAAGATCTGTCCGCGTTCTTCATAACCCGTAAGGTGGATAACACATCAGAGAAGATCTGTCTCAATGGTCAGGACTGTTTATTTCTTGGTATATAACAACTCCTTATTTTCTAAAAAGCCTTTTAAACAGTCCGCATTCACTATTGAGAATGAATCCTCACTAAAAGCAAATATATGGAAAAAATCGTCGCACCTCACATGTGCGTGTATAAGTGGCCAGGCTCCTGTGCGTCACAGTGACACCCATAAACGAGGAGATCTAGTACTGCTTCAATTAATGACAAGTCAACCCCTACACGCTCGAACAAACCCCGAGCATTTCGGTGTCTCCGCCCTTTCAACCGCTTGCCAGCGCACTTAGCGCCAACAAACTGTGTCACAGTCGCCCCCGAGCGTCGAACCGAGTGCCGGCTCTCCGCCTACATCAAAAGCTGCCCTATCCGAGCTGATATCACATAGAGACATGGCGCGTGTTCTCACAACATAATCGGACGTTGCGTATACTGTTCCGGTGCTTAGAAACGTCCGCACTTCTTTGTGGTTTGCTGAGCATCCGAAGGTCCAAGACAGAACAACGTCCTGAAAAGGACGCCACACCATCCGCGCGACACTAAATATCAAGTCCGTCACTTGTGCAGCGCCGCAACAGGGTAATAAGAGTTTCTATTGCCCACTGCCGAGAGAACATTGACAAGGTGACGCTGTCAAGTGTTTTCCTTGCACTCTTCAACGACGCTGCGTCGCGCATGTTTTGTACCCCCGTCGCCCCCGTACGAGGACGTATTGCTATTGTTTTAGGCCGATTCAAAATCGTTCCTACCCAGACGTCCTGCGACCCTATTTCACTTCCCAGCGGTGGAAACAAGCCCACAGATACCCTGTGATGCCTCAGACGGAGAACAAGGACCCAGCCCCGGTCTCTACTGGCGCTCGTGTCCATACTCTACTCCTGCCCCCGAGTATGCGGACCCAAAAAAAAGAACATACCCCGTCAACAATGAGAGAAAGGGATGAACCGTAGAGCACCAAAGGCCCAAGCGCGATATCCTCCATATGCGGCCGACCAACACCGAAACCCCCCTCTTCTTACCCGTCGCCGACACTAGGCCACAAACACTAATCAGCCCTTGTCAAGACGTGGGCTACCATTCTTCGTAGACATGTCCAAGCCGGCACTCGAAAGACGGAGCGGGACATACGGCGAGAGCCAGTACGTGTAAAATACACAGCTGAGAATGGAGACGCACACAGCACAATCGAGTTTCTACGGATGAGTGCAAAATGGAAGCAAAGCCGCACACAGACCACTTCATTGTTGACAACCGAGCGCGATATGAAAGCGCATCGACATTCCTCCAAAAGTGAATATCACTGTAGCAACAAGTGCCCAGGGCAATCGTGCTGATTTCAGAGCCCATTGCCAGGCAGGCTGGACAGAGAGGACCCACAGCTGTGTGAATAAAACGTGCGTTCAAGAAATGAAAGGGCGGGAGTCAGTGGAGACGAGATGAGGGTAGGGGGGAGAGGAGGGGGGAGAGAGGAGGGAGAGCGGGACGGGGATGGCAGGAAGAGCATGAGAGGGAGCGAGCTGAGAGGCGCGTAGTGAAGGGGAGAGTATAGATTGCGCAAGACCTCACGAGGGGTACGGCCTGTGGAGGGGAAAGCTAGCGTGGAGCTTTCAAATGGAGAGGTGGTGTAATGAGGTGTGAGTGTGGTTGCAGTGGGCCAAACGGAGGGGGATATATTGTTTTTGCTCGATATTAGTAGAGCGTTTGTGAGAGGGATGAACGTAAGTGATGTATTAATATTATTTTGTTGTGTTGTATATCTGACGAGAAGGCTGTTTTGTTAGGCTGCTCTTTGAGAGGCGTGCGAGAAATTTGCCGCCGGGCTGAGAAGCAATGGGAGGCATCAAAAACTCACCAGAAGAACGGAGCGTGTTGCGCCCGAAAAGTCGAGAGTCTAGAGCACCAAAGAAAGGGAAGGGAATGTATAGAGATGTGGGAGCGGGGAGGGAAGGGGTGTGTTAGTATGAGGCGGGCCTTAATGATGCTTGTGTTTTTGTTTCTAACGAGAAGGTGAGGCGCGAGAGGACACTTGAGAGGGACGCGAGGCCACAAGAAGGGCGGTCAAGACTTGACGAGGCTGACGGACCGAACTGGAGGGGACGACGTCAAGAGCTGTGAGATGCAGAGTCGAGAGCTACGAAACTTCGGGGAGCACGGGCAGTCGATCTCGAGGTAGGGGATGACAACAGAGAAAGGTGGAGTCATCCGTGCGCACGCCCCCTGATAACCATATGGCCGACCATCTAGTGTGTGTATGAAAACATGAGAGCAGAAGGGCGCGGCAGAGTATATCGGCGTTAGAAAATCGAACGTGTGATAGACAGAAGTACGCGTGCGCTAAAGGGCGGGGGTGTGAGAGAAGTGGGGACCCGAAGTGCTTCACAAAAATTGCACGAGCGGTGTAGATCCGAGTGAGACGAGGGAGGTAGAGAGCGGAGAGTGGAGAGAGGGGGCAAGATGCTAGGAAGTGATATCCAATCGTTTGTGAGGTGAGAGTACTGAAGCGGGGGTATCTTATAGGTAGCGGCGCGAGAGAGGAGAGATCGGCGAGAGGGAGAGAGGGAGGGGGGGGAGAGTCCGCAGGAGAAAATAGAGTATGGCAGCGTAGCGTCATTGATGAGATGTAGAAAATTGTAATAGGCGAAGAGAATTGACAGACACTTGGGCTACACGTAGGTTGACTGCACGAAGAGGGGGAGCGGAACCAGTGGATGCGACGCAAGAGAATATGAGAGGAAGAAGAGAGAGAGTACAACGTGTGGAGGAGCTTGTGCACGCTTGAAAGTGAGAGAGAGTAATTGTGAAATGGAAGTACACACGAGGAAGAGGGGTCAGACGGCATGAGAAGAGACGGCGAGACGACTGAGAAGACGTGAGACGGGGAGGGATAGAGCAAGTTTTACGAAATTGAACTTGTGAGAGCGAACATGAGACTCGCGGGGGAAGCATGAGAAGAGGAATTATAATGCAGACGACGCAAGTCAGGCTTCAAGGAGTTTAGAGAGTGGTATTGACGATCCTCTGAGACAGAGGTGGCGAATGCGACGTAAAATCTGATGACGCAAATATGAGTATGTGGAGAGGAGGTGAACTGAGTGTAAGCACAGGAGATGAGTTAACGACGCACGGCGCACGAGGCACGGACGAAGGAAGTTAAGAGAGAGACAAGTCGCGAGTTTGAGAAGTTGAGAGAGAAAAATGTAGGAAAATATAGCTGAGAGCCACGAACTGGGGCAGAGAAGAGGCAGACCGGATGTGGACCGAAATGATGTAATCCAGTTGTGTAGAAGAACGTATTCGAGAGCTGTGACTCTGGATAGTAATCGAGGTAGAGAGACGAGAGTTTAGGAAGCACCACACGACGCACGGGAATGGGGAAACGACTGAGGGGGGTGAAGCAGAGAGGAGGAGAAGTAGAACAATTTGAGAAGATTACGTGACGATGAGAGAGGGAAGGAGAAAGAGTGTGGTTAAGAGATTTGAACGAGAATGTTTGTCCAAAGAGGGAAGATTTAGGAGAGACAGCGAGCAAGAAACCATGGGTGAAGAGGGGCGATACGACCGGTGCAAAAGCGCAAAAGATCAGAAAAGGCTGGCGAGAGAGTAAGAGGAGAAGAGAGAGAGACGGGTGAGTGGCCATATTATGAGGTGGTAACGATGATGTGGCAGCACAGACACGGGGTGTAGGACGGAAGTAGGAGCGAGAAGACAATACGAGAGCAGAGACATGGTTAAGTGAGCGCTATAGAGAGAAAGATGCACGCCAAGAATTGGCACAGACATTGGGTGAAGGCATTCGCGAGCTTTGGGAAAGAGAGAGAACTAGAGAGGAAGCACGTACCTTGAGGCGAGACAAGCGGGCGCGATAATGCACGAAAGCTGCAAAGAGAAAGTGTGTGGGAATGAAATCAGAATGGGTCGAGGGAGGAGTGGAGATAATCAGAAGATGTAGATAACCGAAATGTGTAGTAGAGACGGGTATAGCGCAAAGTAGTTGAAGACGAGAGGGGAAGAGGAGAGAGGAGGGGGGGAAGGTCTCTGAGCACAGCACAGGAAGGGGGCACGAGCGAAAATTGGGAGCACCCGAAGAAAGGAAGTGCGACGAGAACCGAGTATGAGAAGATGTCACCATGTTACAGAAGGAAGGCGTGCAGCAGAGAGATGTTGGTGGATATAAGGGAGAGGAGCGCGCGTGGAAACGACAGGGTGATAGAGTGATTTGCAGGCAATGACAGTGTAGAGAAATTCTGCGACAGAACACTGAGATCAGGGGGAGAGAGAGGAGAGAGGGCGTTGTAAGAGTTGAGAGTAGACGAAGTCAAAGGAGAAGATCGCGGGAGAGAGAGGGGCCGAAGTACAGTGTTATGAAGATACGAAGTTGTGCGGCGCGGGTAGACAGAGAGGATGAGTGCTTTGAGACGAGAGCCGTCCGCAGTAGTATGGATGGTAGAGCCCAATGGGGGTCCACAGAGAAGAATCTCTCAAATGACCAAGATTGTTTCCTTGGACACTTTAACAACTACCGATCCTGGCGTCGCCTCTACCAACTTTGAATATTGGGTGGCAGGAAGAGGTGATCAGAGAGCGAGGGTACAGCGGGCGGGAGCTTACGCAGAAGAGTGTGAATCCAGTTTTACGGACAAGAGCTACGGTGTGTGTGCGGTGAAAGCAGGCAAGGTCGACTGCCAAATCGTTTGCATTTGCAACTTAATGTGTCGGCGTCCTGTTTTGGCTTTTTGGACCATAAAATCAATTCACGAACGGAGAATAGGCCCGAGAAGAAATAAGAAGAAGGACAGAAGAGCGAGGAATGGCACAGAGAGCGTGAGGGGAGAAGGATGAGAGAGAGGAGAGGCCCGAGAGGGCCAGGGGCGGCGCCCAGGAGAGGGAGAGACACCGGGGGAGATTGAGAATGCACGACTTGGACCGGGGCAAGAGTGTGTGAATTAGAAGAAGATGCGAGTGAGTGGTGTAGGAAGCAGGGATGTAAATAAGAAGGGAGGAATGACCTGTCCAATGTAGGAGAAGGTAACGGAGAGTGAGGAATGTACCCACGAGGTCCGCTATCCCAAACGGTGCCCAGATGCCAAAGTAGAAGAAGAGCGGGCTTCGGTGAAAATAAGCAGCCTCATCCCTTGATCCGGGAAGCAATGAGGAAGCGAAGACCGAGGATAGAAATAAAAACGTGGACGGAGCGGTAGTATTCAAGACAGCGAGATGCGGCGGGAAGAGGGAGAGAGAGGGGGGAAGAGGGAGAACGAGAGGGGGCCAAGAGGGAGAGAGACGGTGGAAGAGGGATGAGAAGAGGATCGAATTTAGATGTAGGATTGTATTTTGCTCTGAAGTGTCGAGTGCAAACAGATGCGACTTCTTATGTCTGTGAGATTGTCACTCCGTTTTTATTTACACACGGCTCCACCTTCGGCTGATTGAGACGCCGCCTGCCAAAAGGATCGGTGGGAAGGTTCCGGTTAGGGCCGGGGGGGGTGACCGGGGGGGAGGTGACCGAGGGGGGAGGTGACCGGGGGGGAGGTGTCTGGGGGCGGGTCTTTGTGCTTTTATTTAAGATGAGAGAACCTTCTTTAGTCGGGAAATTCCAACTGCAGAATAACATCATCATAAAATATAAGATAAATAACTAATAAAACTAGAATATTAGTAGATACTTTGAATATACTGTAAGTAGTAGTATTTCCAGTCTTTAATACTTGTCTATATGGTTTTGATATTTGTGAGTCAAAATGACGAACAGAAGAGCGAAGAATCTAAAGATGCGGCGGTAAAACACAAACTCGAGGAACGTTTGGCTACTTCAAAATAGTAGTACTCGAGTAGAAGTGCAAAGTATTGAAGATTAGTTTCACTCTTGGGCCTTTCTAAAGGATCATTCGGCAAAATGGACTCCAAACGTCATCGGAAACACGCCGGAGTCGCGTTTAGCCTCGTTCGTCAGTCCTGTTTACGGGCTCGTCTTCTCTGAGCCTCACAAAAACGCTCAGTTTCAAAGGTATCGATCTGGAGGTGCCGTTTCTAACTCCATAAATCATCACCAGACTTTGTCCTGAGCATCTCTGACACAAAATCACCTTCGATTACAACTGTGTGCTTACGCTAAATGGCTAGTTTATGTTCATTGCTGCCAGTAGATGGAGCGCTAACGCCAAATCCAAGCAAGAGGGAGTGCGGCTCATGACGTTCTAAAACATGAGACGCCAAAGCAAAGGAGCACGATCCAGTTTAAAGGACAATTAACTGTAATCTTCCTCTGGTTTGTCCTCGACGGCGGCTGATCGTCTCATTCATCTTCTGGTTTGAACGTGGTCGACCCCAGGCTCGTTTTCCGCCGCCCCTGCTCCGCATCTGGCCCCGGCACACGAGCATCTGCCGCGCCTTCGTTCCCACACCTCTGCGTCTGCGTTCCCGTCTTAAAAACAAACTCTCTTCACGAGCGGAGTAAACATGACAAACGGCCCATTTCACTTCGCAGCCAGCGTTTGAGCGAGACAGCGCCCCCCTCAGGACCAGCCCCCGTACGGTTCTGCTGTGCTCCATCTGCTCCACAGATCCTTTTTGTTCAAGGGGTTCATGGCGCCGTCTGTTCAGTCCTCAGCGAAGAGCTTTCATGGAAAATCTCACTGCAGGGACTGAACTGCGACGCGCGCAAACCGACGACTGGAAAGATCGCCCCCGTTTGCCTTGAAGGGGAAGTGCCACGAGTCAACGGGATCAGTTCATTTTGAGTGGTTTGAAGCGCTCCAAACGCATTCATGGCGTTGTAATATTAAAGGCTCGAAGCAACCAGCGTGACCCGGAAGTGCATCCACCGCTTTTACGCCATCATTAAAACTGTGTGCGTGGACTGGTTCAGGTCATACTCGTCTGGGCCAGCCGTCACCGTCGGGCCGCGGACTCCGCCTCGCCCTCCGCCTCGCCCTCCGCCTCGCCCTCCGCCTCGTCCTCCGCCTCGTCCTCCGCCTCGTCCTCCGCCTCGTCCTCCGCCTCGTCCTCCGCCTCGATCCTAGTGGAGTCCCTCAAGGGTCAGTTCTTGGGCCTATTCTTTTTGCACTTCACCTCCTCTCTTTGCAGACATTTGAAAGGCTTTTCTTACCATTTCTACGCCGATGATTGCCGAATTGACTTGCCAATCGCTAAACAAACTGGACACGCCCCTCGGTTGGTTGGCCCAAAGTCTTTTTTAAATTGAATGAACGCCTGGACGACTTTGGCTTCTACATTTAGTCCAGATCTTTTAACAAAAACCCAATCACACTTTTAGTCTCTGGCTTAAGCTTTCATTTATTTGAAATGTATTTTAGTTATGTCTTCATTTATTTGCCATTTTACGGTTGTTTTTATGTGACAGGTTTCAGGATGAATCAAACGATCTACAACGTGTTCCTTTGTTGTTGTGCAGTATAATTAGGGTTTATGTGCTTTATAAATATTCCTAACCTGACCTTTTGCTCATCGGCCTTTAAAGTGACGACAGCTACAAACTAATAATATAGTTTTATGAAAATAACAGTGTAGCTTTAAGGAGACGGTGAAATCTAATTACGCTTTAGCCTAACGAGTTCTTGTCAGGATACTGTGGACGAGAATAATTAAAGCGAATAATTACAGACTATGACCGGGGCATAATAATCCTACAAGACGGAGCTGTAAATATGAGCAGGAATGTTAAAAAGACCTGTTTTATTTCTGCACTAAAAAGTAGGTTCACGAGGGGTTAATCCTGTGTAATTAGACTGAGAGGGTAATTAGACGGGGTTCGCTCGTTTAGAAGAAAAATAATGATTCAGAGAAATTAAGGCGCTGTTTTTGTTCCATGAATGAAGAATCTTCTTCAACAGGAGAAAGGAAGACGATTTGACACTTGTAATCAGAGCTACACATTTAGCCCTGAGACCTGAGTCAGACCTGAGTCAGACCGGAGTCAGACCTGGAGTCATCCTGAGTCAACCTGAGTCATATCCTGAGTCAGAACCTGAGTCAGACCTGATCAGTCCTGAGTCACCTGAGTCAGACCTGAGCACAGACCTGAGTCAGACTATCAATCCTAGTTCAGATCCTGAGTCAGTCTGAGTCAGACCTGAGTCAGACCTGAGTCAGTCCTGATCAGACCTGATCAGCCTGAGTCCAGACCTGATCAGACCATGATTCGACCTTGAGTCAGAACCTGAGTCAGACTAGGTCAAACCTAGTCAACTGAGTCAGACCTGATCAGTCCCCATGAGTCAGACCTGAGTCAACTGAGGTCATCCTGAGTCAGACCTGAGTCAGACCTGAGTCAGACCTGAGTCAACTGAGTCAGACCTGAGTCATCCTGAGGCAGGACCTGAGTCAGACCTGAGGTCAGACCTGAGTCCAGTCCTGAGTCAACCTCGAGTCCAGACCTGAGTTCGACCTGAGTTAGACCTGGAGTCCAGTCCTTGAGTCAGACCTGAGTCAACCTGAGTCAGACCTGAAGTCAGACCTGAGTTAGACCCTGAGCTCGACCTGAGTTAGACCTTGAGTCAGACCTGTGAGTTCCAGCTCCTGAGTCATCCCTGAGCAACCGACTCAGGACTGAGTCAGACCTGAGTCAGGACTGAGTCAGCCTGATTATACCTGAGTCAGTTCTGTCAGTCCTGAGATCAGACCTGAGTCAGTACCTGAGTCAGACCAGTCCTGAGTCAGAACCGTGAGTCAGACCTGAGTTAGACCTGATTCAGACCTCGAGTCAGACCTGAGTAGACCTGAGTTTAACCTGCAGTCAGACCTGAGTTAGACCTGAGTCATCCTTGAGTCAGACCTGAGTCTCAGACCTGAGTTAGGACCTGAGTCAGTCCTGAGTCAGTGAGTCAACCCAGACCTGAGTCAACCTGAGTCAGACTGAGTCAAGTCAGACCTGAGTCAGACCTGAGTCAGACTGAGTCAGTAGACCTGAGTCGACCTGAGTTAGACCTGAGTCTTAGACCTGAGTCGAGTGAGTCAGACCTAGAGTCCTACCTGAGTCAGAACTGAGTCAGACCTGAGTCAGACCTGAGTCCCAGACCTGATTATCCTGATTATTAGACCTGAGTCAGGACCTGAGTCGAGTTCCTGAGTCATACCTGACCTGATAGACCTGAGTCACGACAACCTGAGTCAGACCTCGTTTAACCTTGCGTCAGACCTGCAGTCAGACCTGAGTAGACCTGAGCTCAGACCTGAGTTAGACAGACCTGAGTCAGTCAAGTCCTGAGTCAGACCTGAGTCCTGAGTCAACCTGAGTCAGACCTGAGTCAGACCTGAGTCAGACCTGAGTCACCTGAGTTAGACCTGAGTCAGACCTGAGTCAGACCTGAGTTAGACCTGAGTTCAGACCTGAGTCAGACCTGAGTCCTGAGTCAGTCCTGAGTGAGTCAGACCTGAGTCAGACCTGAGTCAGACCTGAGTCAGTCCTGAGTCAGACCCTGAGTCAGACCTGAGTCAGACCTGAGTTGAGACCTGAGTCAGACCTGAGTTAGACCTGAGTTAGACCTGAAGTCAGACCTTGACCTGAGTCACCTTAGACACTGAGTTCCTGGTCAGACCTGAGTCAGACCTGCGTTAGACCTGAGTTAGACCTGAGTCAGACCTGAGTTCAGACCTGAGTCAGACCTGAGTCAGTTCAGACCTGAGTCGACCTCCAGACCTGAGTCAGACCTGAGTTAGACCTGAGTCAGACCTGAGTTATAACTGAGTCAGACCTGAGTCAAACCTGTTAGACCTGAGTCAACCTGAGTTAGACCCGAGTCTGAGTTGACAGACCTGAGTAGACCTGAGTCAGACCTGCCGTTCCTGGATTAGAACCTGAGTTAGACCTGGTGCAGACCTGTTCCTGGTTCAGACCTGGTTCCTGGATTAGACCTGGTTCCTGGGTCAGACCTGGTTCCTGGGTCAGACCTGGTTCCTGGGTCAGACCTTTCCTGGTTAGACCTGGTTCTGGATTAGACCTGGTTCCTGGGTCAGACCTGGTTCCTGGGTCAGACCTGGTTCAGCCCTGGTCCTTATTTGAAGGGTCCGCCTCTGCTGCACCAGAGCCGTCTTCAAGAACCTCGTGATGAAGTCAATCCATGATGAGCTTCACGTTCTGAAGAGGCTCTTGGGAACACAAGGGCGCTGTAAATAAATGCAGAAGTCAGGTCATAATGCTTCACTGGGGCCGTCATGGCCGTCATGAATGGTTGGGCATGGGCGTCAGGGTGGGACCGTCATGGTGCGTGGCGGCCGTTCATGGATGGTGGGCCCGTCAGGTTGCGCAGTCATGGTGGCTACCGTCATGTGGTGGACCGTCATGGTGGGTGGGCCGTCATGGTGGTGGCCGTCATGGTGGTGGGCCGTCATGGTGGGTGGGGCCGTCATGGTGGGTGGGACCGTCAATGCGGGGGCCTGGGGGTGGGGCCGTCATGGTGGTGGGGGCCGTCATGGTGGGTGGGGCCGTCATGGTGGGAGCCTTCAACACTTGGAACATTCATTTTAATTAACTAAATATTAAGATTTGGAGCATGAAACTTGTTTTGAAAGATTTGCTGCATCTTCATCACACTGGAGCTGAAGCTCGTTCTTCTATTTCAAAATGATGAAGATGAGGCTGCGGCAGTTTATTCATTCTGACTAAAAAAAGAGCTCCATCCATTTTCTTCCTCCTTATCTGGGGCCACGTCGCAGAGGCATCAATCGAAGGGGCTCCCAGACTTCCCCCTACCCAGACACTATCCCCCAACCCAGACACTTCCTCCGAGGCGTTCCCAGGCCACACAGACATAGTCCCTCGAGCGTGTCCTGGGTCTTCCCCGGGGTCTCTTTCCAGCCAGCCCCCTGAGCAGCGAAACTTTTATCGATCCGTTCGCATCCCTGATCTGGTCCTTTGGGTCATTCCCAAACTCATGACCAAAGGTGAGAACGACTGAGGTCAATCCAGAGCTTTGTCTTTGGACTCAACTTCTTCACCACAACAGTGCGACACAGCGACGCATCCTGCAGACGCATCCTGCAGACGCATCCTGCAGACGCATCCTGCAACGCATCCTGCGTCTCAGGTCGGATGCTGGTGATGGTTCCTCTTCTCATGCTGATGCTTGGTGATGTTCTCTTCTCATGCTGATGCTGGTGATGGTTCCTCTTCTCATGCTGATGCTGATGATGGTTCCTCTTCTCATGCGATGCTGGTGATGGTTTCCTCTTCTCATGCTGATGCTGGTGATGGTTCCTCTTCTCATGCTGATGCTGGTGATGGTTCCTCTTCTCATGCTGATGCTGGTGCATGTTTCCTCTTCTCATGCTGACGCTGGTGATTGGTTCCTCTTCTCATGTTGCATGCTCGTGATGGTCTCTTCTCCGCTGCTGATGCTGTGATGGTTCTCTCTCCGCTCATGCTGATGCTCGTGATGGTTCTCTTCTCCGCTCATGCTGATGCTGGTGATGGTTCCTCTTCTCATGCTGATGCTCGTGATGGTTCTCTTCTTCCGCTCATGCTGATGCTCGTGATGGTTCTCTCTCCGCTCATGCTGATGCTGGTGATGGTTCCTCTTCTCATGCTGATGCTGGTGATGGTTCCTCTTCTCATGCTGATGCTGGTGATGGTTCCTCTTCTCATGCTGATGCTGGTGATGGTTCCTCTTCTCATGCTGATGCTCGTGATGGTTCTCTCTCCGCTCATGCCGACAGCTGCTTTGTGCGATTCCACAGGAGGATCCGGCCCGGCGCTGGTCCAGATACAGCCTTTGTGTTCATCTAAATCCGGACTTTTCCTGGGGTTTTCGGCGGCCCACTCTTCCCTCCGCTGCCCGGCCCGTTTCCCCCCGTGAGAGAAGCTCCAGCCTGGACCCGATAAGCTCCTCTTATCAGAACATGTTCAAACCTCTGTCCTGAAAGCGCTGCAGCTACTGCGAGTTTAACAGAAGCTGGAGCAAAGTGTAGGTCAGTGAAGGACAAACGGGTTTCTACCAGAGGGTTTGAACCCAGGCTAATCGTAATGACAGGAAACAGCCTTCTGATGGCGCTAATTTGCCCGAGTTATTATTATTATTCATATTATTGTGGCTTTAATTGACTTGACTCCAAAAACACGCTTGGCAAACTACACCTCAGTTTTCAATGAGGTGTTTGAGCGTTGGAACAAAAGAACTGTAAGTTTGGTCTGTTTTAACTGAAGGTTCACATCACCTCCTCTGAGTAAGACCAGCCTCAGAACTGTCCACGGAAAATAAAGAACCACAGTTTTCGGATGCCTTCGTTTTGACTGCCTTTGCATCTTCTCTTCATTTCATATTCTCACGCCGCGTGACTCGCCGTGTGTCCTCTGCATTTGACCCATCCTTCAGAGGCTCTGGTTCAACTTCAGGAGCCCAGGGACCAGACCCAAGTCCCGGCCAAGTCCCGGCCAAGTCCCGGCCAAGTCCCGGCCAAGTCCCGGCCTAGTCCCGGCCTAGTCCCGGCCTAGTCCCGGCCTAGTCCCGGCCTAGTCCCGGCCTAGTCCCGGCCTAGTCCCGGCCTAGTCCCGGCCTAGTCCCGGTCTAGTCCCGGTCTAGTGCACATGAGTAACTGAACTTCTTTTTTAATCTGAGTAAAAAACAACTCAAAGTACTGAGTCGACTTCCCACACTGCCCCCTGGTGTCCGGGAGGTCCTTTGGTCTTGGCTGTGATTGGTTAAAAGCTGTGTTTACCTGAGTGGGCGGGGCTGAACACATATGGCTCTGAGTGGGTGTAACCTGCAGGAGACCGACAAAACAACCTCCGACGTCGCTCCAGACAAACAGAACCTTTGGTTCTGAACGTGAGTGAAAAGGACAAGTTCAAACCTGTAATGAACAAGAACTAAACCAGGACTAAAACGGGTCTGAACCGAGTCTGAGCCAGGTCTGAGCCAGGACTGAGCCAGGACTGAGCCAGGATAGGAGACGAGGGGAGAGGAGACGAGGGGAGAGGAAACGAGGGGAGAGGAGACGAGGGGAGAGGAAACGAGGGGAGAGGAAACGAGGGGAGAGGAGAGACGAGAGGAAGGAGACGAGGGGAGAGGAGACGAGGGGAGGAGAGAGGAGACGAGAGGGGAGAGGAGAGACGAGGGAGAGAGACGAGGGAGAGGAGACGAGAGCGAGAGGAGACGAGGGGAGAGGAGGACGAGGAGGAGGGGGAGAGGAGACGAGGGGAGAGGAGACGAGGGAGGGAGAGAGAGACGAGAGAGGAGACAAGAGAGACGAGAGGAGAGACGGAGACGAGGAGAGACGAAGGGAGAGGAGACGAGGGAGAGAGAGACGAGGGACGAGGAGACGAGGGGAGAGGAGACGAGGGGGAGGAGGAGAGAGGGAGAGAGAGGGGAGAGGAGACAAGGGAGAGGAGACAAGCGGAGAGACTAGGGGAGAGGAGACGAGGGAGAGGAGACGAGGGGAGAGGAGAGACGAGGGGAGAGACGAGGGGAGAGGAGAGGCGGGGAGAGGAGACGAGGGGAAAAGAGACGAGGTGGAAAGGAGACTAGGGGAAAGGAGACGAGGAGATGAGGGGAGAGGAAACGAGGAGAAAGGAGACGAGGGGAGAGGAGACAAGAGGAAAGGAGATGAGGGAGACGAGGAGAAAGGAGACGAGAGGAAAGGAGACGAGGGGAGAGGAGACGAGGAGAAAAGAGACGAGGGGAGAGGAGATGAGGGGAAAGGAGACGAGGGGAAAGGAGACGAGGGGAAAGGAGACGAGGGGGTGAATGAGAGGGTGAATGAGGAGGTGAATGAGGGTGAATGAGGGGGTGGAATGAGAGGGTGAATGAGAGGGTGAATGAGGGGTGAATGAGGGGTGAATGAGAGGTGAATGAGAGGGTGAATGAGAGGGTGAATTGAGAGGATATGAGGGGGTGAATGAGGGGGTGAATGAGGGGGTGAATGAGGAGGTGAATGAGGGGGTGAATGAGAGGGTGAATGAGGGGGTGAAGGACAGAAAGACTGAAGGATTCAGACTAAATAAACCTGAAGTGAAATGAGTCAGACACAGTGAGTGTGACGCGCCTCACAGCCAGAGGGTCCCGGGTTAGTGTGCCGTTTGCACGTTCTGCCTGTGTGTCCTCAGACCTGGTCCAGTCTCGCGTGGGCCGCTTTAGCCCTGAAGCCCACGTGGGTCAAAGCGCTGATCACGTGACCGAGATTCAGCTGGTTCATTGTTTCACGGGTGTGACACTAGGGGGCGTCTCAAACTGAACCGCACAGTCTAAAGGGCGTTTGCTCTTTGGTCAGAGCTCTGGTCCTTCAGACGTGAGGTTCTGACCCGTGTGCTGTGAGACGAGGATAAAAGCACAAGTTCAATCAACTGTACTGCGTCCCTCCACTGTGGGGGGCCCCACTCAAATCCCCCATGCCTGTGCTCCAGCCCGAGCGGCCCCTCACCTCCTCGTGAGCTCAGGACGTACCACTAGATGTCACTGTGGAGCTGCACTTTTCCCACTTTTATTCAGTGAAGCTCAAAGAAATCCATCCCTCTTCTTCCGCCGGGTCGCGGGGGCAGCAGTCTAAGCAGGGGCTCCCAGACTTCCACTCCCCAGACACTTCCTCCAGCTCCTCCGGGGGGATCCCGAGACATAGTCCCTCAAGCGTGTCCCTGTCTTCCCCGGGGCCTCTTCCCGGTGGGACATGCCTGAAACACCTCCCATCCGGAACAGATGCCCGAGCCACCTCAGCTGGAGGAGCAGCGGCTCTACTCCAAGCTCCTCCCGTGTGACTGAGCTCCTCCCCCTTTCTCTAAGAGAGCACCCAGCCCCCCTGAGGAGGAAACTCATTTGGACCGCTTGTATCTGCGATCTTGTCCTTTGGGTCACTACCCAAAGGTCAGGGAGGATCTTAGACTGAGGTCAATCGAGAGCTTTGTCTTTGGACTCAGCTCCTTCACCTCAACAGTCCGAAGCACCAATCCAACTGTCAATCTCACGCTCCATCCTTCCCTCACTCGTGAACAAGACCCCGAGATACTTGAACTCCACTTGAGGCAAGGACTCAGGCCATGGCTCTCAACCGGAAAAAAGGGGTCTTTTTCCGGTTGAGAAAAGAGTCCTTTTAAAGAAAAAGGACTCCCCACCCACCCCAGATTTGGAGGTGCTGATTCTCATCTCAGGTGCTTCAGACTCGGGTTTGATGGAGCCATCAGGAGAACATAGCCTGCAAACCGGACCCCCTCTGACCCCCAACTAGAAAATGATCTAAGAAACATCCACTAAAGTTTTATAAATCTTTAGACGTAAAAAAAACATTTAGTTCTGAGTTTCCTTCGGTTACACTCACTGACCACTAGATGTCACCGTTTCATCCGTGCTCAGAACTAGAACCTGTAAGTGAAGTTAAAGACTTTAATGTTGGGGGACTTGAGTGACGTTTGCATGGTCTCCCTTTGTCTCCACCCACTAACACAACAGGCTCCTCCCTCTGAGGGTTAAATCCAGTTTAAATCAGAAAATGAGAATTTAGATTTTCTTAAGTTTAAGCCAGGAACAAGAGGTTTAATGTTGTAGCAGCAATAATAATACTGAGAACTGCAGCTATCGATTATTTTAGTAATAGAGTAATCTATCGATTTTCTTCGATTAATCGAGGAATGTTAATTTTTTTGTACGTTCAGTAAACCATTTAAACGCATATTAAATCATTTAAATAAGTTATAGTTCATTATAAACAAATACAAAAAGTCATTTCACCTAAATTTCACTTCAGTCCAAACTGTTCTGTTTTATATAAAGGACTTCATTCACTCGTCACAGACTGTAAACAGTTACAGTCGCTCTGTCACATCACTTCAAATAAGACATTTGTAAAACGTTATGTTGGGTGGGCCCGGTGGTCCTGGCGTTGTGGCTCGTGTGCCGGTCACTTTGGCCTCCGCGTCTCGGACTTTCTGTTTCACAACACATTATTATAACGTAACCGCGGTCCTCGTGCTGTTTCCATGTGCATTGGCTGTTTAAAAGTACGACTGTGACTGGGAAGCAGAGTTGTTGAGTGGGGGAGCGCGGGGGTCCGCGGTGGCGTGTCGAAGGCGCGGCGGGGCTGGGGTGGCGGAGCTAGATGCGGTGTTTAGAGTTGCGGCTCGGGATTATTATAGATCCACGACTCTTTCGTCAAAACGCGCCGCTCTTCCTGTCGCGCCTTCGTCCGAGCGGAACAAGCGCCGTGTGAAACAAAAGCGCCACAAGTGTTCCGTGCGCTCCGCGCGCCACAGATTCACGTGTTTTTGATTAAATATGTAAATTAAACGAATCATTGAGGCATTAAAATAATCGAAGCTTTTTTGTAATCGAATGATTCGACGTACTCGAGTGATCGTTGTAGCCCTAATAATACCAATACTCATGACCTTTGGACGCGACTCGCTCCAGAATCTAGAAGGACAAACGGGACCAGAAGATGTATTTTGTCATTTTATTGAACCAAAGCGCAGCGTTTACTTCTTCTTGGACACTCCGACGGTGCGACCGCGACGGCCGGTGGTCTTGGTGTGCTGACCGCGCACACGCAGGCTGAAACACACGCTCAGGGTTAGTTCCAAGTTCTTAAATACAGGGGGAACCAAAAAAAGGGTCCTGCAGAAGGTTCTTACCCCCAGAAGTGCCGGAGGCCGCGGTGAGCCCGGATCTTCTTCAGACGCTCCAGATCCTCTCTCAGCTTGTTGTCCAGACCGTTGGCCAGAACCTGAACACACAAACCGGGTCGTCACACACACGGCACCAGAGTGAGAGAGTGAGAGAGCGAGGGGGTGAGAGAGAGAGTTGAGCGAGGGGTGAGAGAGAGAGTGAGCGAGGGGTGAGAGAGAGGTGAGCGAGGGTGAGAGAGCGAGGGGTGGAAGAGAGCGAGGGGTGAGAGAGAGAGTGAGCGAGGGGTGAGAGAGAGAGTGAGCGAGGGGGTGAGAGAGCGAGGGGTGAGAGAGCGAGTGAGCGAGGTAGGAGCGAGGGGTGAGAGAGCGAGGGGGTGAGAGAGAGAGTGAGCGAGGGGTGAGAGAGAGAGTGAGCGGGGGGTGAGAGAGCGAGGGGGTGAGAGAGCGAGTGAGCGAGGGTGGAAGAGAGCGAGGGGGTGAGAGCGCGAGGGGGTGAGAGCGCGAGGGGTGAGAGAGCGAGGGGTGAGAGAGCGAGGGGGTGAGCGGGGGTGAGAGGATGAGAGAGCGGGGGGTGAGAGGATGAGAGAGCGAGGGGGTGAGGGATGAGAGAGCGAGGGTGAGAGGATGAGAGAGCGAGGGGGTGAGAGGATGAAGAGAGCGAGGGGTGAGAGGGATGAGAGAGCGAGGGGGTGAGAGATGAGGAGAGCGAGGGGGTGAGAGGATGAGAGAGGAGGGGGTGAGAGGATGAAAGAGCGAGGGGTGAGAGGATGAGAGAGCGAGGGGGTGAAGTATGAGAAGCGAGATGAGTGGGTGAGAGGATGAGTGGGTGAGAGGATGAGTGGGTGAGAGGATGAGTGGGTGAGAGGATGAGTGGGTGAGGGCTTTGGACAGACCTGGCTGTACTTTCCGTCCTTCACGTCCTTTTGTCTGTTCAAGAACCAGTCTGGGATCTTGTACTGACGAGGGTTCTGCATGATGGTCACCACCCGCTCCACCTGGGGCACAGACACAGGCGTGAGGCACAGACACGGGGCGCGAGGCACAGACACACCAGTGTAGTCTGAGCTGATGGACCCGAACCGGGACCGGAGCCCGGACCCTGCAGAAGAACCCGTTTCACAGGTTTATCTGCAGCTGGGAAACGGGCTCGATTCAGACGGACTGGAACCCCCAGAGTCGTTCTGATTGGACAATTGTAAACTAAACACCAGCTGACATCATGCGCTCCAATTGTGTCATCGATAAATCTGCTCCGTTTACACCGGGGGGCCCAGTTCAGGAACACTTCTGTCTTCAGAGGGGTCTCTGCGCCCGGCCCCATCTCAGATCCCGCCCGCCCGGCCCCTCACCTCCTCCTCGGTGAGCTCTCCCGCCCTCTTGCTCAGGTCGATGTCCGCTTTCCTCAGGACGACGTGCGCGTAACGCCGCCCGACGCCCTGAAACACAAACGCCACACTTCAGTTGGTTCTTCTGCAGAACTCGACCTTCTCACGACCTCAGATTGTTCTGACACGTGACACGGTCGGCGCTCTGACCTTGATGGCGGTGATGGCGAAGGCGATCTTCCTCCTCCCATCGATGTTCGTGTTCAGGACACGGAGAATGTGCTGGAACTTCTCGGGGATGACCAGAGACTGGACACACACACACACACAGTTTAGACACGCCCAGCGCCAGAACAAACGACACTTTAGAGGATTCGTTAGACAAACTTTAGACCGATCGTACACACGGATTTTCAGACAATCCCGATTTTAAAAGCCTTTAAATGAGGACGCCTGAGAACAAATCCAGAAACATTTATAAACACGAGGCAACCATTTTCACTGAAATCTGCTGTAATTAAATACTTCAAACCCCTGCACATATTTGCCCTTCCTCACAACACAATAAAAAGGTTGAATCAAAACTCAAACTGCACTGAAGCTTTATCTCCACAACACGTGCTGAAGTTTAATGCAAAACAGTGACAAATTCAAGTATTTGTATTTCGCAGCGCATTTACTTGAGCTAAATCTGCTTTTCTGCATCGTTACGGACGCGAACACGCTCCAGACGCTTTGGTGACACGCCGTCGTTAACGCCGCGGGTGAAATTATTAAACACAATTTAAGTTTTCTATGGATTTAAATCTAGAAACGTGCGACCGGCGCAAGTCCGCCACAGCGTCGCTCTACAATCACGTCTGTTTACGGGACGTCTGCGGCCGTAACAGTCTCCATTTCAACATTTCCCGTGAGTAAACCGGGCACGGGACACGTCCGGGCCGTCACCGTGCGCCTCACGGGCTTTAAACACGCGGATGGCGGAGGATTTCGCTCCTGAACCGCGTTAGCAAACGCTCACTCACCATCTTGGACGACTGTTCCGTGCGAAAAGGAGGTCTCGCCGTTTCTCGCGACAGTTTGGGCTCCGGCGAGACAGGAAACGAGTCCGTCGCTTTAAATGTGTCCGGTCAGAAACGGTTAAAAAAGGATAGTTAGAACAAACATCGTTTACATTGCGTACCTCAGCGACACACGAACAACCAATATGACCATTGATTATTATGCTATGGGTGATATTAATATAGAATAAAGATGGAAAAGGTTGTATAAATGCTAGATTTAAACAAAGCGGAACCCATGTGTGCGGACTTCTGGATCTAAATGAACGAAACAAACCTACAAAATAAAACAAATGACCGTTTTCAGAACGAAAACAAGTCTGCTTTGGCATTTTGTCCATGTATTTATCACAATAGCACAGTCTTTTGACCAGTGAGAATGGTGTTGATTCACGCCGATTTTGTCTGAATCACTGTAATCAATTGGAGCGTTTTTCTCTAATAAATAAAACTGGTCTCTGTTTCTTTGTTTTCCCCCTTTATCATTATAAATACTCTTCGTCTGAAGGTTAAATATAAATGATAAATCCACAATTTATTTTTTTTTCAATTTTAAACTAACATTACGTCCAAATACAAACGGTTTTAAAAGTTTATTTTGTCTGTCCCATCCGTAGATAAAATGAAAAACTCTTTTACTTTGAAACAACCATGGAGATTCTGCGGTTCGTCCATTGAAATCACATTCTGTTCCACCGAAACTGAAAAAGAGTTCTGGAATTCACAATGTTTTTGTGGACAAACATTTAAACGCTCGGAGATTTAAGATGAAGATATTTGACACAGGAAGTTAGAAGCTTTAGAGTGTCAACATCTGTTTACGTCGTTTTATGGTTCATTTCTTACCATCGAAATTTGGTGTACATTTACAAACAGCTCAAATATGAACGAAAATGCTTTCATTCATTCATTTTATTCCTTTGTAAAGTTCAGACGCTTTGTATTCTGTCCCTGCATTTTTCAGATTCACCGGGACAGAACCAGGACTGGGCCAGGACTGGACCAGAACCAGGACTGAACCAGAACCGGACCAGGACTGGACCGGGACTGGACCAGGACTGAACCAGGACTGGACCAGGACTGGACCAGGACTGAACCAGGACTGACCCAGAACCAGGACTGAACCAGGACTGAACCAGGACTGGACCAGGACTGGACCAGGACTGAATCAGGACTGAACCAGGACAGAACCAGGACTGGACCAGGACTGAACCAGGACTGGACCAGGACTGAACCCGAACCAGGACTGAACCAGGACTGAACCAGAACCACGACAGAACCAGGACTGGACCAGGACTGGACCAGAACCAGGACTGGACCATAACCGGGACAGAACCAAGACTGGACCAGGACTGGACCAGGACTGAACCAGGACTGGACCAGAACCAGGACTGGACCAGAACCAGGACTGGACCAGGACTGGACCATAACCAGGACAGAACCAAGACTGGACCAGGACTGGACCAGAATCGGGCCTGGACCAGGCCCAGTCCTTTAGTTCCAAAGCCTTTCTTTCGGCTTCGATGTGAACGTTGTTTCCGCACATAAACACTCACGACAAATCTCAGGTTAAAGAATGATTTATTTCTATTTTTCTGAAACAGAAAAGATTGAAATGATATCGTTCGCTTTGTGGTTTCGACCCACATGAAAGTGCTTCTGAACAGAACAAACCAAACATCATGAACTCGTCACAAATATTACTATTATTATTAAATATTATTGCACAAAACGTATTAAAATCAAAAGTTTTTCTGCCAAAAACATCTCTACAAGAGTTCAAATGACAAGAATAAACCAAAGAATCTCACAGATTGTGTGTCTGGGTGTGTGTGTGTCTGTGTGTGTGTGTGTCTGTGTGCGTGTGTCTGTTTGTGTGATTGGAGTTTGTCGGGGATGTGTTGTGTGTGTCTGCGTGTGATCTTGTTGATGCGTGGGTCTGTTTTGTAGTGTGTGTGGTTGTCTTGAGTGTGTCTGTTTGTGTGTGTGTGGTTGTGTGTGTCTTGTCCTGATGCTGTCGTGTGCCGTGCGTGTTCTGTAGTCGCTGTGTCCTGTATTGTGTGCCTGGTCGGGTGTGTGTGTGTGTGTGTTGTGTACTGTGGGAAATCAGTGTGCAGTGTCGTCCTGCTTTGGAATGTGTTGTGTCTGTGTGCGTGTGCTCTGTTGTGGTGTCTCTGGGTGTCTGTGTGTGTGTGTCTGAGTTGTCTGTTGATGTCTGCTGTGTGTTGTGTACCTGTTTGGTGGATGTAGTGTGTGTCTGTGTGTGTGTCCTGGAGTGTGCTGTGGTTGTGTGGTCTGTGTGTGTGTATAGTCTGTGTGTGTCTCCTGTGCGCAGTAGTGTTTGTGTGTCATTGTGTGTCCGTAGTGCGTGATGTCTGTGTGTGTACGTGCGTTATGTGGTGTGTCGTGTGTGTCTGTGTGCGTGTGTCTGTGTGTGTAGTCCCTGTGTCTGTTGTGAATGTGTGTCGTGCGGGGTGGCCGTGTGGTGTGTCTGCGTTGATTCTGTGTGGTCGTGTCAGTGTGATGTGTCTGATGTCGTTTGGTATCTCTCATGTGTGTGTGTCTGTTACTTGTGTCTGTTTGTGTGTGTCTGGGGTGTGTGGTATGCGTTCGTGTTGTGTGTCTGTGTTGCGTGTGTCTGGGTTGTGTGTTGTGTTGGGTAGTGTGCGTGTGTCTGAGTGTGCGGTGTCGTTTGTGTGTGTGTCTGGTCTGTGTGTCGTGTAGTCATTGTGTGCATGTGTCTGTGTTAAAAAAAATGTGTGGTGTCTGTGTGCTGATGTGTGGATGTGTGTGTGCCATGTGTTGTGTGGTGTGTACTGTGTCTGTTGCAGGCGTTCCGTGTGTGTTGTGTGTGTACGTGTCTTGTGTGTCTGTCGTAAAGTTTTGTCGTGGTAGTCTCGTGGTGCGGTCGTGGTTGTGCTGTGTCGTGGCTTTGCAATGTTGTGTAGTACTGTGAGTGTGTGCGTGTGTCAGTGTGCTGTGGTTTGTTTGTGGTTGTGTGTGCGTGTGTCCGGTATGTGTGTCGTGCAGTGTGTTCTGTAGTGTGTGTATGTGTGTGTTGGCGTGCGTGTGTATTGTGTCAGCTGTTGTGTGCGTGGACAGTAGTGTTGTGTGGTTGTGTGGTGTGCGTATGTATCCTTTTTATGTGTGTGGCGTATGTGTTATGATGTGGCTGGGGGTGTGCGTGCGTGAGCTTTGTGTGTGCGTTGCGTGTGTTTGTGTTGTGTGGATGCTGCGTGTGTCTGTTCGTGTGTGCGTGCATTGTGTTTGATGTGTGGATTGTGTGCTGTGTTGGGGTTTGTGGTGGGTTTTGGGAGTGTTTGGGGTTGTCTGTGTGCGATGTGTGTGGTTCTCATTGTTGAGAACTGCTGAAGAAAACATTTCAAATCAAGTTTCAGTGGGAGGGGCTGTGGCTTTAGAGTCATGACTCGAGACCGAGGGCGCGCAGCATTCACCCAGGTTCAGAGGCGGGTCGCTTAGGATAAAAGGCTCTAGCTGACAGATAGACCACACTTGACTTGAGGTGGCTTGCCAGTATCCTACTTTGACCACATAGGGTGATGACGTCAGTGAAGGCAGTGTGTGTGTGTCCGCGGCATGTCATCTGAGTCATAGTTGAAAGGTCAAAGAGATGGAAGGGGCGGGAAGTCGAGCACATTGCCCCCGATCAAAATGAGGTACTATCTTAGGACCTGGTAGCTTCGACTTGAAGTTCACACTGCGGACTTGATGGGCTTGACTGGACTTGACCAAGTCCTGAGACCGAACATGCCAATTGCGGTTCAGTCCCAGCTCCAGGCCAGAGCCCTGTGTCCTTTCAGACCCCGTCGTTGTCCTCCAGCTCGACGGCGTAATACCCGTCGTGTCCTCCAGGCTCCTCGTGTCCTCCAGGACCCTCTGGCCTCGCCTCCGCTCCTTCAGACACCCCTCGTGTCCTCCAGACTCCTCGTGATCCTCCAGACTTCCGTCATGTCCTCAGACCCCTTCGTGTCACTCTCAGCACCCCTCGTGTCCTCCAGACTCCCTCATGTTCTGCCAGACCCCTCGTGTCCTCCAGACCCTCGTGTCCTCCAGACTCCTCGTTCCTCGCAGAACCCCTCGTGTCCTCCAGAACCCCTCGTGACTGAAGCACTTTGAATGTCTTGACGTGAAGACGATTTGTGAGAAGGCTTTCAGTTCAGGACTGGTCCAGGTGGCAGCTGTGGTTCTGAGCGAGAGGGCTGAACCGGGAACCTTCAGGTCGGAGGGTGAACGGCTGTCCTCAAACGTCTGGAACCCACGCGCCGCTCCGTTTGGACTCCAAGACTTTGGGGCTCTTAGACTCTTCTGCCTTTGGGATAGTCAGCAGGGAGACCGTAGCGCAGAAGGAGGAGTCAGGAGCAGAGACCAGAGCGTTCAGGAGGAGCAGGATGACCAGAGCGTTCAGGAGGAGGGCAGGAGACCAGAGCCGTTCAGTGGAGGAAGCGAGCGAGACCAGAAGTCGTTTTCATGGAGGAGTCAGGAGACCAGAGCGTTCGGAGTGAGGGAGCATGGAGCCAGGTTCAGGAGCAGAGCCAGATTAGGGGAGGAGCCAGGAGACCAGAGCGTTCAGGAGGAGCGAGGAGGAGACCAGAGCGTTCAGGAGGAGCCAGGAGACAGAGCGTTCAGGAGGCAGCAGGAGACACAGAGCATCAGGAGGAGCAGGAGACCAGAGCGTTCAGGAGAGCAGCAGATACTCGAGAGCAGCCAGAGCGTTCAGGCAGGAGCAGCGAGACCAGAGCGTTTCAGGAGGAGAGGAGACCAGAGCGTTCAGGGAGGAGCAGGAGACCGAGAGCGTTCAGGAGGAGCAGGAGACAAGCGTTCAGGATGAGAGCAGGAGAAACCAAGCGTTCAGGGGAGCAGGAGACCAGAGCGTTCAGCAGGAGCAGGGATCGACTAGACAGACCAGAGCGTTTCAGGAGGAGCAGGGCAAGGTTAGAGCACCAGAGCGTTCAGGAGGAGCAGGAGACCAGAGCGTTCAGCAGGAGCAGCAGGACCAGAGCGTTCAGGAGGAGCAGGAGCAGGAGACCAGAGCGTTCAGGAGGAGCGTGGACCAGAGCGTTTCAGGAGGAGCAGGAGACCAGAGCGTTCAGCAGGAGCAGGAGACCAAGCGTTCAGGAGACAGGAGCAAGAGAGCGGGCGGAGACCACTGTCGCTCCACGGCCTGAGGAGACAAAACCAAAACTTTTACAGGACGTTTAGAGACGCTCGGGCAAAACCGGACCGCCTAAAACCAGGCCTCGGACTCAGAACCTGAGCCGGTCCCAGAGTCCGCTCTAAACGCTGAAGTTTTCAAGTCTTTACGACGAAATAATCCACCGTTTGGAGTTTTCCGGCAGGAAGATGTTGGTACGCTTGACAAGAGGTGTAATGTGTTCCAGTTCGACGCCTGTTCTGGCCCTGTTCTGACCCTGTTCTGACCGTGTTCTGACTCTGACCCTGTTCTGACCCTGTTCTGACCCTGTTCTCTGACACTTGTTCTGACTCGGACCCTGTTCTGACCCGTTCTGACCCAGTTCTGACTCTGATGCTCTGTCTGACCCTGATTCTTGACTCTGAACCCTGTTCATGGACTCTGAACCCCTGTTCTGACGCCTGTTCTGACCTTGTCTGACTCGGACGCCTGTTCTGACCCGGTTCTGACTCTGACCCTGTTTCTGACTCCGACCCATTCTGCCCTGTTCTGACTCTGACCACAGTTCCTGACTTCTGACCCTGTTCTTACCCAGTTCTGACTCTGACCGCCTGTTTCTGACCCTGTTCTTGACCCTTTCTGACTCTGACCCTGTTCGGACTTCTGACCTGGTTCTGACTCTGACCCGTTCTGACTCTGACCTGTTCTGACTCCTGACCAACGCTCCTGTATCTGCCCTGTTCTGATCTGACCGCTGTTTGAATCTGACCCTGTTCTGAACCCAGTTCTGACTCTTGACCCAGTATTCTGACTCTGACCCTGTTCTGAAGCCCTGTTCTGACTCTGACCACTGTTTCTACTTGACCGCAGTTCTGACTCTTGACCCTGTTTTCTGGAAACTGTTCTGACTCGACCCTGTTCTGACTCTGACCCTGTTCTGACTTGGACCCTGTTCTGACTCGGACCAGTTCTGACTCTGTCTGACCCAGTTTCTGACCCTGTTTCTGACTACTTGTTCTGAACCCTGTTATGACTCTGTTCTGACTCTGACCCTGTGTCGTGACCCTGTTCTGACTCTGTTCTGACCCTGTTCTGACTCTGACCCTGTTCTGACCTCTGACACCTGTTGCTGAACCCTGTTTCGACCCTGTCGACCTTGTTCCATGAACTCGGACCCTGTTCTGACCCGGTTCTGACCCAGTTCTCGACTCTGACCCTGTTCTGACCCTGTTCTGACCTCTGTTCTGACCCTGGCTCTGACTCTGACCCTGTTCAATTGACTCTGACCCTGTTTCTGACGCCTGTTCTGACCCTGTTCTGACCTTAGTTCTGACTCGGGACCACTGTTTCTGGACCCGGTTCTGACCCAGTTCTGGACTCTGACCCTATTCTGACACGGTTCTGACTTCTGACGCCTGTTCTGACTCTGACCCAGATTCGACCCTGTTCCTGGACTCTGACTGTTTCTGACTTCTGACCCAGTTCTGTCTCTGGCCCTGTTCTGACCCAGTTTTCTGCTCTGGACCTGTTTGAACCCTGTTCTGAACCCTTTTGCTGACTTGCCTGTCGGACTCTGACCCCTGTTCTGACTTCTGACCCCAGTTTGACTCTGACCCTGTTCTGTACCCTGTTCTGAACTCTGACCCTGTTCTGACTCTGACCTGTTCTGACTCTTGACCAGTTCTGACTCTGACCACTGTTCTGACCTGTTTTCTGACTCTGACACCTGTTTCTGAACTAGCTGACCCTGTTCTGACTCTGACCCATTCTGAATCTGACCTGTTTCTGATCCCAGTTCTGAATTCTGACCCGTTCTGACTCCTGTTCTGACTCCGACCACAGTTTGACCTGTTTCTGACTCCTGACCCCAGTTTCTGACTGCTGGACCCTGTTCTTACCAGCAGTTCTTGAAAACTCTACCCTGATTCTGATACCCTGTTCTGACCCTTTTCTGACTTTGAACCGCTGTTCGGACTCTGAACCCTGTTCTGACGTCTGACGCAGTTTTTTCTGACTCTGACTCTGTTCTGAACTCTGACCCTTGTTCTGACCCTGTTTTTGACTCTGACCCCTGTTCTGAACTCTGACCCTGTTCTGACCCAGGTTCTGACTCTGACCAGTTCTGACTCTGACCCTTTCTGACCCTAGGTGTCTTGACACTTTTGCTGACTCTGACGCCTGTTTCGGACTCTGACCCTGTTATGGACTCTGACCGCAGTTCTGACTACTGACCTGTATTCTGATCTGACCTGTTCTGACTCTGCACCAGTTCTGACTCTGACCCTGTTCTGAAACTGTTACTGACTTCTGACCCTGTTCATGACTCTGACCTGTTCTGACCTTGGCCCTGTTTCTGAACTCGGACCCAGCTTTCTGACTCTGACGCCTGTTCTGACTCTGACCCGAGTTCTGACTGTCTGCCCTGATTCTGAGAACTGTCTGACTCTGACCCTGTTCTGACTCTCCTGTTCTGACTTGGACCCCGTTCTGTCGGACCCAGTTCTGACTTCTGTTCTGACATCCAGTTCTGACCAGCTGTTCTGACTCTGTTCTGACCGCCCCTTGTTCTGATCTGTTCTGACTCTGACCCTGTTGATGACTCTGAGCCCTGTTCTTGACCCTGTTTGACCTCTTTCTGACCCTGTTCTGACCTTGTTCTGACTCGGACCCTGTTCTGACCCGGTTTGACCCAGTTCTGACTCTGACCCTGTTCTGAGACCCTGTTCTGACTGCTGTTCGACCTGTTCTGACCTCTGACCCTGTTCTGACTCTGACCCTGTTTTCTGACCCTGTTCTGAACCCTGTTTTCTGACTGTTCGGGGGGGTACTCGGACCCTGTTCTGACCCGGTTTCCTGACCAGTTTCTGACTTCTGACCTAATCTGACCCCGGTTCTGACTCTGACCCTGTTCTGACTCTGACCCAGTCTGACACCTGTTCTGACTCTGAAACTCTGTTCTGAACTCTGACCCAGTTCTGACTCTGACCCTGTTCTGATCTCCAGTTCGACTCTGAACCTCCTGTTTGGACCCTGTTCTGACCCTTTCTGACTCTGACCCTGTTCGGACTCTGACCCTGTCTGACTCTGACCCAGTTCTGACTCTGACGCTGTTCTGACCCTGTTCTGACTCTGACCCCTGTATTGACTCTGACCCTGTTCTGACTCTGACCCCAGTCTGACTCTGCCCTGTTCTGACCCTGTTCTGACTCTGACCCGCTGATCTTGACTCCTGTTCTGACCTCTGACCCAGTTCCTGACTCTGACCCCTGTTCTGACGCCAGTTCTGACTGACCTCCGTTCTGACCCTGTTCTGACTCTGACCCTGTTCTGACTCTGACCCATGTTCTGACTCTGACGCCTGTTCTGTACCACTGTATCTGACTCGGACACCTGTTCTGACTCGGACCCTGTTCTGACTCTGACCCAGTTCTGAACTCTGACCCTGTTCTGAAAACCCTGTTCTGACCCTGTTCTGACTCTGACCCCAGAGTTCTGACTCTGTTCTGACCCAGTCTGACGCCTGACCAGAGCTCCAGTTCCTGTTGAAACCTTAAAATGGCTGAAAAACTGACCAAACCTCTGGAGTCCCTCCTCCTTAGTGAACTTCAAAGAACTTTGGCCGCGTCTGAGAGAGAAAAAACACAAAATGTAAGGTTCACGTCTCGCTGGGATTCAGGGGCAAACGGGAGGGCATCCGGGTCACTCACACCGGGTTCCATGCGGAGAGGGCGCGTGGAGCTGACCGTGAGTCCGTTCAGGTCCAGGACTTGTATGAGCCCTTGGTCGATGCGGACACAGACCTCAGACTGAGCTGCTCCTTCAGGGACTTTCTGACCCGAGAAGACCCTGAGCTGTCAGGGCTGTCCTTCTGCCACAGGATGAGCCACTTCAGAGTGGTTTACTCGCGGAGGGAGGAGAGCGGGTCAGAAACCGGTCAGAACGCGGGTCAGAACCGGGTTCAGAACAGGTCAGAACAAGGGTCAGAACAGGTTCAGAACAGGGCTGTCCCTCTGCCAACAGGATGAGCCACTCAGAGCTGTTACTGCGGAGGGAGGAGAGCGGGTCAGAACCGGGGTCAGAACGGTCCGAACAGGGCAGAACAGGGTCAGGAGTCAGAAACAGGGTCAGAACAGGGCAAAACAGGGTCAGAGTTCCAGAAACCGGGTCAGAACAGGGTCGAACAGGGTCAGAGTCGAAACAGGGTCAGAGTCAGAACAGGGTCCGAACAAGGTCCGAGTCAGAACAGGGTCAGAACGGTCAGAGTCAGAACAGGGTCAGAACCGGGTCAGAGACAAGGTCAGAGTCGAACTGGGTCAGAAACCGGGTCAAACAGGGTCCCGAATCAGAACAAGGTCAGTAACAAGGGTCAGAACAAGGTCAGAGTCAGATCAGGGTCAAACAGGGTCAGAACAAGTCCGAATCCAGAACAAGGTCAGAACAGGGTCAGAGTGCAGAAACCGGTCAGAAACCGGGTCAGAACAGGGTTCAGAACGCCAGCAGAACAGGGGTCAGAGTCAAAACAGGTCAAAACGGGTCAGAACAGGGCTGTCCCTCTGCCACAGATGAGCCACTCCGAGCTGTTACTGCGGAGGGAGGGAGAGCGGGTCAGGAACCGGGTGAGAACCAGGGTCAGAACAGGGTCAGAACCGTGTACAGAAACAGTTCAGAGTCAGAACAGGGTCAGAACAGGGTCGAACAGGGCTGTCCCTCTTGCCACACGGATGAGCCAGCTCAGAGCTGTTACTGCGGAGGGAGGGAGAGCCGGGTCAGAAACGGGTACAAACAGGGTTAGAAAGCCGAGTCAGAACAGGGTCGAACAGGGAGGTCAGAGTCAGAAAGGGTCCAGAACAGGGTAGAACCAGGGTCAGAACAGGGTCAGAACAAGAGTCAGAAGTCAGAACAGGTCAGAACAGGAGTCAGAAAGGGTCGAGTCAGAACAGGATCAGAACAGGGTCAAGAGTCAGAACAGCGGTCAGAACCGGAGGTCAGAACAAGGGTCCGAGTCAGAACAAAGGTCAGAACAGGGTCCGAGTTCAGACAAGGTCAGAAACAGGTCAGAACAAGGTCAGAGTCAGGAACAGGGTCAGAACAAGCCCGAGTCAGAACCAGAGGTCAGAACAGGGTAGAACAGGGTCGGAGCTCAGAACAGGGTCAGAACAGGGTCAGAACGGTCAGAGTCAGAATAGGGTCAGAACCGGGTCAGAAGTCAGAACAGGTCAGAGATCAGAAACGGGTCAAACAAGGTCCGAGTCAAATCAAGGGTCATGAACGGTCAGAGTCAGAACAGGGTCAGAACGGGGTCAGAACAAGGTCAGAGTCAGAACTGGTCAGACGGGTCAGAACAGGGTCGAACTCAGAACAAGGTCAGAACAGGGTCAAAAAAGGTCAGAATCAGATCAGGGTCAGAAACAGGGTCAGAAACAAGGTCCGAATCATGAACAAGTCAGAAGGGTCAAAGTCAGAACCGGGTCAGAACAGGGTCAGAACGCAGGTCAGAACAGGGTCAGAACGGGTAGAGCAGAAAGGTCAGAACAGGGTCCAGAACAGGGTCAGAGGCAGATTAGGTCAGAACAAGGTCAGAAAAGAGGGTCAGAACCAGTGTCAGAACCAGGTTCCGAACAGGTCTGAAACAAGTTCATTAACCGGCTGTTGTACAAACCTGCCTGAAAGATCAGACTCGTGGAGTGAGGCGTGAAACAGGTCCAAGACCAGGTCTTCACCAGGACGTTTTGGTCTCACGGACTGTGACTGAAGGAACAGAGATTTACATGTGAGAAAGACGGTCTGAACCAGGACCAAACCAGACTGGACCCGGACTGACCAGAACAGCCAGGAGCTTCAGTCACATGCCTAATGAAGATCCAGTCCCGATCTTGGCCCCGGCGTTGTCGCGGTCCTTGGCCCTGCTCTGGGCCGGATCCACGGATCATTATCCGTGGTACTCTGTCTCCAGTCTGAGACCTGGACGTCTTGATGAGCAGGGAACAGTCTCCGCTCTGAAGTCCTGGACTCTCTGGGACCTCGCTTCGGTTGAGAGGTCTGGACTGGTCCAGCGCTCGGAGCCCCTGAATGAAGACACGGGAAAGACATGCAAGCCTTGTTTCTCGTGAGGGGCCGCGGGTGACTGGGGGCCAGAGGGGCCTGAAGGGGCCTGGGGACCTGAGGGGCCTGAGGGGATTAAAACCCAAAGCGAGGCCCTGGGTCTGTTCGGTAAACAACAACTCTGAAGCTCTGAGGACAAAGTGGGAATGACCACCCAAAACTGGACCCCCTGGACCTGTGTGTGACCTCTGACTCTGCTCGAGGACGGGCCCCCGAGACTCGGAGCTCCACTTGCACAGAGCCAGAGTCCTGAGGCCCGAGGCAGAGGGGCAGCCACGACAGGGCAGCAGCGCGTCTGTGCCACCAGAGACCGTTCACCACGTCCCCTGGGCGGCCGCCGGGGTCCGAGCCGGGGGCTGGAACCAGGGGCATGGACCGGGGCTGGGGCAGAGGGACACGTGGACATCACTATTCCATATTCACTGTCATTTATGAGTCTAAATCCACAACTCTGAGGTGGGTTAGTGACTCCTGGTTTAGTCCTGGTTCAGACTGGTTTAGACCTATTTTAGGCTGGTTAGTCCTGGTTAGACCTGGTTTAGACCTGGTTTAGCCTGGTTAGTCCTGGTTTAGGCCTGGTTTAGCCTGTTTAGTCCTGGTTTAGTCCTGGTTTAGACCTGGTTTGACCTGGTTTAGGCCTGGTTTAGTCCTGTTTAGACCTGTTTAGCCTGGTTTAGGTCCTGGTTAAGACCTGGTTTAGTCCTGTTTAGTCCTGGTTAACCTGGTTTAGACCTGGTTTAGCTGGTTTAGGCCTGGTTTAGTCCTGGTTTAGAGTACTGGTTTAGTCCTGGTTTTAGACCTGGTTTAGGGCCTGGTTTAGAGTCCTGGTTTATACCTGGTTTAAGACATGGTTAAGTCTGGTTTAGCCGGTTTAGTCCTGGTTTAGACACTGGTTAAGGCTGCTTTAGTCCTGGTTTAGGCCTGGTTTAGAGTCCTGGTTAGACCTGGTTTAGTCCTGGTTTAGACCTGGTTTGGACCTGGTTTAGTCCTGGTTTAGACCTGGTTTAGACCAGGTTTTGGCCTGGTTCAGTCCTGGTTTAGACCCGGTTTAGGCCTGGTTTAGAGTCCTGGTTAGACCTGGTTTAGTCCTGGTTTAGACCTGGTTTAGGACTGGTTTAGTCCTGGTTTAGTCCCTGTTTAGACATGGTTTAGTCCTAGTTTAGTCCTGGTTTAGACCTGGTTTAGAGTCCTGGTTAGACCTGGTTTGGACATGGTTTAGTCCTGGTTTAGGCCTGGTTTAGTCCCGGTTTAGACCTGGTTTAGGCCTGGTTTAGGGCTGGCTTAGACCTGGTTTAGGCCTGGTTTAGACCTGGTTTAGTCCTGGTTAGTCCTGGTTAGTCCTGGTTTAGACCTGGTTTAGTCCTGGTTAGTCCTGGTTAGTCCTGGTTAGTCCTGGTTTAGACCTGGTTTAGTCCTGGTTTAGTTTTTGTTTCTGTATATAACTTTATTTGAAGAGTAAACATATGAACTCACCCGATCGACCAATCACAGCGAGCAGCAGCAGAATCCTGAAAACGTCAGAAAATCGAGATTCAAATGAATGAATGAATACATGAATGAATGAATGAATACATGAATGAATGAATAAATGAACGAATGAATACATGAATGAATACATGAATGAATGAATACATGAATGAATGAATACATGAATAAATGAATGAATACATGAATGAATGAATACATGAATGAATGAATACATGAATGAATGAATGAATGAATGAATGAATGAGATTTTGGGAAAAGGGAAAAGAGCGTCCGACGAACAAAAAGCACGTTAAATCCTTTGGCGTGTTTTTAGACTTCATATCACGTGTGTTCTGAATGCAGCGCTCTGATTGGACCGCGTGACAATGTGACGATTACTTTTCAGTGGTCTTCGTCCCTGGAGACCACTCTTTGGACATTGTCCCGTTTCTTGTGAGAAAGTCTTTAGTTTCTCTCTTTAAGATTTCACTTTCTGAACACGTGAGTGCTCTGCTCACTGCGGCCACTAGATGTCGCCTCAGGACTGTAACTCAAAACATCACTTCTTCCGCAGATGAAACTCGGAGAAGCGTCTGCGCCGCTTGTGACTGCGTGAAAGATGAGGCGGCTAGGACCGGGACCGGGACCGGGACCGGAACCGGGGCCGGGACCGGGGCCGGGACCGCGACCGGGGCCGGGACCGGGACCGGGACCGGGACCGGGGCCGGGACCGGGGCCGGGACTAGGACCGGGACCGGGACTAGGACCAGGTCTAGGACTCGGACTAGAACCAGGTCTAGGACCAGGACTAGGACCAGGACCAGGACCAGGAATAGGACTAGGACCAGGTCTAGGACCAAGACTAGGACCAGGTCTAGGACCAGGTCTAGGACCAGGACTAGGACCAGGTCTAGGACCAGGTCTAGGACCAGGACTAGGACCAGGTCTAGGACCAGGACTAGGACCAGGTCTAGGACCAGGTCTAGGACCAGGTCTAGGACCAGGACTAGGACCAGGAATAGGACTAGGACCAGGTCTAGGACCAGGACTAGGACCAGGACCAGGTCTAGGACCAGGTCTAGGACCAGACTCAGAGCTACAGGTCTGAGTTTTTCCCTCCAAAACGTTTGTGTTTAATTTAGAGACAAATGTTGGGAAAGTGAAACAAATGCGCAGAAGAAACAAGAATAAGCCGCACGAAAGAACAAATGCAACCTTCAGTCATAAAGAATAATCTGCATTTGCAAATAAAGAATATGAGCTTGAAAAATTATTTTCAAATGTTTGCCAAATGATTTTCCAGGACAATTTAAGAACAGTTTCATTTTTTTAAAACCCAAATGTCAAAAAGTGTCTTTGCTTTTCTGAAACATGAAAACCAAAACTTACCAGGCGCGTGCAGTGTTGGTTTCCATGGACACGGCGTCCAGGTCTGATCCGGGTTTAGTCCAGGTCTGGTCCAGGTCTGATCCGGGTTTAATACAGGTCTGATCCGGGTTCAGTCCAGGTCTGGTCCAGGTCTGATCCGGGTTTAATACAGGTCTGATCCGGGTCTGGTCCAGTCCGGGTCCGGGTCCAGCTCTGGTCCCTGAAGCCGCTGAAGTCTGAACTTGAACGCCGCACGTTACCGCGGAACCAAACCGGCGCACGCGCGCGCTCCCGCGTAAGTTTCGGTTTCTAACGTCACTCCAAATAACAAGTAACGTGTTCATTTCCTCTCAAACGGTGTTCACGTCACGTGACACGGCCGCGGACAAACGCCAAACGGCTGAAAACGTTGAAAACTTTCGCCGCGTTCGTTGTTTTTTGCTCCAAATCCACGTTTTGTCGCGCGTCCGGCGCTTTTGTTTTGACAGTTTCCGGTCTGTCGCGGTTTCGAACGGTTTCGAACTTGACACTTCTTCAGAAACGAAACTCCAAGAGCCGCGCGCACGCGCTGGCCCCGAGCCTGACGCGCTCCGGGGTCTGCAGACGTAAACAGAGGCGCGCGGGTTCAGCAGAAAGCGAAACTTACGCCGGTGTGTGCACCAACACCGCCCCTTTTCTCTGGAAACGCCCCTCACTCACAGTTTCTCTCTAAACGCCCCCCTCTCACAGCTTCTCACTCACAGTTTCTCTCTTCACTCTAAATGCCCCTCACTCACAGTTTCTCTCTTCACTCTAAAGACCCCTCACTCACAGTTTCTCTCTTCACTCTAAAGGCCCCTCACTCACAGTTTCTCTCTTCACTCTAAAGGCCCCTCACTCACAGTTTGACCGGTTCCGAAGAGGCAGTAAAGGCAGTTATGGCTCGGGGCGCGTGGATCCTTCCTTTCATCAGTGAGTGAATCGTTCTTCATCTTATTTCATGTGGTTGAGATGGAGCAAAGAGAACGTGCTCAATGATATCAAAGTTCAGATACAGCGGCAAAATTCAAGTAAAAGTATCACTTCAAAAAGTCTTCTGAAGTTAAAGTGTTGAAAATGTTCTTTTGAAGCGTCGAATGGGATGATTTTCATAAAGAATTGTGTTGACTTGTGAACAAAAGCTTCTGAATCTATAATGTATTTTATTTATTTTATTTATTTTATTTATTTTATTTATTTTATTTATTTTATTTATTTTATTTATTTTATTTTTTATGTATTATTTAATTTTGTTTCTTTTACTGATGTATTTTTCAATTATTGATATCTATTTAATTTAATTTAATTTAATTTTAATTTAAATTTAATTCATTTAATTTATTTAATTTATTTAATTTAAATTTTATTTATTTAATTTATTTTATTTATTTTATTATTATTTTATTTATTTTATTTATTTTATTTATTGATGTATCTATTTTATTGATTTTATTGATTTGATTGATTTGATTGATTTTATTGATTTTATTGATTTTATTCATTTTATTCATTTTATTTATGTATTTTTAATTTTATTTATTTTACTGATGTATTTTTCAATTTATTTTTATTTATTTATTTATTTTATTATTTTATTTATTTATTTATTTATTTATTTTATTTATTTATTATTTTATTTATTTATTTTATTTATTTATTTTATTATTGATGTATCTATTTTATTGATTTTATTGATTTTATTGATTTTATTGATTTTATTATTTTATTCATTTTATTCATTTTATTCATTTTATTCATTTTATTCATTTTATTCATTTATTTATGTATTTTTAATTTTATTTATTTTACTGATGTATTTTTCAATTTATTTTATTTTTATTTTATTTTATTTTATTTATTTTTATTTATTTTATTTATTTTATTTTATTTTTATTTATGTATTTTGATATTTATATTATTTAATTGTATTCAATTGTATTCAATTGTATTCAATTGTATTCAATTGTATTCAATTTTATTTATTTTATTTATTTTATTTATTTATTTATTTTATTTATTTTATTTATGTATCTATTTATCTATTTTATCTATTTTATCTATTTTATTATTATTTATTTATTTATTTTATTATTTTTATTATTTTATTTATTTTATTTTATTTATTTATTTTATTTATTTTTATTTATTTTTTATTTTGCTCATAAACTTAATGGAAGATGGCCTTTTCTGTTGTGTCTTAAAACGCTAGCTTTACCTTTACAACCTCACTCACACATTTCACTAAAACGCAATGAACACATTTATAGTTCAGATTTGACTCAACATTTGGCCCGTTTGAGAATAAGTTTATAATTGTACTTCCTGGTTGGACACGAGCACAGATATGACACAGGCAGAGGTCTTCACAGCAGCTGTTACCTAGCAACCAGACTGTAAACAAGAGCCCAAACCGCACATAAAAACGACACACAATAACACCATAGAACACCTTTATTTAGTCCAGCGACGTTTCAAACTGTCAGTTAGTGTGTCAGTTAAGTGTCAACTGTGTCGCACGCTGATAGACATCACAGAGGGACTCAGCAATCCACTTCCTGTCACTTTTAAACTCAGATTGTTCAAAATGTCTTCACAAACTAACAAACTTAACGTCACTAAAAAATATGATAAGTATTTACCACAGGTGCCTCCCCTAGAACTAAGTCACACCTAGTAAAAACAGAACCTTCCGACGGACTTTCAGTGTTGTTTGCTTTTGCACGTTGTTGCTGTCGCGTCTGCGGGGGGTTCAGTGTGGACGCCTGGGGGACACACAACACACACACCAAACCACTCTCCGTCTGCCTCAGGTGTGGCCTTCAGGTTCCTCTCCTCACGCTCCTCCTCAGAACCTCCTCGTGATGCTTCAGGGTCCAACGTGTCCCTCAACTAGTAACCTGAGCTCCACGCGAGTACCAGACCTGGTTCAGGCTGGACTCGGACCGGATCCTACCCTGTTCACCGTCATGCCGGGAAAGCTGCCGAGCCAGGGCGGAGTCATCAGGGAAGACCACCAGGAACACAGGTAGAGGAGACGTTCTGGGAGAAGGCGGGACAATGTGCGAGCGGCTCCAAAACACATTTAGCACATTATGACACAAATACTCAGTTCTGTAAGAGCAGAACCTCAGACGGAGCATGAATACTCTGTTTGTCCCAGTACTTTGGGCTTCAAAGGGGACCTGGAGGCCCGGGGTGACTCTGGAGAATCAGGTCTGTGACTGAAGACGACTCTGGAGCGTACATCTGCAGCAGCAAGAACAGAGGAACGCTGAGGTTCAACTCTGGCAGCGCATCTGACCGTCATGGGTAATACTACTGTTACTACTACTGCTATTACTGTTACAATTAACTTACTGCTATTACTGTTACTGCTATTAACTACTACTGCTGTTATACTACTACTGCTATTACTGTTATTACGACTCGCTATTACTGTTAACTGCTATTACTACTACTGCTATTACTACTAAACTGCTATTACTATTATTTACGACTGCTATTAACTGTTTATAACTGCTATTACTACTACTGCGTTACTACTACTATGCTATTATTATTATTACGACTGCTATTACTGTTTACTGCTATTACTGTTACTGCTATTACTACTACTGCTGTTACTACTACTGCATGTTACTATTATTACTACTGCTATTACTGTTACTGCTATTACTACTACTGCTGTTACGACTACTGCTGTTACTATTATTACGACTGCTATTACTGTTACTGCTATTACTATTCTACTGCTGTTTTACTACTACTGCTATTACTGTTATTACGACTGCTATTACTGTTACTTGCTATTACTACTACTGCTGTTACTACTACTGCTATTACTGTTTAACTGCTATTACTACTACTGCTGTTCTTACTACTCGCTATTATTATTATTACGACTGCTATTACTTGTTACTTAAGCTATTACTGTTACAGACGGCTATTACTAAACTAACTAGCTGTTACTACTACTACACATACTAAAACTACTACTGCTGTTACTATTATTACTACTGCTATTACTGTTACTGCTATTACTACTACTGCTGTTACTACTACTGCTATTACTGTTACTGCTATTACTGCTTTACTGCTATTACTACTACTACTGCTGTTACTACTATTATTACTACTATTATTATTATTATATACTACTGCTATTATTACTATTACTACTACTACTACTACTACTAATAAAATAGATGTACTACTACTACTACCACTGCTATTACTTCTACTACTCCTCCTACTACTACTCCTCCTACTATTATCACTATTATTATTATTACTACTAGTAGCTCTGCTTGCTGAGTCTTCACTCACTTTATTTCACGGCTGATCTGATCCTTTCCAAACAAACACTGGAAACATCTGCGTCTGAGAAACTTTAGCTCAAGTTTAAAGTTCAAGTTCAAGTTCAAGTTTAAGTTTAAAAGGACTTCTTTCAGGGTTTCACGCTGCAGTTGCATGAATCCTGTTTGGTTCAAAAGACGGATCTAAAACGCTCCTAAACTGCATTCAGAAGTAACCAGTACTCTGGGTAGTATTTGATACTTGTACATGTACTGCAGGTACTTGTAATGTCCTCTTTCCACCACTGCTCGGGTTCAAAGATGAGGACTGACGTGGTTACAGTTACCGCGGTTACAGGGAAGAGAAGCAGGACTAACGGTTGGAACTCGTGTGTTTTGTGTGTTTAGATCCAGGCGATAGTCCTCTCCCGGTCCAGGCCGAGTCCTGCTGGAGTCCTGGGCTCTGTCTAATCCCTGCCGTGTTCTCTGCCACTCTGCTCTGCGCCACAGTCTGCTTCTGCTTCTGCAAAGGTATTCATCCGCCTCTTCATCTATTTACCCAAGTCTGAGGAAGCGTCTGTGTTTGTGTGGTCAGAACATCAGAACATCAGAACATCTACTACTACTACTACTCTTACCTCTACTTCTACTACTACTCCTACTTCTACTACTCCTCCTACTACTACTACTCCTACTTCTACTACTCCTCCTACTACTACTACTCCTACTTCTACTACTCCTCCTACTACTACTACTTCTACTACTACTACTTCTACTACTCCTACTACTTCTAATACTACTACTTCTACTACTCCTCCTCCTCCTACTTCTACTCCTCCTCCTCCTACTACTACTACTCCTACTACTCCTACTACTACTACTACTCCTCCTACTACTACTCCTACTTCTACTACTCCTCCTCCTACTACTACTACTCCTACTACTACTACTACTACTACTACTCCTCCTACTCCTCCTACTTCTACTACTCCTCCTCCTACTACTACTACTACTACTCCTACTACTCCTACTACTACTACTCCTCCTACTACTACTCCTACTCCTACTCCTACTACTACTCCTACTTCTACTACTCCTCCTCCTCCTACTCCTACTTCTACTACTCCTCCTACTACTACTACTACTCCTACTACTACTACTACTACTACTCCTACTACTACTACTACTACTACTACTACTACTACTACTCAATCTTATAAATACTCCAGTATGAAATTCCTTGACCACGATCAGACTCGGTCGAAGTACAAATACTTCAGTTTTCATTGGTTTTATTGGTGAAACATTGCTTTGGTCAAACAGCAGTCACAGCTTTTCACCAGGAGGTGGCAGTGCAGGGTCGGTGTTGAGCTCAAAACATGTAAGAAAGTCACAGATATTTTGTACAGCCAATGATAAAAAGACATGATCCAAAGTGAGAGATTCTACAGCCGTTTAATGTCATCATCGAACTCCCTTTGCCCCAAATCATCTTTATCCTGAATTATGTCATCATTCTAAGAATATATATGTATAAATCCACTTGATCAATCATCATTTGTACCCATAATAATTATAATAATAATAATAATGATCCGTCTGCTTCCTGGTCCGTTCTCTTATTGAGAACATGAGAAAGAACATTACATTTGGGATCAATATTTATTGTGTTTTTCATTTGTGTTTTGAGTCCATTTCAATCGCAGAGAGGGAAATAAGTCGCTTCACAACCGGCTAAACTCAAAGTGTGTTTCATTCTGCTCAAAATGTGTTGTTGTGACTTTGGCCTACTTTAGTCCAGGCTGTGGGCTCCGGTCAGACTCAAGCCTCTTTGAGCAGAAGTCCGTAAGGTCTCACAGACTCCTGGACCAAAGCCCTGGTCTGGATCTGGCTGTGGTCCTCAGGCACGAAGACCAGCCAGATCCGGTCCCTCTGACAGACCTGTCTACGGGTCGGGTTGATCCGGTTCTGCAGCAGGACTTTGTAGGTCTTCCCGTCGGTCTTGGACTTGAAGGTCTTGCAGTGCTTCTCAGCGAGGTGCACGTCCGGAGTCGAATAGATCCCTCGTCCCTTAGTGGTTTTGTAGACCAGAGACTGAGCCGCTTCGTCCAGGAAACCGTCATCCTCCAGACCTCCTGCACACAGTTGACAGAGGTCAGGAGTCGAACCCACAACCTCCTGCACACAGAGGTCAGGAGTCGACCCCACAACCTCCTGCACACAGAGGTCAGGAGTCGACCCCACAACCTCCTGCACAGTTTACAGAGGTCAGGACACACTGGCTCTTGGTTCTTACCCTGCTTGCGTGTGAGGATCAGGGACCCGTCCATGTGCAGGCCCTGGTAGGACACGGGCCAGGCCTCGGAGCCGGTCCCGAGCCACACGTCAGTGCCGTTGTCGTATTTGGCCGAGACGTTCAGAGCCACGCGCTGCCAGCCGCACGGGCGCCGGTACGGCTCGTTACCGCGGACGAAGCGCTTCTCTCCGTCCTGAGGCCAGAGCACCGACGGTCAGACTTTAGACAGATCCATGTTCACACGTTCATACGCTCACACGCTCAATCTGCACCGACCTTCACCAGAGTCACTCCAGAGTCACACCAGAGTCACTCCAGAGTCACACCAGTCACGCCAGAGTCACACCAGAGTCACACCAGTCACACCAGAGTCACACCAGAGTCACACCAGTCACTCAGAGTCACAGAGTCCTCCAGAGTCACCAGAGTCACACCAGAGTCAGAGTCCACCAGAGTCACTCCAGAGTCACACCAGAGTCACAGAGTCACACCAGAGTCACTCACCCAGAGTCACACCAGAGTCACTCCAGAGTCACACCAGAGTACACCAGAGTCCAGAGTCACTCCAGAGTCACACCAGAGTCAACATCAGAGTCACACCAGAGTCACACAGAGTCACACCAGAGTCACCCAGAGTCCACACCAGTCACCAGAGTCACTCAGAGTCACTCCAGAGTCATCCAAGAGTCACACCCAAGAGTCACACTCAGAGTCACACCAGAGTCACTCACAGAGTCACAGATCACAGAGTCACTCAGAGTCAACAGAGTCACTCCAGAGTCACACCAGAGTCACACCAGAGTCACTGCAGAGTCACACCAGAGTCACTCCAGAGTCACAGAGTCACACCAGAGTCACACAATCAAGTCACACCAGAGTCACCCAGTCACACCAGTCACTCACACCAGAGTCACACCAGTCACACCAGTCACACTCACACACAGAGTCACACCAGTCACACCAGAGTCACTCCAGAGTCACTCCAGAGTCACTCCACCAGAGTCACACCAGAGTCACTCAGAGTCACACCAGAGTCACAGAGTCACCAGAGTCACACACAGTCACACCAGAGTCACACCAGAGTCACACCAGTCCACCAGAGTCCACATCCAGAATCACACCAGTCACACCAGTCACACCAGAGTCACACCAGAATCACACCAGTCACACCAGTCACACCAGAGTTCACACCAGAGTCACACAGTCACACCAGTCACACCCAGAGTCACACCAGAATCACAGTCACACAGAGTCACTCCAGAGTCACTCCAGAGACACACCAGAGTCACACCAGAGTCACTCAGAGTCACACCAGTCACACCAGAGTCACACGCAGTCACACCCAGAGTCACACCAGAGTCACTCAGAGTCACACCAGAGTCACTCCAGAGTCACTGCAGAGTCACACCAGAGTCACTCACCAGAGTCCACTCACACACACAGAGTCACTCCAGAGTCACTCACTCCAGAGTCACACAGAGTCACACCAGAGTCATCCCAGTCACACCAGAGTCACTCCAGTCACAGTCAGAGTCACTCCAGAGTCACTCCAGAGTCACACCAGAGTCACTGCCAGAGTCACACAGTCCAGAGTCACTCCAGAGTCACACCAGAGTCACACACACAGAGTCACTCACAGAGTCACACCAGAGTCACACCAGATCACACCAGAGTCACACCAGTCCAGAGTCACACCAGAGTCACAGAGTCACACCAGAGTCACTGCAGAGTCACACAGAGTCACTCCACCCCAGAGTCACACACACCAGAGTCACACACCAGAGTCACTCCAGAGTCACACCGAGTCACCACCAGAGTCACACCAGAGTCACACCAGAGAGTCACACCAGATCACAGAGTCACACCAGTCACACCAGTCACACAGAGTCACACCAGAGTCAAAGTCAGAGTCACACCAGAGTCACTCCATCACAGAGTCACTCCAGAGTCACTCCAGAGTCACACCAGAGTAGACACCCAGAGTCACACTCACACCAGAGTCACACCAGTCACACCAGAGTCCACACAGAGTCACACCAGAGTCACACCATCCAGAGTCACTCCAGTCCAGAGTCACAGAGTCACCAGAGTCACACCAGGTCACACCAGAGTCACTCCAGAGTCACTCCAGAGTCACACCAGAGTCACACCAGAGTCACACCAGAGTCACACCAGTCACACCAGTCACACCAGAGTCACCAGAGTCACTTCCACACCAGAGTCACTCAGAGTCACACCAAAGAGTCACTCCAGAGTCACACCCAGAGTACTCACAAGACCAGAGTCACTGCAGAGTCACACCAGAGTCACTCCAGAGTCACACCAGAGTCACACAAAAGTCACACCAGAGTCACTCCAGTCACACCAGAGTCACACCAGTCCACACCAGAGTCACACCAGAGTCACACTCAGTCCAGAGTCACCCAGTCACTCCAGAGTCCACTCCAGAGTCACTCCAGAGTCACTCCAGAGTCACACCAGAGTCACAGAGTCACACCAGAGTCACTCCAGAGTCACACCAGAGTCACACCCAGAGTCACAGAGTCCAGACACACAGAGTCACACCAGAACCAGAGTCACACCAGTCACACCAGAGTCACTCCAGAGTCACACCAGTCACACAGAGTCACACAGAGAGTCACACCCAGATCACATCCAGAGTCACACTCAGAGTCACAGAGTCCAGAGTCACACCAGAGTCACACCAGAGTCACACCAGCAGAGTCACCCAGATCACTCCAGAGTCACACCAGAGTCACACAACAGAGTCACACCAGAGTCACTGCAGAGTCACACCAGAGTCATCCACAGAGTCACACAGAGTCAGAGTCACACCAGAATCACACACAGAGTCACTCCAGAGTCACACAGAGTCACCAGAGTCACTCCAGAGTCACACCAGAGTCACTCAGAGTCACCAGAGTCACACCCAGAGTCACCCAGAGTCACACACCAGCCACACAGAGTCACTCCAGAGTCACTCCAGAGTCACACCAGAGTCACTCACACAAGTCACACTCAGAGTCACAGAGTCACCAGAGTCACTCAGAGTCACAGTCACCCACCAGAGAGTCACTCAGAGTCACTCCAGAGTCACTCACAGTCCAGAAGTCACTGCCAGAGTCACACACACCAGAGTCACACCAGAGTCCACAGAGTCACACCAGTCACAGTCACACCAGAGTCACCAGAGTCACAGTCACACAGATCACACAGATCACACCAGTCACACCCATCAGTCACACCAGATCACACCAGTCAGAGTCACAGAGGTCACACCAGAATCACACCAGTCACACCAGTCACACAGAGTCACCAGTCACCAGAGTCACACCAGATCACACCAGTCACACACAGAGTCACACCAGAGTCACACCAGTCACACCAGTCACACCAGAGTCACACCAGAAGTCACACCAGAGTCACAGAGACACACCCAGAGTCACACCAGAGTCAACCTCCAGAGTCACACCCAGTCACACCAGAGTACACAGTCACACCAGTCACACCCAGAGTCACACAGTCACAAGTCACAGTCACACCAGAGTCACACCAGAGTCACTCCAGAGTCACTGCAGAGTCACACCAGAGTCACACCAGAGTTCACACCAGAGTCACTCCAGAGTCACACCAGAGTCACTCCAGTCACTCCAGAGTCACACACTAGAGTCACACACATAGTCAGTCCACAGAGTCACACCAGAGTCAGAGTCACACCAGATCACACAGAGTCACTCCAGAGTCACACCAGAGTCACACAGAGTCACTCCAGTCACTCCAGAGTCACACAGTCACACAGAGTCACTCCAGAAGTCACTCCAGTCAGTCCAGAGTCAACCAGAGTCACTCCAGAGTCACACCAGAGTCACTCCAGAGTCACACCAGAGTCACTCCAGAGTCACACCATCACACCACAGAGTCAACTCCAGAGTCACACCAGAGTCAACACCAGAGTCACTCCAGAGTCACTCCAGAGTCACACAGAGTCACTGCAGAGTCACCCAGAGTCACCCAGAGTCACACCAGAGTCACACAGTCACACCAGAGTCACACCAGTCACTCAAGAGTCACCAGAGTCACACAGAGTCACACCAGAGTCACTGCAGAGTCACTCCAGAGTCACACCAAGAGTCACTCCAGAGTCACGAGAGTCACTCAGAGTCACACAGAGTCACTCCAGAGTCACAACCAGAGTCACTCAGATCATCACTCCAGAAGTCACTCCAGAGTCACACCAGAGTCACTCCAGAGTCACTCCAGAGTCACACCCAATCACTCCAGAGTCACACCCCAGAGTCACTCCAAAGTCACTCCGGAGTCACACCAGAGTCACACCAGAACAACGCTCACAAGTATCGACGCTCACACACGAATCGAAACTGAAACTAGCAGTCAAACTAGAAACAAACTTCACAAAGGTCACGTGACCTTTCCAACACATGGTAACAGTCCCATGGCAGTCCCATGGTAACAGTCCCATGGCAACAGTCCCATGACAACAGTCCCATGGCAACAGTCCCATGGTAACAGTCCATGGTAACAGTTCCATGCCAACAGTCCCATGACAACAGTCCCATGACAACAGTCCCATGGCATCAGTCCCATGGTAACAGTCCCATGTTACCATGGGACTGGCAACAGTCCCATGACAACAGTCACATGGCAACAGTCCCATGGTAACAGTGCCATGGCAACAGTCCCAGGTAACAGTCCATGGCAACAGTCCCATGGCAACAGTCCCATGGTAACAGTCCATGGTAACAGTCCCATAGTAACAGTCCCATGGCAACAGCGCCTACTATTATTTTGACTAATTTAATTAATGAATTGACTAAAAAAGCTCTTTTTTACGGCGCCTTTTCCTTAGAAACTGTAATAGAGTCTGAAGAGTAAAGTATAAAAGTAGTAAAGTTTGAAGAGTAAAGTCTGAAGAGTAAAGTATAAGAAAAGTAAAAGTAAAGTCTGAAGAGTAAAGTATAAAGAGTAAGTAAAAGTATAAAGCGTAAAGTCTGAAGAGTAAAGTATAAAGAGTAAAGTCTGAAGAGTAAAGTATAAAAAAGTAAAGTCTGAAGAGTAAAGTATAAAGAGTAAAGTATAAAGCGTAAAGTCTGAAGAGTAAAGTATAAAGAGTAAAGTCTGAGAGTAAAGTATAAAAAGTAAAGTCTGAAGAGTAAAGTATAAAGAGCAAAAGTATAAAGAGTATAAAGAGTAAAAAGAGTAAAGTATAGAAGGTAAAGTATAAAAAGTAAAGTCTGAAGAGTAAAGTATAAAGAGCAAAGTATAAAGAGTAAAGTATAAAGAGTAAAGTATAAAGAGTAACAAGTATAAAGAGTAATAGTATAAGTCGTGAAAGTAGTAAAGTATAAAGAGTAAAGTATAAAGAGTAAAAGTATAAAGAGTAAAGTATAAAGAGAGTAAAAATTATAAAGAGTAAAGTATAATAGCGTAAAGTCTGAAGAGTAAAAGTATAAAGAGTAAAGTATAAAGAGCAAAGTGTAAAGTAAAGTAAAGCCGTAAAGTCCTGAAGAGTAAAGTATAAAGCGTAAGTCTGAAGAGTATAAAGAGTAAAGTCTGAAGAGTAAAGTCTGAAGAGTAAAGTATAAAGAGTAAAGTATAAAGAGTAAAGTAAAGAGTAAAAGTCTGAAGAGTAAAGTCTGAAGAGTAAAGTAGAAGAGTAAAGTATAAGAGTAAAGTCTGAAGAGTAAAGAAGTAAAGAGTAAAGTATAAAGAGTAAAGTCTGAAGAGTAAAGTATAAAGAGTAAAGTTTAAAGAAGAGTAAAGTATAAAGAGTAAAGTATAAAGCGTAAAGTCTGAAGAGTAAAGTATAAAGAGTAAAGTTTGAAGAGTAAAGTATAAAGAGTAAAGTATAAAGAGTAAAGTCTGAAGAGTAAAGTATAAAGAGTAAAGTCTGAAGAGTAAAGTATAAAGAGTAAAGTCTGAAGAGTAAAGTCTGAAGAGTAAAGCATAAAGAGTAAAGTTTGAAGAGTAAAGTCTGAAGAGTAAAGTATAAAGAGTAAAGTCTGAAGAGTAAAGTCTGAAGAGTAAAGTATAAAGAGTAAAGTCTGAAGAGTAAAGTATAAAGAGTAAAGTCTGAAGAGTAAAGTCTGAAGAGTAAAGTCTGAAGAGTAAAGTATAAAGAGTAAAGTATAAAGAGTAAAGTCCCTGTAAAGAACACTGCGCTGCGGCTCGTGCTGACGTAGAGCGGTGTAGACTCATTTCCGCCTCGGGCTCGAGTTTGTTTGAACTAAAGATTCGAAATAAAGTCGCTTCATTGAAGTCACGTGACTCGAACACACTTTTACGTGACCGTGTCGGTTCCGTACCTTTACGCTGGTGAAGTCGTAGTCGTACTTTCGGTCGAAAAAGTCCTTCGGGTTCACGCACACCGCGGGTACCGAGTCCGGTGCGCTCGCGGTAGGCGCCGGGAGCGCGGCCGGGGCGCTGTACAGATTGTCCTCGTCCCGGTTCACGGGCTCGTCCCGGTTCACGGGCTCGTCCCGGAGCGACATGGAGCCCAGACTCGGGTACTCGAGCTCGGCGAAACCCTCCTGTTTGTAGAACTGTCGCAGATTCACGATGTTCACGAAGTCCTGCGGCCCGAGCTCCGACGCACCGGCGCTGCTCTGCTGCACCGAGCAACCGGAGAGCGCGGAGAGAGCCTCCAGACACAGCGCAGTGTCCACCATTACCGCGGGACGGACTCAGCCACGGGACCGGCCTGAGAGAGCGCGTTTTAGCAGCGGAGAAACCCGGGCCTCGCCTGTCCGCGCGCCACCGGAGACTGAAGTCACTTTCACTTTCACATCCAGCTTCAAACTGACGGGAAACGGAACCGGGGTGAGGATAACGACTCTGCCACAGGGACACAGGCAGAACATGCAACCTCCGGGATCTAGAGTCGAACCCACAACCTCAAGACGTGCATTTGGATACGATCCTTCCCCTCTCTCCTCTCTCCTCCTTCTTCCTCTCCCGGTCTCTCTCTCCTTCCCTCTCTCTCCCTTCCTTCCTCTCTCCCGGTCTCCTCTCTCCTTCCCTCTCTCCTCTTCCTCATCTCCTCTCCTTCCTCTCATCCGGTCTCCTCTCCTCCTCTCCTCCTCCTCTCCCTCTCCTCCCTCTCCCTCCCTCCTTCTCTCTCTCCTCTCTCCTCTCTCTCCTCTCTCCTCCCTCCTTCCTCTCTCCCGGTCTCCTCTCTCCTCCTCTCCTCCTCCTCTCTCCTCTCCTCTCTCTCTCCTCTCTCCTCCCTCTCTCCTCCTCTCTCCTTCCCTCTCTCCTCTCTCCTCCCTCCTCTCCTCTCTCCTCTCCCTCTCTCTTCTCTCTCCTTCCTCCTTCTCTCTCTTCCTCCTCCTTCTCCACCTCTTCTCTGTCTCTCCTTTCTTCTGCTCATGTCTCTCCCTCTCTCGTCTCCATGGTGATTGTTGTGTCTGTTGGCGTTTTTCAGGTCACTTCTGGAGCTGCTGCTGCTCAAAGGTCACTGAGGTCAGTCCCGTCGCCCTTTGACCTTTGACCTTATGCGGTTGCTTCTTCTTTGAACACATTTGTTTTTCAGGACGTTCCTGTGCATTACTCCAGCCTGAAGCACCTGCCCAAGCCCCGCCCCTTTGACCCAGCCCACGGCCGATTGGTCCAGGACGATGTCGTTTACTCCGCCGTCAAACACCACGTGCAGGCCACACAGTGTCAGATGCCCTCCCGTGCGTGAATGTGTATTTGACTTCCAGAGAATGGAAACTGAAAGTCTGACAGAGTTTGAACTTTGACTTTTGTTGTTCATTGTTGTTATTACACTGTGCGCCCTCTGCTGGTCAGAACAAAGGTTGTCGTCAACAAAGCACAAGTGCAGACCCTTTGAATCAGAGTGGTCTCAGTTCGTGAAGACAGAACACATTTTCAAACATTAACTGAGAACAACGTTTTCATACCAAAAAATAAGAGCCTTTTTTGAATTTCCAGGGTTTGTCACTGAGTTTGGTTTTCTATTCCAAAAGACACACACAAAAACACAATTGTATTTGAGCTTCAGGAAAGTATAAATTGTGATCATGTCTCTGAAGATAAAAGTGAAAACGATTGTGTTTGTAAAGTCTGAGTGTGCGTCATAATGTGTGTTAAATGTGCAGTAAACGCCGTCAAAGCCAGTGTTCAATGTGCTTCAAGCAGCTCTGATGTCACAGCGCCCCCTGGAGGACGCTCACATGTGTCTGAGGCTTTTACTGGCACATTCTGACCACAGCGCCCCCTGGAGGATGCTCACATCACAATCACATCACGTTCCACCACAATGATTTTATTTACAGCCCTTTAAATGATCGATTTAACGATATTCGATTATTATTCGATTATTGAACGACGGCCTCATCGACACACGGTCTGGAATGTTATTTTATTGCTGGTAATAAATTATTCAAAACTGAAACATCACAAGGACAAACGTTTGATCATTTGGTGCTCGTCGCTGCCCCCGCTGGTCAGGGCCGGGCGGGGCAGACGCTGGAGTAGATGACCCTGTGCTCGTCGCTGCCCCCGCTGGTCAGGGCCGGGCGGTGCTTCCAGGTGGGACGGCCCAGCGAGGCGTAGTGAATCCCCTCGTCAGGCTCCTCCTCTAGCCCTTCTGTGGGGGAGAAACACACACACTTTAGACTGAGCTGCGGGTCTCAAGCCGAGGGGCGAGGACCACCAGAGGGCGCCACCAGAGCTGTTGTTACCGTGTGGTCTCAGGGCTGTGGTCCACGGCTGCAGCTCGGTCGACTCCGGACTTTGTTTCACTGTCAGAAAAGAACAAGTGAAAGTGACAAGTTTGACCCGCTGGACTAAGACAGAGTTAAAGCACAACTACGTCACATTTCAGGAGCGTTTGAAGTGCCTGTCGTCGCCCCCTGCTGTCTCTGAGCGGAAAACCAACCCTCCTGAGAAACCCTGGCGCTTTTTTAAATATTTGCCAACGTTGAATGTTTTTGTCTGTGATTCTGCAGACTTATTATGATGAAGAAAACACTGTATTTTCACACCGGAGCTGCAGGGGGCGCTCTAGCCTTATCATATCCCATGTTATCCCTTTTCAACTATAAAACATTCCATAAACTGGTCAAATGTATAAACTTATGGTTCGGTCTGGTAAGGTTTGTGTCAGGGGCGGAGCCAAGAGGGGCGACTCGTCCGTGATGTCATCAGAGCTTTGACTTTCGTTAGAGAAATCCATCATTTATATTTACAACAGATATTATCCCACCAAATAACGTTAAAATGACAAAATCATAAGAACGTGTTCAAACGGACTTGAAACAAAAAACGAGCTGAAACAAAACGCATAAACGTCTCAAGTTACCTTTGCTTTGGCGTCTCCTTCTGCGACACTTCAGAAGGAGGAGGAGCACGCACACCGAGGAGGTGACCAGAACCATCAGAACCAGACACACCACGGCCAGCAGGAGAACTGAGGACCAATCAGAGACGAGCGTTTAACACTGAGGACCAATCAGAGACGAGCGTTTAACACTGAGGACCAATCAGAGACGAGCGTTTAACACTGAGGACCAATCAGAGACGAGCGTTTAACACTGAGGACCAATCAGAGACGAGCGTTTTAACACTGAGGACCAATCAGAGACGAGCGTTTAAACACTGAGGACCAATCAGAGACGAGTTAACAATCAATCAGAGACCAATGAACAACAACCGTTTTCTGATTTCGTCTTTTTCCCGACGACGTCTGCGAAGAGAAGGTCGTGAAAGAGGTTCAAAGTTTGCAGAGCTGAAAGATGTTTTAGGCTTTAGTTTGTCCTGAGGAGCAGACTGACCTGGTCCTGGGGTCGTGGGGGTCGTGGGGTCGCAGGGGTCACGGAGCTGCTGTGTCCAGGGTCAAGGGTCGCTTTGGACTCTGAAACAAACACGATATATATAAATACATTGAACACAAAAAAGGCCAAGTTATGATGAGTAACCAGGTCTAAAACCAGGCCTAAACCAGGCCTAATCCAGGTCTAAACCAGGCCTAAACCAGGTCTAAACCAGGCCTAAACCAGGCCTAATCCAGGTCTAAACCAGGTCTAAACCAGGCCTAAACCAGGCCGTAAACCAGGCCTAAACCAGGTCTAAACCAGGACTAAACCAGGCCTAAACCAGGACTAACCCAGGACTAAACCAGGACTAAACCAGCCTAAACCAGGCCTAAACCAGGTCTAAACCAGGAAACTAAACCAGGCCTAAACCAGGCCTAAACCAGGCTTAAACCAGGACTAAACCAGGTCTAAACCAGGACTAAACCAGGACTAAAACCAGGCCTAAACCAGGCCTAAACCAGGCCTAAACCAGTCTAAACCAGGCTAAACCAGGTCTAAACCAGGACTAAACAGGCTAATCCAGGTCTAAACCAGGCTAAACCAGGCTAATCCAGGTCTAAACCAGGCCTAAACCAGGACTAAACCAGGACTAAACCAGCCTAAACCAGGACTAAACCAGGCCTAAACCAGGCCTAAAACCAGGACTAAACCAGGCTAACCAGGCCTAAACCAGACTAAACCCAAGGTCTAAACAGGACTAAACAGGACTAAACCAGCGCCTAAACCAGGTCTAAAACCAGGACTAAACCAGGCTAAACCAGGCCTAAACCAGCCTAAACCAGCTAAACCAGTCTAAACCAGGCCTAAACCAGGTCTAAACCAGGACTAAACCAGGCCTAAACCAGGTCCTAAACCAGGCCTAAACCAGGTCCTAAACCAGGCCTAAACCAGGTCTAAACCAGGACTAAACCAGGCTAATTCCAGGTCTAAACAGGCCTAAACCAGGCAATCAGCTAAACCAGCCTAAACCAGCAAACCAGGCCTAACCAGGCCTAAACAGGACTAAACAGGTTAAACCAGGACTAAACCAGGACTAAACCAGGCCTAAACCAGGTCTAAACCAGGCCTAAACCAGGCCTAAACCAGGTCTAAAACCAGGCCTAAACCAGGTCTAATGGGTCTAACAGGTCCAGCCTTAAACTGTTCTGTCGCGGGTCTAAGCCAGGTCTAAAACTATGGAGTATGGAGCAGACCAGGACTAGACTAGACCTGGTAGGACTAAACCAGGACTGTATCTAGGACTAAACAGAACAAGACTGGACCTGGTGGAACTATCAACGATCCCCAACAGAACTAAACCAGGACAAGACAGGACTTGGGACGAGACCAGGACTAGACCGGATTTGGGACTAAACCAGGACTAGACAGGATTTGGGACCAGACCAGGACTAGACCGGATTTGGGACCAGACCAGGACTAGACAGAACTTGGGACTAAACCAGGACGAGACAGAAACTTGGGACGAGACCAGGACAAGACAGGACGGGACTAAACCAGGACGAGACAGAACTTGGGGCGAGACCAGGGCTGGACCTCGGACTTGGGACGAGACCAGGACTAGACAGAACTTGGGACGAGACCAGGACGAGACAGAACTTGGGACGAGACCAGGACAAGACAGGACGGGACTAAACCAGGACTAGACAGAACTTGGGACGAGACCAGGACTAGACAGAACTTGGGGCGAGACCAGGGCTGGACCTCGGACTTGGGGCGAGACCAGGACGAGACAGGACTTGGGGCGGGACCAGGGCTGGACCTCGGACTTGCAGCGTGCCCAGACTGTTGGCGTTACAGCGATATTCTCCAGCGTCGTGAAGCTGCAGAGACGAGATCCTCAGCGCTCCGTGTTCAAATCCCAGCCGAGGATCCGGTCTTTCCAGGACCACAGAGCCAGCTCTGGACCGGCTCAGGACCGGCTCCCACCTGGACCCAGACCTGGACCCGGACTTCCTCCAGTACCAGCGCTGACGAGGTTTGGACGTGGAGCAGGGAAGAAGCAGAGTCCAGCCGACCTGAACGGAGAAGACATCACCTGGAGAGACGAAGACCAGGACCTGGGTCAGAGATGGGTTAGTCCTGGGTCAGTCCTGGTTCAGTTCTGCTTTTAGACCTGGTTCAGTACCTGACAGGACCTGCAGCTCGGCCCTCAGTTCTCCGTTGCAGAAGTAAAGTCCACAGTCTGAGCTCTGCAGACTCAAGATGCACAGGCTCCCGTTTGGTCCCACGCTGAACCTCCACTGGTCCTGGTCCTGTTCTTGGTCCTGTTCTTGGTCCTGGTCTGGGTGGTACTGGGGGACCTCCTGAACCCCGTGAGTCCAGCTGAAGTCCTGGTTCAGGTTCAGACTGGGTCCACAGGAGAAACAGAGGACGTGATGCTCCGGGACAGACACGCGCCACACAACAGCGCCATCTGCAGGACACAGGGAGAAACTGCAAAACTCAGTCACGACAACAAGTCAGGTACTAAACCAGGACTAAACCAGGACTAAACCAGGACCAAACCAGGACTAAACCAGGACCAAACCAGGACCAAACCAGGACCAGACCAGGACCAAACCAGGACCAAACCAGGACTAAACCAGGACTAAACAGGACCAAACCAGGACCCAAACCAGGACAAAACCAGGACTAAACCAGGACCAAACCAGGACCAAACCAGGACACAAACCAGGACTAACCAGGACCAAACAGGACCAAACCAGGACTGCAAACCAGGACCCAAGGACCCAGGACTAAACCAGCACCAACCAGGACAAACCAGGCCAAACCACTAAACCAGGACCAAACCAGGACCAAACAGGACACAGACAACCAGGACCAAACCAGGACTAAACCAGGACTAAACCAGGACCAAACCAGGACATAACCAGGACATAACCAGGACCAAACCAGGACATAACCAGGACCAGACCAGGACCAGACCAGGACCAAACCAGGACTAAACCAGGACCAAACCAGGACCAGACCAGGCCTAAACCAGGACCAAACCAGGCCTAAACCAGGACCAAACCAGGACTAAACCAGGACCACACCAGGACCAAACCAGGTCTAAACCAGGACTAAACCAGAACCAAACCAGGACTAAACCAGGACTAAACCAGGACTAGACCAGGTCTAACCCAGGTCAGGTCTGGACTAGAGGATTGATAAACCATTTAAATCCTATTTTCCACCTAAAGTCAAACAAGACACATTTCAAATCGATCATTCGATTAATCCAGAGTCCAAGTTTCATCATAAACCAATCAAATCAATCAAACTTTATTTACAACAGCGCTGAGCCAGGATCCCGGTCAGGACTAGAGTCTGCACTCCAAAAAAGCCCTTTTTCATCCGGCTCGGACCACGTGTGCCTGCCCGGGTCTGAATCAGCAGCACTTCCTGTTTCTGTATCGCACACAAACACACGTCCTGTCACCACTTTACAACGTTTAACTCGTTTAGAGCTTCATATTTGAACCGCAGACACGAGAAAGAGCTCCAACGAAGAGCCGCGCAGTCGCTTAATACGAGGGAATAAACGATTTATTCTACCGGACGATACACGCTCTAAAACAGTCAAAAAGAACGAGCAATGTCAGATTTTCATCCATAATTCACTTTATCTGTAAATGTTCTCCATCTACAAGTGTCCAGTCTCCATATCTCAACTTTATTTGTTGAAAAATGTATTCACAGAGTCTCAGTTTACACGAGGAAAAACGGTTTGCCTCCTGAAATAACGCGAGTTGCAGTTTGTCATTATAACAAAACTGCACAGAACCTTCAAACACAAACACCTTCAGACTTTGGAGGCGTCTTTGTTTTGTTTACCTGAGGAGTTTTCTGAGGCGGATGAACCAATGATCTGGAGGAGCCAAACGAGCCACAGCTTCATCTTTTCACAGGCCTTTTTGCCGTATCTCGCCGCGTGCGACTAAAGTCCTGAAGCCGTCTGCGGACGAGAGCAGCTTCCTCAAAGTCAGCGGAAATGTGTCCTCACCCGACGCTCGGTGTGGAGCTGCAGCGAGTCATCAGAAGAATCAACAACAACAACAACAACAACAACAACAACACGTGGTCGGGGCCGTGTTCTTGGACCTTCGTAAGGCTTTTCACATGGTCACAGCAGGCTCTCAACTGGTCTACATCCCATGTGGAGTCAACAGTGCACAAAACGGGGGGTTCCACAAGGCTCTATATTAGGCCCCATGCTGTTCTGTCTTTATGTGAACTACCCAACATCTGCAAAGAGTCTGAGTGCCATCTGTGTGATGACACTGTCATCTATGTCTGAGCTGAGACCCCCGAGAAGGCTGCAGAGCGGCTTCACTGTCATCTATGTCTGAGCTGAGACCCCCGAGAAGGCTGCAGAGCGGCTTCACTGTCGTCTATGTCTGAGCTGAGACCCCCGAGAAGGCTGCAGAGCGGCTACACTGTCGTCTATGTCTGAGCTGAGACCCCAGAGAAGGCTGCAGAGCGGCTTCACTGTCGTCTATGTCTGAGCTGAGACCCCAGAGAAGGCTGCAGAGCGGCTTCACTGTCGTCTATGTCTGAGCTGAGACCCCAGAGAAGGCTGCAGAGCGGCTACACTGTCGTCTATGTCTGAGCTGAGACCCCAGAGAAGGCTCCAGAGCGGCTTCACTGTCGTCTATGTCTGAGCTGAGACCCCAGAGAAGGCTGCAGAGCGGCTTCACAGTGGCTGGAAGACAACTGTGTGTTTCTCTTTACGCCAAAAATCATCCAAAAACTTTCCGATATTTGTACAAAATCCAAATGACAATGTGGAGGAAGTCACATATCTTGGAGTCATTTCAAATATGAGGCACATTCGTGCTGCCAAATGGTCCTTCAATGCAAAGATCCTGTCACACTTCTGCGTGTGGTCTAAACCAGGTCTAAACCAGAGTCAGTGTGGGGGGCCAGACCCGGCACTCGGCCATGAAAAGTGGGACCGCTTTACAAACAGGCTCTAAAAGTGATGGACAAAAACACAATTTATTAAGTCTTGACAATTTTATTAAGTGCTCATTCTTAAAATTGCATTTTAAATGTGTAAATAATCTTGTCATTAACATGATTCCAAAGTTTAATCCCAGCGGTGTGACCACAAGGGGCGCAACGCCTGGAACGCAGGTGTTTTGTTAACAGTGCGAGGGTCTGCAGAAGATTACAGGGGTCACAGTGTTACATATGAAACTACCACTACTAATAATAATACGCGTCATTTATAAAGTCCGTGCTGAACATGGTCCAGAGCGCTTTACGGTCCACATTCAGGCGCGACAGTGACCTTGGAATGGAAGAGGGAATCGCCATCGTTGTGTCGCTCGACCATTCATGAAATCAATAATGCAACAAGAAAAAACGAACATAAAAAGACCTGCAGAGAGTCAGGTCCGCGTTCTGCAGCGCGGTGCGGTGCGGCGCGGTGTGGTGCGGCGCGGTGTGGTGCGGCGCGGTGTGGTGCGGCGCGGTGTGGTGCGGCGCGGTGTGGTGCGGCGCGGTGTGGTGCGGCGCGGTGTGGTGCGGCGCGGTGGGCTAAAGCCGGCACGTCGGGCGTTTCCTTTGGATTCAGGTCACAGTGTTCACTCCAGATTGTCCAGGACCATTCAGGAGATCCTGTTTGTGGAGGTCTGGACGACAGGGTCAGAGCTTTTACACAGAAAACACCTGCTGGAGACATGGTGAAACCCAGTCCGGTTTAGACTAGTCCAAAAGACCGGAGGATTCCCATCAAGTGTGGGTTACCATCTGCGCTTCGTTTAATGATCTCCAGTAAATCGACTCTTCTCATTGATGCGATATTGGAGACAAATCTTGCGAATATGTCGAGGGCGGTGCGTGCGTACACTATGATGCTGTGTTTGTGCCCTTCGTAATCGTAGACAAACCCGCCCGAGTGCAAACCCACGATGTTGCACTCGCCGTCGAACAGCGGCGAGCCGGACGAGCCGTGGAACATGCTGGACGTGTTGTAGGTGATCACGAGGTCTGAACACCATATCTCCCCAATGCCAGTCTCTTTCGCCTTTTTAACAACGACCATCCTCGTGGAGTCGTCGCACGGTTCTAGTTGTTGGTTCGCGACGTTTTGTCTTTCATCCTTCCCAATGATGAATGTAAACTCGACTTTTTTCACATTGCCACCAGGATGGCCGACGAGACAGGCTCCTCCATCGTCTGGTTTGGGCGCAAAATACGGCAGGAGTCCTGGAGGAACTTCTTTGTTTTCTCTGTTATTAAGATACAGAACAGCATAGTCCATGTCCCAGTCCAGGTCTATCACGTGACTGTAAGTCTCGAAGATCAGAAGTGCCTCATTTCTAACAGGCTTTTCTTCATAGTTGAACACAGCTGTCACTGGTACTGTCAAGGTTCTGCCACCTTCGGAAAGGGCCTCACGAAGCAGATGAGCGTTCGTGAGGATGAGGTCACCAACGAGCACAAAGCCTGATCCCTGACATATGTCACCGATAAACAGAACACAGATGGAGCCACCCAAACTTGTCAGCTTCCTCAAAAGGAACATCTCGCTGAATTTCTCTTGGACTTTCTCAAAGTTCACTTTCTGGAGGGCGAGCCCAAAGGTTTCGCCTGGAAAGCGATTCTTCATGAACTTTCTCAGATCTGGAAACTGCGAACGCACTATCTTAAGAAGTTTGTCTTTACGTGGAGTCTGCTCCAACACCGTTTGAACACTGTATGCTCTGGTCTTTGGTATGACCACAGGGGTCTTCACAGGCCTGACTGGCTTTGAGGTGGTATTACTTCGCCGCGTGCTGGACAGAGGTTTTAGTGCCGTCGTGATCGTCTTTCTCGGTTGCGTGCGCTCTGTGGGAACATCAAGCACTTTGCTTTGACCTCTAGGGGCTTCCAGCCTGGCAGAGGGTTTGGCTGGTGCATAGTCAATGCTGGTGTGGACATGGTAATGCAGATTCTGGAGACTTCTGGAGTCTTTCAGCCCCTTCATGTTGATGATCGGGTTAGCATGATTATCCCCTGACAGAGTGTAGCCGCCGTGAGTCTGTCAGGAGAACAATGACAACGTCACACGGGGCGACAGAACAAGAACAAAACCTTACAAATCCATGTCTCACCTCTGGCGAGGCCAAACTTGGGTCGGGCGTGGCTTCCTCTAAGACGGTTTTCTGTAAAATATATTTTTTTTAATGACAGAAATGTGAAGAGTCTCGTTAGCCACAAAGGTGTTTGTGCACAAAATGCTATCAACAATTAGCATCTAGCATATAGCGAGTGTTCAGTCGTGTGCTTTGTGAGTCAGATTTAGCCAAGTCTGATGCTCTTTCCAATGCAGAGGTCTGGAGCCAGTCCTCGGACCCGGATAGTCCTGATTCAGGGCTCCATTTGTACTGTTTATTATGATAAGATTTAAGCTAAAGCTAAACTTCAGGTTTGTTGCCCTTCTTTGCTACAAACTCCGCCCTGTCAATATGGCGTCCTTTGCATATTTGGTCATGCACAGTGGCGTTGTGGTATATTTTTGGAGGCGGGGCCACTATTGTGCTGACCTCAGATGGGCAGCAGACTTTCGGTGGTCATCAATATTTAGTTGTAACTTTTGCCATTCTGAACATAAACGAAAAAGAATACGACCGAAGCAGGCCGTGTGCAGCGGAAGAGGAAGTGGGCGTGGTAACTCCCAGCTCACAGCTTAAGCGCGATAGGTCAGGAATATGACCCGGAATATGACCCGGAATATGACCCGGAACATGACCCGGAATATGACCCGGAATATGACCCGGAATATGACCAGGAATATGACCCGGAATATGACCAGGAATATGACCCGGAATATGACCCGGAAAATGACCAGGAATATGACCAGGAATATGACCAGGAATATGACCCGGAATATGACCCGGAATATGAACCCAATAGACCAGGAATATGACCCGGATGATGACCCGGAATATTTGACCCGGAAATATTGACCCGGAACAGTGACCCGGAACATGACCCGAACCATTGACTTATGCTCACCAGGCAGAGTCGCATACAGTAACACTGTGCTCACAGTATGGTGCTCACAGTCAGTTGCTCACAGTCAGAGTGCTCACAGTCAGTGTGCTCACAGTCAGAGTGCTCAACAGTCAGTGTGCTCACAAGTCAGAGTGCTCACATCAGATGCTCACAGTCAGAGTGCTCCAGTCAGTGTGCTCACAGTCAGAGTGCTCACAGTCAGTGTGCTCACAGTCAGAGTGCTCACAGTCCAGAGTGCTCACCAAGTCAGCAGTGTGCTCACAGTCGAGTGGCTCACAGTCAGTGTGGCTCACAGTCAGCCAGTAGTGTGCTCACAGTCAGAGTGCTCCAGTACACTGTGGCTCACAGTCAGTGTGCTCACCAAAGGTCGGTTGCAAGTCAGTTGCTTTCCACTACACTGCTAACCAGTTTCCACAGTCTCAGTGTCTCACAGTCATGTGTCACTCACTGGCCCAGTCAGTGTGCGTCACAGTCAGTGTGCTCACACGTCAGTGTGCTACGTCATTTCACAGTAACACTGGTTCAGAAGCTTCAGAGAGCAGAGAACATGCCTGAATCTGCCTCGTTGTAGCTTCTAGCTGTGTGAAATGTAGCCACCAGGGGGCGCCTTGTGTATAGATGAAATGTGCACAGTACATTTTACTCACCGACCACCCCCTCCACCCCATGATTCCAGAAGCCTGAATGTTTAAAGTAGGGAAGTTGTTCACCTTAAAACTACAGAGTGAAGTGGAGAGTTCTGAGGGTTCAAAATACTGCATATACTAAAATGAAAAAAAGTAAAGTATTCTGTATATTTTACTCAAAAACAAAAGAACAAGGCCCCACTCAAACTCAAAGCTACAGTTGCTACAACATCTATATTGCTAAAACTGTTTTAAGCCGGATGTGGCTGATGTAATCGTCTTTGTCAAAGGTTCTTCCTCTCCAGGTAGGTTCCTCCTTGTGCTCCCCACAGGTTCCTCCTTGTGCTCCTCCACAGGTTCCTCCTCGTGCTCCTCCTCGTGCTACCTCCTCGTTGCTCCTCCTCGTGCTCTTCCTCGGCTCTTCCTCGTGCCTCCTCCTCGCGTGCTCCTCCCCGTGCTCCTCCTCGTGCTTCCTCGTGCTCCTCCTCGTGCTCCTCACTCGTGCTCCTCCCACAGGTTCCGGGCTCTCGTGCCCTCCTCGTGCTCTCCTCGTGCCTCTTCCTCGTGCTCCTCCTGCGTGCGCTTCCTCGTGCTCTCCTCGTGATTGGCTCTGCCTCGGGGCTTGGGGCGTACAGCGCTGACACTTCTCCGGTATGACCTTTCTGTTTTCAGAGAACTTGGATCCAAAGTTCCCCCTTCAGCTCCTCCTCTCTCGCGGTGCCTTCCGAGTCCCAGTTCTAAGTTAGAGCCGAATAGATGGTTATGCTCTAGTTGGTGGCCGGTTCAGTGCGGTTCTAGGGTCCGCCTCCTAACTCGCTTTTGGGTGGGATTCACTGTATAAACTGTTGAGTTTTGCAAGCAGTTTTTCTGCCGTCCCCCGCTCTCTCTTCTCTCTCTCCTCCTCTCACTCCTCATCTCTCCCCCCCCCCCCCCCACCGCTCTTCCCCCTTTCCTTTTCCCCCCTCCCTCCTCTCTCCCCTCTTCTTTCTCTCTCATCTCTCTCCCCCTCTCTCCCCCTCTCTCTCTTCCCCTCTGCCCCCTCTTTCTTCCGCCCTCTCTCTCCCCTCTCTTGCTCGTCTCTCTCTCCCCTTCTCTCTTCCCCTCCCCCCGTCTCTCCCCCCTCTCTCTCTCCCTTCATCTCTCTCTCTCCCTTCCCGGCTCTGCCTCCTCTCCCTCTCTCTTCCCTCCCCCTCTCCCCCCTCTCTCTCTTCTCTCTTCCCCTCTCTCTCCTCTCTCTCCCCCTCTCTCTCACCTCTCTCCCCACTCTCTACTCTCTCTCCATCTCCCTCTCTCTCCTCCCTCTCTCTCTCTCTCTTCTCTCTCCTCCTCTCTCTCTCCTCTCTTTCCCTCCCCCCTCTCCCCTCTCTCTCTTCCTCTCTCTTCTCCCTCTCTCCCCCCTCTCTCTTCCCCCTCTCTCTTATCCCTCCCTTCTTCCCTCCCCCTCCCCCTCTCTCTTTCTCTCTCCTCTCTCTCTCTCCCTCCCTTCTCTCTCCCCTCTCTCTTCCCCTCCCCCCTCTCCCCTTCTCTCATTCCTCTCTCTTTCCCTCCTCTCTCTCTTCCCCCCCTCTCTCTCCCCTCTCTCTTCCCTACCCTCTCCGCCCCCTCTCCCCCTCTCTCTTGCCTCTCTCTTCCCCTCCCCTCTCCCCCTCTCTCTTCCCTCTCTCTTCCCTCTCTCTCTCTCTTCCCCCCCCTCTCCCCCTCTCTCTTCCCTCTCTCTTCCCCTCCCCCCTCTCCCCTCTCTCTTCCCTCTCTCACAGATCTGAAGGCCCGAGGCGAGGGACTGAATGCAACATAAACATGACTGACATTAGAAGGCTTTTTGAGTTTAAGAGAAAAGGCTGAAGTTTGAGCAAAGGTCAGCACTTTGACAGACAAAACACACAACATGTTTCTCTTTTCACATATATTTCCGTGTACAGTCAAAAGAACAGTCACTGTAAATTAAATACAATCCTGTAAATAGGAAAGCAATAATAATAACAACTGTATCTGAGGCTGCGTCCACACGAAGCTGAACTGCATTTCAAGAGTCTAAAAACGGATCTTTTAGTGCAAAAGAGCTCAAAACACCAGCCTGGCGTGGCCTTTTCTTCTCTTTAAAAGATTTGGTGTTGTCCGTTATAGGCTTTATTGGCAGGAAAGTACAGGAGTGAAATGGGGGATTGAGAGAGAAGGGAAGACATGCGTAAATTGTCAGAGTCGGGGAATCAAACTCGCGGCGCTTGGGAACCTAGCATATACATTCCTATTTATTATCTGTCCTTTATTGGAACCAGGACAGTCCCACTAAGGCAGGGGTGGGCAGTTATTTTTCCTCGAGGGCCATTTGGAATCCAGGTGAGTGGCGGAGGGCCGGCCCCGCACATATGGTGTACAAAAATTCTTATCATTATAGAGCACTTTTCATGTAAAATACTGGCCTACTGAATCTATTATTCATTCATTTCATGTTATCTTTATTAAGGAACAAGTGCAGAGAATGTACAGCGCCAAAGACAGTTACAAATGAGAGAAACTAAGAGTAAAACACATATGATCCCGGGGGGAGGAGGGCCGGATTAAAACAGGCCGAGGGCCTGATCCGGCCCCTGGGGCCGCAAATGCCCAGGTGTGCACTGAGGTGTAGCATCCGTCGGTGCTCCCTCTGCTGGTGACGGTGTTTGTTTGTTTGTTTGTTTGTTTGGACTGTACTTTAAATGGGGTCTTTTCTGGAGTACCCGCACACTGTGACCCTGCTGACACTTTGCCCAGGGACCACAGAGGAAAAGTCTGTGCAGCATATGTGCAAAGTCCCTGTCAAATACATAAGTAATGAGCGCGCGTTCAAACACATTTCAGAATGATTCTTTCCATATATTATGCGAAATTTGGTCACAAAAGGGTTAAAGCAGCTGGAGCTTGTCCTCGTTCACTCCCGTGACGTAACAAAACACACACGCCTATTTCTACATCACAAACAACAACAAGAAGCGCACTAAATTGCTCTCAAAACGAGTATGTTTAAAAAGTATCATCAGAGAGGCTTAAATTAGCGTCCGGAGAACATGCTCAGACCAACGTGACTTTCCATGTAAAATATTTTTCAGTAAAACGCACTCTGATTGGTTTAACCACTTGTCAATTTTATCAAACCCCGCCTTTTTCGGTCGCTAATTGGCCTTTGGCTCCTGTGTCTTAAAATCCACCGTTTTGATTGGCGCAGGTCACTTTTAAACCCCCCCTTTCACTGAAAACATTATTTGACGCGCGCTATTGGTTGTGGTGCGCGTCACTCAAATGACTCTCGAAGGTGATTGGCTGCGGTGGCGGAAAAGTGGGCGGCGACTACCCGGAATTTCCTGGTCTCTGACATATGCGGAGCGAGACTTGCGCCTGCTGCGTTTGTTATTCAAATTCGACCACGGAACGTCGCACCAAAAACGGACAAACAGACCTCATGTTTTTGACGTAGTCGTTGAGCCGTCACCCGGACACGTTCATGTTGGAATCGGAGTTTGTTTGGTCGCGTTTGTAGCCCGCGTTGTGGCGTTTGTATTGACTGCGAACGTCAGCTCTCCGCGTCGTCCCAAAGCAGGCGCACGTCGGAGCGATGAGCGCGGACCTTTTGTCGGATTTGGACTCTCGTTTCTTCGCGGATAATCTCCTGACGAGCGAGGACTGGGGTGAGTCTGCCGTGAGTCTGCCGTGAGTCTGCCGTGAGTCTGCCGTGAGTCTGCCGTGAGTCTGCCGTGAGTCTGCCGTGAGTCTGCCGTGAGTCCTGCCCGTGAACCCGCCGTGAAACCCGGCGTTGTGTTGTTAGTCGACGCTGCTAACTCACCCTGTAAACCAGAGCAGCCGCACTCCCTAGCGGACGGTTCACTGAGAATAATCCAGCCCAAAAAAACACAAAGAACCACAAAATGCACTGTTTAAAGACCGATTTATGGCGATTACCGACTCTGTTTATGGAGAGACCCGCAGGGGGCGGGGAAACCCCCTCAGTTGAGAGATTTCAAATGGAAAGTCTTCATCCTGCAATGTTTTCATATAAAGCGGTGAAAATTGCCTCTATTTGGGACCTAAAATCTGGCAAATGGACAGAGCAGGTTTGCTTCATTAAGTTGGCTAATTTATTAAACCAATTAAATAAAATAATAATAATAATAATAATATAATAATAATAATAATAATACGTTTGATGATTGAAAAATTGGCCTAAAATTAAAACTTTGTCATCAACTAATGTTTTCATGTGTAAAATTGGTGCTATTTATAAATCTGGCAAATGGAACCCGACCAATAACTTGTGAGAGTGTTGTGAGAGGGTGAATGTGGGATGGAAATGAGCCTGAGGCTGATCGGCGTGTTCACGTCACGTGTGTCATAATAATAAATAATAATTTTATTTAAAAGCGCCTTTCAGAACACCCAAGGACACTGTACAGAGAATAAAACAACAGTATATATATATGTATATGTATATGTATATGTATATATATATTATATATATATATATAATAATATATAAGAAAGGAATAAAATAACAAAATATATAAAACATAGATATTGATTTCAAATTGGCCGAAAACTCTCAACAAAAGTAAAGGCAAAAGTAGCAAAAGTATTCATATAAAGCGGTGTAAAATGGCCTCTATTTTGGGACATATAAATCTGGCAAATGGACATATAAATAAATATGACTGTAAATTTCAAATACAACGTGTAAAAATCAGGCTCAAAATGTTTGGTGTGTTGGTGCTACTTTGTTGTCTCTGGGAGGAAAATGCAGCTGCTGTAATGTAGGTCAATAAATGAATAAAATAAAGAAATGGTTTTGATGTTGATAGAAATCTGACCTAAATCAACAAACACGCGTCTGCAGCGTCTCGCCCCCCGAAACCCCTTAAACTGCTGCGCCATCAGTGAGCCGTGTGTTAATGTGGTACTTCCCTCGTCCCACCCGAACGTACCAGTTACGGTCTTATACTTGTATCTTCCTCGTCCCACCCGGACTCCCAGTTAGTGTCCTTATACTTGTACTTCCTCGTCCCACCCGGATGTCACAGTTACAGTCTTATACTGTACTTCTCGTCCCAGCCGGACGTCCCGGATACAGTCTTATACTTGTACTTCCTCGTCCACCCGGAGGTCCCGGATACAGTCTTATCTTGTACTTCCTCGTCCACACCGGAAGGTCCGGATACAGTCTTATACTTGTACTTCTCGTCCCACCCGGACGTCCCGATACAGTCTTTATACTTTGTTACTTCCTCGTCCCACCCGGAGTCCCGGAGATCAGTCTTGTAATACTTGTACTTCCTCGTCCCACCCGGAGGTCCCGGATACAGTCTTATACTTGTACTTCCTCGTCCCACCCGGAGGTCCCGGATACAGTCTTATACTTGTACTTCCTCGTCCCACCCGGACGTCCCGGATACAGTCTTATACTTGTACTTCCTCGTCCCACCCGGACGTCCCGGATACAGTCTTATACTTGTACTTCCTCGTCCCACCCGGAGGTCCCGGATACAGTCTAACGCGACTGTGGCTTTTACGGCCTCGGATCAGTTTGTCTTCTGTTCATTTTGGTTTCTCTTCTGAAAGCAGCTGAAGACACGTTTGGTTGTGCACTTTCACCAGCGCCTCAGAGTGCAGCCCCAAATAATACTGAACATTACTTTTATTTTATTTAGTTTAAATTGTTTTATTTTAAACTAATTTTTGATTCGAATTTATTTTATTTTATTATTATTTTTTTTAAATTTAATTTCCGAACAGAATATCTTGTGTATTGCGGTACACGTTTTATCAGGCCCTGTATTATATTGTATTATATTGTATTATATTGTATTATATCGTATTGACGGTGTCGTCCCAGTGGTCATTATCGAAATCGTACAATGTAGTTTTTGCGCTGCTCTTTGGACCCAGCTTCAGCTTTTGTCCCGGTCAAGTTTAAACCCACTGTTTTCCACGATGTCCTGATGTTCTCCTGATGTTCTCCTGGTGTTCTCCTGGTGTTCTCCTGGTGTTCTCCTGGTGTTCTCCTGGTGTTCTCCTGGTGTTCTCCTGGTGTTCTCCTGATCTTTCCTGTGTTCTCCTGGTCTTCTCCTGATGTTCTCCTGGTCTTCTCCTGATCTTTCCTGTGTTCTGCAGATGCCTGTTTGTACCAGTTTGAGAACATGGAGGAGGGAGACGAGAGCAGCTCAGGGCTCCACTACCACCCCGAGGTTTGTCCTTCGCACCGCCGCACCGCCGCACCGCCGCACCGCCACACCGCCACACCGCCACACCCGCTTTGTCCTTTCTCCAGACTGGGGACGTCACGATATCTAATGTCAATGTGAAGATTATTGTGAGAAGAAACGTCACGATTTAACCATTCTTCTCGATCATTGAGTCTAAACGACAGTGAAATCTTTTCTTTCCATGTCTGTTTTTAGGACGATTTGAATGTTTGTAATGATTGTATTGTGACTCTCCATTCACCTGATCGCCTTGACGACTGAATCTGCCTCTAGTGTGTATAATGTAACGACAATAACACCAGATCCAGCCGTGTGGGAGGAGCTCCGCCCGCTTCAGGTGGCGACGGGGTGGAGCTTCTGAGGCGTGCCGGTTCACAAAAGCCTCTGTGCCAGATGCAAATGAGGCACGGTTCGGCTCGTGTTCCTGAGAAACGCTGCGGCTCCTCTCCGTTTCCAAAGCTCTGTCCTGGTTTCACAGGTGTAAAGTTACTCGAGTGTCGCTCTGAGCCGCGACGGTGAAAGAGTTTGAGACGAGGACAGGGTTCCCACGCGTCCTGGAACACCCACCGCGCCGACGCTTAACCACCGGACGAAAATAACAGAACAAACAAGATTTTATTTTTTATTTACTATTTTATTATTACTTATTTATTTATGTATTTTTGTTTTCATGTTTTTGTTTTTGTTTTTTAAAATATATTTTCATTTTATTTGTATGTATGTTTATTTATTTATTTATTGAATGACACTTATTTTTGCTGTTGTTTTTTTGTGTTATTTTTGTGGTGTTTTATGTAAAAAAAAAAAAAAAAAGAAAAGAAAAAAGGAAAACCTGGAAAATAATCACATTGTCCATTAAAGTTAAATACAGTTTCTAACCTCTGATAGGAGCGTCAAAATGTCACAAAATAATCACTTTTCAGATTTCCCCCAATATTTCATTAAATTCCTGAATATTCTGTCTCTAAACGTCACCTTTTTTATTGAACCGTGTGTTTAAACAGTCTCAATGTGCCATGGTAACCGACCCACACACGTTTTTTGTTTCAGTTGGAGCGTGACCTGGTGCTGACGCTCGACCCTGACAACCGCACGCCGCCATGGAGACACCTCGACGACAACCTCCTCACAGGTGAGCGGCGCGGCCGCCCGGTTCTCCTGTTCAACCCCGCTCTGACGCCGTTCCTGTTGTCGTTGTCGTGACGATGCTGATCCGTCCCGCTGTTGCTGTCGTTGTTTTTCAGGTGAAGCCCCGGTGATGAAGAGCGAGATGACCATCGCTCAGCCGCTGCCGTCGACATGTGTACGTCCAGTTTGAGCCTGTTTCACGCCGTTTTTGTGTGTGTGCGTGTGTGCGTGTGTGCGCGCGTGGTGCGTGTGTGCGCGTGTGCGCGTGTGTGCGTGCGTGTGTGCGCGCGTGTGTGCGTGGGCGTGTGTGCGTGTGCGCGTGTGCGTGCGTGTGTGCGCGCGTCGTGTGTCGTGTGCCTGTGTGCCTGTGTGCGTGTGTGCGTGCGTGTGTGCGTGCGTGTGTGCGTGCGTGCGTGTGTGCGTGCGTGTGTGCGTGCGTGTGTGCGTGCATGTGTGCGCTCTGTTTAACATGTGCTTCTCTCTCAGTGTTTCAGATCAAAACGGAGCCCCCTTCTCCCTCGTCCAGTCCACAGTCCCAGTGTCCTTCTCCAGATCCACAGGTCGGTCTCGTTTACTCTGGGTTCACAATAGTGCGCGGAATAAATAGTGTGAGTTTTCTTGAGGTTTGGGAGTGAATTGTGACTTTAATCCTCCCTTTTACAGACAAATACACACTGTCCATTAGTCGTTTTCTTGCACACGTCTTTGTCATTGTGTGTTATCTCATGGTTCTTGTCCGTTGACTTTGGGTTCGAGAGTGATTTGGTTATTCAGGACGGACCGGTTTCTCCTCCAAAAATGGCACAGACCGTGGCCTAAAACCGCAAACTGAGGCAGACGTCTTTTAACTCACGTCTCAAACTGCGTTACTGGAAATGGGACGCGCGACGATTCTGAGTAAAAGTGCGGGTTATTTCACATTTTGCTAATGTAAATATGTTTTGTATTCAATTGTTCTAAACAGTGGTCAAAATTGGATACTAAAACTAGCATCGAAAGACGATACTCATTTGAACAGTTTTAAAATGATATTGAGCTTTAGCAGAACCACGACGTTTATTCAAGAGAGTGCGATTATTTTGTGTCGAAAATGTTTAAAAAGTGATTTAAATAAAAAGAGCATTAAAAAAAAATCTTCTTTATGACATCGAAATCAGCACCAAGAGTCGAGTGTATTCCGTACCGTCTCTTGTGCCGTAGCGACAGAATGCGTTCAGCTTGGCAGTGTGACTGAAATGCTGTATGTCTGTACGTTTTCTCTCGCTAGGTTTATGCTTGACGCGAAATTTCCTCATTTTTGCCGAAACGCCCTCTCGCTTGTCTTTGAAAAATCAGGTCCGGTAACGATGCGCTTGGTTCTGCAACGGCTCAGATTTCTAGTGTTGACGCCCCATGAAGCCGCGCAGACTATGAACACTGCCAGCGTCGTCGTCTCCGCCGCCCGCCGCACGGCTCATTTCCGCGCGGACTTTAAATGCAGGAAGTACAATAAGTGAGGAAATGTTCATGCCTGAGAAAAGTGTATAAAGTGCGTAGGGTTTGCAATGTAGCACGTAGCGCGGGGTTCGCAATGAGGCGCGTAGCGCGGTGTTCGCAATGAGGCGCGTAGCGCGGTGTTCGCCATAAGGCGCGTAGCGCGGGGTTTTGCAATGAAACGCGTAGCGCGGTGTTTGCAATGAAGCGCGTAGCGCGGGGTTTGCAATGAAATGCGTAGTACGGGAATCGACCACTTCCCAAACACTGCAATGATGTCACTTTTCTGCGTGTCAGATCCTGGTGAACGGAGAGAACCCCCCGACTCCGCCGTACATGTTTGGAGATGTGCTGTCGCCACCGCTGGGGTCGCTGGAGGTCACCGTGGCCACGTCGGGCACCAAGCAACCGTCGGCGGCACAAGCGCAGACGGCGGCGCAGACGGCACATATGCAGACGGTCACTGCAGCCGTCGCTCTGCAGGCTCAGAACACGGGTTAGTTCAGCTCTTCGGTGTTCTGTTCTGTCACGTTCATCTTCTCTCAAAGTCCTTTCACTGACGCGATCACGTCTTTGGAGGTGAAGAATGGATCCACTTTGACTTGAGTTTATTTGTGCTAACAGAGAAGACAGAACCAGTGATTAGACACATGGACCATAAAGCTGACCTCTGACCTCAGTTCAACAGTCTGTGTAGAATCCTCACTCGAGTTCAAACTCTGGAGGTTCTAGAATAATGTTATTTAAATTTGTAATAAAGGGTGTGAAGCTTGTGGAGGCGTGAGAGACGGATCTGTTTGTTCTGATCAACCTTCAGCAGGTTTCACACGAGAACAGGACGTTTTATGGCACTAGAACAAAGTCGAGCTTTTGGGATTGGATCATTGTTTATTCAAAGTGCAATTTAGATTCGAACTCGATTAGTTGGCGTCTACTAGAGTCCACCTGACCATGTCTTCTCTCTGCCCCTCCCTCTCTCTCTCTCTCCCCCCCTCCCCCTCCCCGTCTTCAGTCTTGTCCGGTTCCTCGGTTCTCAAGAGCAGGTCTAAAGTTCCTCTTCAGCCTCGTCCGCTCTGCGTGGCCTCTGTCCCGGTGTCGAGCTCCTCTCTGCAGACGCCCAGCTCCAGAGGCGCCCTGCTCCTCCAGGGACTGACCCCCATGGACCAGACCCACCCAGGTACAGCCCACGATGCGCTCGGCCGCCGCGCCCTCGGGCAAGACGCCTACACCGCCCGCAGGCTGATGAACGAGCGATAATAACGGCGTTTGTCCTCTTCAGTGGTCCTGTCCCCGTCCGTCTGTCTCTCCACGGCCCCCGCCATCGTGAAAGTGGAGCCGCTCTCTCCCAGCATGCCTCAGTGCACCGCGGCCACGCCCACCAGCAAACCCATCATCCCGGCGACCGCCAAACTGCCCGGCAACGGCTGCAACGACATCGACGTGAGTCACATGATCACACCGCTCAGCTTTCAAGGTTTTATGCAAGTTCAGATCTTGGTGAAGGACGCGCTGGTCCAGTTCATGTGGTCGGACTGTCGGTGGTTCCCTCGTCAAGAACCAACTAGTTTCATTTGCACATGGTTTAAGTCGAGATGATCTGAGATAGACTCACAGACGTATGTCCGGCATAGAAAAGTTCACAAATAATCTGTATGTTGAATACATTCTGCTTGTATTCACACATTGTAGTTGCAGTGATCTGAAGCGATTACATCGTATTTGAACCGATGCGTTCCCTTCCCCGGTTCATCTGCCTTGAATTTGCAGTTAAAAAAGTGCAGATGAACGCTTAAATCTGGAAAACCACTTCTACGGCTGCTGTGGAGACGGCCCGGCATCAGCGGATCGTCCATGTCTTATTCAGTATCTTAAAGAAGACAACGAAGTCTTACTTTTAGCTCTATTAAACGCTGGTTTCTTTATTGGCGACATCACAACTTTCTGAGATGAAGGCACATGAATGCAAACGAGTCGGACACTTGAGCTCCCGAGAACCACGTGAAAAAAAAAAAGTGCCAGGAACTACAAAAGGTTCCTGAAGTGTACAAACTCTGAATCCATGTGTAAATGCGTGGTGGTCCTCCTCAGATGAAGGTCCTGAAGCGGCAGCAGCGGATGATAAAGAACCGAGAGTCGGCCTGCCAGTCCCGGAGGAAGAAGAAGGAATATCTGCAGAACCTGGAGTCGCAGCTCCGAGAAGCTCAGCAGGAGAACGAGAGGCTGAGGAGGGAGAACCAGGAGCTGAGGGACAGGCTCGCCGGCAAGGAGGTACGGACCGGGGGGCTGGACCGACCTAGAGGGGCTGGACCGACCGGACCTGAGGGACCTGAGGGGCTGGACCTGAGGGACCTAGAGGGGCTGGACCTGAGGGACCTAGAGGGGCTGGACCGGGAGGGACCTAGAGGGGCTGGACCGGGCTGGACCTAGAGGGTCTGGACCGGGCTGGACCTAGAGGGTCTGGACCGGGCTGGACCTAGAGGGTCTGGACCGGGCTGGACCGGGCTGGACCGGGCTGGACCTAGAGGGCTGGACCCGGCTGACCTAGAGGCGGCCGGGCCCAGATCCTTGACTCTTGCTTGTTTTCAGGGCGGTTGATTCGATGAGCTAACAAACGTGCCGTGTGCGTCATGGCCGTTCTGCTCTTTATGACCTTCAGCTTCGGACCCGTCAGGTACAACACTGTAGTCTGGGGTTCAAGTCTTAGTCAGGTTTAGATCCAGAGTGTGGTTCAAGACTTATTGGGGTTTGGGATTAGTTTGACCTCGGGTAAATTGTAATAATTACGAACACCGTCTGTGTTTCTCGTCCCCTGCGACTCGTCCAGGGGTCTCATTTATAAAACTTTACATTAAACTCTTACTAAAAGTATACAGCCATAAAACTTCCTCAAACTTGCTTATTTCCCGTTTCTAGGCACAGATTTTCTTCATCCTCATCTCTGAAGGAAAATTAGAAACGCTCATTTCTGTGTAAAGTAGTCTTTTCATAGATACAAGTGAAAAGTCACGTACGTACACTTTATAAACGCTGCTAAAGCTAGTCCCCGTGCGAGGGCTCGTGTCTGAGTTGGACTGCTTTGGTTCCTGAAACCTTTAGGTCATTTTACATCCAAATTAAGGTGTTTTCATAATTATACCACACACCATTCTCCGATTAAAAGCACCACTACCTGATATTATTATGTTTTTCTTCTGTCTTTAAAAGCACGAAAAACAGAAATTGTCAAATATAAACTTATTCTTCACGTTCTTAATACCTTCTGAGCACTCCAATATATCACCGCGATGAGTTTCTAAGTGCTATTTCAACTTTCGGAGGCTTTTAATGTCATGGTAAAACTGACGGCGGCTAGCATGCTGAAGGCGGCTATAGCATGCTGAAGGCGGCTATAGCATGCTGATAGCATGCATGATGCGATGCGGCGGCTATAGCATGCCGACGGCGGCTATAGCATGCCGACGGCGGCTATAGCATGCCGACGGCGGCTATAGCATGCCGACGGCGGCTATAGCATGCCGACGGCGGCTATAGCATCGGCATGCATATAGCCGCCGTCAGCATGCTATAGCCGCCGTTTAGAATTTTACGCCCGCGGCTAATTCTAAACGTTTCTATTTACATCTTATCTGTACATTTTGCGCAGCATCACCGACAGGAAGTGGTCGGGCGTCGGGGACAGCGCGGTTTCCTACACGGGACGGAAGCTGCTGGAATTCGAACAACAACAACAACAACAGAACCAAAAGGCGGCGAGCGTTTCTCCCAAAAGAAGCGCGGAGCGAGCGGAGACGGAGGAGCAGGCGAGGGACGAGCGGTGGAGGACGGAGGAGGAGAAGTTTAACTCTGAGACGTTTCACTTCAGGTACAACTGTCCCTGTGTGTCGGATGCCCTCCCGCCCTGCTGTAGCGTTTAAAGGGTTTCAAACGGCTAAAAAAAACGTTTATTTTGCTTTTTCCGGTGCAGTGTCATTTTCAGCCACTAAAATATATATCTGTCTTCGTTTTTCTGACTAAAACTGAATAAAAAGTAAATGAAAAAGTATTATGACTAAAACTAGGACTGAAATTGCAGAAATATGACAAAAAGTGAGATATTTTGTTGAATTAAAAAAAAAGGAAAAAAACATGACATACAGTTTATCACAGCTGAAATAAAAATATATTTTCTGGTCATTTACTCGATTTACTCGATTAAATGAGCATGACATTTTCGTCGTCTTAAACTAAACTAAATCAAAACTTTGGCTGTTGTAGTTTTTAGGCAAAGTAAATACAAATTAGTTGTTAAAACTGTTTCTGACAAACCAAAAATAAACACTGACGAGTTGAAATACAAATGACTTTCCACAGAAATATGTCGTCGACATAATTCTGGTGATGCAAATTCTTCTGTTTAAACAAATGTTTGTCTCGCTGTCGGAGAAGGATTGAAATGTGGGTTGTTGCATCTCAAACTGGTTTCTCTGGACCAAACCGTGTGAAAGTGATTTTTTGTTGTTTTCCTGCCGCTCTCGCATGTTTCTGACGTGTTTGTGTGTGTGCTGCGTTCAGGAACCTGAGCGACGACGCCTTCACGGACATGAAGGACCTGGTTCTTCAGGACATCGACAGGTTTTTCTCGTCCTCCGACTGTCGCCAGTTCAACCGCTCCGAGTCGCTCAGGTTTGAACGTCTTCACTTTGGGCTCACGCACAGCTGAACTCATGACCTCTAGCTCCTTAAATAACATGTCTTGAGTGTTGAGGTGAAGTGTCCTTTATCTCCCCCTGCCATTTTAAAACAAGCGAAAGATGAGCTCAAACTACTTTAAACTGTAAAGTGAAAGTTTATTTGAGAGAAACAAAAATGAGGCAAACAACAATCGAGACGTCCAATAAATGAAACCAAAAAATACGGCACAATTAATGAGTCCCATCGAGTCCAGTCAAAAAGGTCCATTTTCAGATTTCGAACATCTTTTTTTTTTTTTTTTTCCTTTTTCGAACGCCAGCTATAATTTTGGGCCAGTCCTTGATAAAGTTTGAGTCATGAGTTGTAATGGGCTTTTCCCCTGCTGCTAGAAGTATGCTCCAAAAGTATCCATTTATTGTGTCCATGGCAAGAGTTTTGAGGCCAAATACATAGTTCTGAAATGCGGTTAAATATTGCGGTTGATATTTCTGAGCAACAGGACAGTCCCAGCAGTTAGAGTTCATTTCGGAGGTGGCAGAAGGGACTTTCCCGACACAAAATGTGAAAATGAAACTGTTTGTGTGTTTCAGGCTGGCAGACGAGCTCCGGGGCTGGGTTCACCGGCACCAGATCGAACAGGAAGAAGTCCCGGAGGGAAACCACCAAGACCGTGAAGAAGGCCAGGATCGCTCAGGTCACTCCTCTTTGCGCCTCCGTTTAGAGTTCACTCCTCTTTGCGCCTCCGTCTAGAGTTCACTCCTCTTTGCGCCTCCGTTTAGAGTTCACTCCTCTTTGCGCCTCCCGTCTAGAGTTTCACTCTCTTTGCGCCTCGTCTAGAGTTCACTCCTCTTGCGCCTCCGTCTAGAGTTCTCCCTTGCGCCTCCGTCTAGAGTTCACGTCCTCTTTGCGCCGCCGTCTAGAGTTCACTCCTCTTTGCGCCTCCGTCTAGAGTTCACTCCTCTTTTGCGCCTCCGTCTAGAGTTCACTCTCTTTGCGCTTCCGTCTGAGTTCACTCTCTTCTGCGCCGCCGTCTAGAGTTCACTCCTCTTTGCGCCTCCCGTCTAGAGTTCACTCCTCTTTGCGCCTCCGTTTAGAGTTCACTCCTCTTTGCGCCGCCGTCTAGAGTTCATTTAGTTTTCAATAATCCAATGTAGTCGTTAGTCCGTTCTAATCTGTCAGCGTTGATGGGATGAATAGATGTTCTCGTTTTGTTTCAGAAAGCTCAGCTGAGGAAGGCCAACATCTCCAGATACTTGCCCATTCCAGTCCCACCGCTCCATCGAGAGGTAACTGACCCTGGACCAGTTCTACCAGATTGACCCTGAAGCTGATCTCCAGCAGTTGTAGTTCAGCGGCTTGAATTCAGAACACTGGACAAGTCAGACATTTCCAGAAATCCAGGCGTGTCCAACCAGATTCCAGAAAGGCGTTCCTTCACACTGGTTTGAAAGTCCTCTCCCCTCCGAGCCTCAGAAACACTCACGTTCTGAAGCTCCTCCATCACTGACGTTTTCTCCATCTGTGACGCGGCTCTGAGAATCTTCTGTTTGTAACTCCACACATCATCTCCAGACTCGCTCCGTCTGATCTCACAGAGATGGTTTGAAAGAGGCGTTCAAAAAGACAATGCCTCTTTAAACTGAAATGAAGGTTTAATGTACCTGTGATATACAACAGTGTTTTAAAGCCATGGGGCAGATTCTACAATCCTCTCAAATGTGTAATTCCCTCTGCTGCCAGGAGATGGAGCCATTGGGACAGAAATAATGCTTTAAATGCATTTGTCTCATTTAATTTGATTGTTATTCTCACCTTGTGCTCACTTTTTATTGGACGTTCTCTGCTTTATATTTGACTGAGAGATTTATGATATTGTCCTCGGATACATTTATACTCTGAGTAGTATTTGCGATTTATAAAGTACTTTATGGTTTTTACTTTTACATGTGTTTTGACTCAGAATTCCTTAGTTCTTGGTCCTTGGTTCTTGGCCCTTGGTTCTTGGCCCTTGGTTCTTGGCCCTTAGTTCTTGGCCCTTAGTTCTTGGCCCTTAGTTCTTGGCCCTTGGTTCTTGGCCCTTGGTTCTTGATCCTTAGTTCATAGTTTTTTGGTTATTGGTTCTTGGTCCTTATTTCTTGGTCTTTGGTCCTTATTTCTTGGTCTTTAGTCCTTGGCTCTTAGTTCTTGGTCCTTGGCTCTTAGTTTTGGTCCTTGCTCTTAGTTCTTGGTCCTTGGCTTTAGTTCTTGGTCCTTGGCTCTTAGTTTCTGGTCCTTGCTCTTAGTTCTTTGTCCTTGGCTCTTAGTTCTTGGTCCTTGGCTCTTAGTTTCTTGGTCCTTGGCTCTTAGTTCTGGTCCTTGGCTCTTGTTCTTGGGCTCTTGGTCCTTTTGTCCTTGGTTCTTAGTTCCTGGTTCTTAGTTGTTTGCGACCTGGCACATCGGCTGTGACAGACTAAACTCAATAATGGTTCTCCTCTCCACAGTCAGCTGCAGGGTGCTGTCGGGGCCCGAGGTCACCTACAGCGACTTCATGGACGCCAATCGACCGCAGAGAGGACACTTTCTACGTGGTTTCATTCAGACGAGTACGACAACACACACACACACACACACACACACACACACACACACAACAGTCATGGAAATGCTTACAAACCTGACCTGGGACATGGTTCAAATCCCATGAGCTGACACAAGTGATTTCTTTTAGTGTTCGACTGGCCAGAGGTTAGAGGTTTTGTAACTAAACCAGTACGGCATGCCACGTTTATAAAATGTACATATACATAATAATGAATTAATCAAATATTCATCGTTATTTTAAGTCATTGCAGATAAAAAAAGGCAGCGTAACGTTTTAAACTGATTGTGTCTCTCGTGTTAAAGGAATCACCTGCCTGCTGCCAGCCATCGCCACCACAACAAAACCACTCGCCCCAAAATGTCCTCTGGTGATGCCGGCCATGTCTGTGAACGGTGAGTGGTGACGCCTGCTGGACACAACGCCGTACTACACGCGTTGTAAAGGTTCATTCAAATAAACCCACAACAAATCTGATCATTAACAATTCAAGCCTTTTAAGATGACACTGGTGCGTTTACAAACATGTTTATGAACATATGTTGTCCCTGTTTTAAATGAAACGAATACTTAAATAAGTACTAAAATAATAATCAGACGTGAAGCGAGGGCGTGAGCGAAGGGCGTGAAGCGAGGCGCGTAAACTAAGGGCGTAAACTAAGGGCGTAAACTAAGGGCGTAAACTAAGGGCGTAAACTAAGGGCGTAAACTAAGGGCGTAAACTAAGGGCGTAAACTAAGGGCGTAAACTAAGGACGTAAACTAAGGACGTCTCAATGTTTAGTTTGAGATGTGTTTTTGGACTGAATGAGCGCGTTGTGGAGCTGTTAAGTCGCCGTCGTACCGTTTGAACCCTTTAGTAGTGAATTCCGGAACCACAGTGACATTGTAAACGAACCGAACTGTTGCACTCCACAACATCTGCTTAAAGACGAGAAGGTTTCAGAGCCTGAAAAGTCCCATAGTGCACCTTTACACTCTTGTTTATAAAGTGTTCAGCCTGCACATAAACTGCTATAAACCCTTTAACACTTTGTTGTCACAGAAAGCCTGTCCGTAAACTGATTTTAACCCTTTGTCACAGAAAGCCTGTCCGTAAACTGATTTGAACCCTTTGTTGTCACAGAAAGCCTGTCCGTAAACTGATTTGAACCCTTTGTTGTCAGAGAAAGCCTGTCCATAAACTGATTTAACCCTTTGTTGTCACAGAAAGCCTGTACAACGCGTCGCAGGGCTATGAGATGATGATGCAGGTGGACTGTGAGGTCATGGACACTCGCATCGTCCCCATAAAGTCGTCCGCCGTCCCGCCCTCGCTCAGGGAACCGCCCCCTCCGCGCTCGCCGCATCACCACGGCAACGCCCAGCACCATGGCAACCAGACCTCGCACCACCACCACCAGCACCCGTCCCCCGCAACCGCCCCCGCCAACCACAGGGCCCCGCTGCAACGGCGACGCCCCGTTGAGTTCCTCATCGGCCAATCAGAGGAGGTCTGAGGCTGCAGAGGGCGGGACTAATGTTTAAGGCAATAACAAGTTTGAAAATGAAGAGCAAGGAGGAGTAAATTAGGGCTGCCACTAACGAGCATTTTGCAAATCGATTATTCTTTTGATCGATTGGTTGTTTAGAACTCAAATGTCACATGATTTATTTCAGGTGAAGTGTCCGAGGGTCCATTAATGGTGCATTTATACCCCATATAAATTAAATTAAACCCACGATTCATTCCAATATCATTCGTGAACTCATTCCATAGCTTCACGTTTTGGCCGTTGTAACATATAAATCCTTCAATCTGAATAAAATAATTAGTTAATCAGAATGTTGGTCGACTAAGACCCCCTCGAGCGACTGAACCACTAAAGGATCACAGCCCGGGAGACGCGTACTTCTCCTGCGCTCGCGGCTCAATGTGGGTCTTTTCTCCGCTCATGTTTTTGAACAGGCCAGATCCCATCGCTAAATTAGTTGATTCTTTCAATAATAAGAACCCCGCCTCCATCCCAGATTATGACATCATCAAAACTGGCGTATTATTGGTTAAAAGTGAGGCGAGATGAATCTGCACTTATTTAGTTGTGTTGACGATATATTGTCATAAATAACACACTTCCTCTCCCAGTTTTATTGCAGGTTTATACAGTTTAATTAAATAGCGTGATTAGATGATTTAAAATGGGATTATACTATGTTTCTGTTCACGTCATGTGTCACGCAGAGCCGCCGCTCTCGAACCGCACACTCAATTTAAATTTAATCCATTCAAACGTGTCATATTTAAAGCTAATCTGTGAGAAAAGTGTGGCGCGTCTGTTTTCGATCATGTCTCTAAAGCGCCAAAGCTCCGAGAATCATTTAAATCTGATCGTGATCTACTGACCTCTGGTGGTAGAAGTCTGAATCACACTTGTAAACTTCTGAACGACTGAATCCTTTTTATTTGATGGACTTTTCCTTTTGTCCTGGAAGTGTAAATAACCCTTTAATGTTTTCTAATATATTGCTGTTCGGACGATACAGAAGAAGCCGCTGGCGTTTAAACGAATAATAATTCACATTTATGGTCGACTTGTCCTTAAAATGTCGTCTCTCCAAATGTTGTAAATATTTTTTTAAGTTAAATAAGAACGTCACATGACCAAAACAAGTCCCTGTGTCACATTTGAAATACGTTTTCTGTTTTTAGTGTTGTTTTGTAGAAGATTATAATTTAATATCTGTAAATATTGTGTACATAAAATAATTGACTTTTTTTTATCTCTTTGGACAAAAAAATGAAAAGTTTAATGCTAAATATATTGTGTTTTTTGCTAATTGATGAATACAGTTTTTGTTAACGTTACTGCCTTGTTAAACTGGTTTCTTTAAATCCTTTGTTCCAGCTCTTATTTTGAAGGCTCTTGTCGGGACACTGTAGACTCTTATTGTGAAGGCCACTCTGTTGTGATGTTTCTGCTAAAGGGCCCGCCCACTCTCAGCTCCAGCTCAGCAGCTGAAAAGAGCCGTTTGTGTTTGTGTTTGTGGAGAATCAAACGTCCAAATAAAAGATGGATGAACTCTGACCTGGAGTCACTGGTGAAAGGGTTAACTCTGGTGAAAGGGTTAACTCTGGTGAAAGGGTTAACTCTGGTGAAAGGGTTAATCTGACACGTTTCCGTTGTTGGTTTAAACACGTTTCGTCTCATTTACTTTTATTTAAATGTCTTTTAATAAAACAGAATCACATTTGATGAATTTCAGAAACAAAAGGTTTATTGGCATCGTCTATGCTAAACCTGGTCCAAAGAGGGGCTAAACCTGGTCCAAAGAGGGGCTAAACCTGGTCCAAAGAGGGGCTAAACCTGGTCCAAAGAGGGGCTAAACCTGGTCCAAAGAGGGGCTAAACCTGGTCCAAAGAGGGGCTAAACCTGGTCCAAAGAGGGGCTAAAAACTGGTCCAAAGAGGGCTAAACTGGTCCAAAGCGGGCTAAACCTGGTCACCTAAACTTGGAGGGGCTAAACCTCTTTGGACCAGGGTTAGCGGGGCCGTAGCGGGGCCGTAGCGGGGCCGTAGCTGCTCCGAAGCTGCTCCGAAGCTGCTCCGAAGCTGCTCCGAAGCTGCTCCGAAGCTGCTCCGAACCTGCTCCGAAGCTGCTCCGAAGCTGCTCCGAAGCGTGCTCCGAAGCTGCTCCGAAGCTGCTCCGAAGCTGCTCCGAAGCTGCTCCGAAGCTGCTCCAAACCTGCTCCAAAGCGGGGCCAAAGCGGGCCAAAGCGGGGCCAAAGCGGGGCCAAAGCGGGGCCAAAGCGAGGCCAAAGCGGGGCCAAAGCGGGGCCAAAGCCAAAGCGG
>BJKM01000887.1:167500-174040 GCA_015082035.1 Chaenogobius annularis
ACTCCCTTTTGTCCACCCTCTGATCAGACACCAGTCAGTTACTTTATCTTCAGTACATTTTCTGTACTTGTTTCTGATTCAGGTCTTTTCTGCACCTAAACAAAAGCATTATTAGTTAGTTTAGTTTTTATTTTATTTTATTTTGATCAATAAAATAAGGTTAACAGGATGTGACATTTGCATATAGAAATCGTTTTTATTTTATTTTAAGTCTTTTTGAATGTTTCCTTTCTTTCAAACTCGCCCATATTATCATTCCACAGACTGAAGCGTTTCATGGTTGTCCACATGCACATTAAAATCCCCTTCTTTGTATGTTCAGGTAGAGATTTATTTCAATTTTTTTCAATGTTTTTTCAATGTTTTTACCAGACGGACGCGAGCGCCTGCGTGCCCGCGAGTGCCTGCGCGCCCGCGAGCGCCTGCGCGCCCGCGAGCGCTGCGCCGCGAGCGCCTGCGCGCCCGCGTCCGTCTGGTAAAAACCCCAGTCACAGTTTCACACTTCTGCTTTCACACAGTCTCTGACCCAAAACCCTGGGATCCGCTCCAGAAAACCAAAAACCAGATTCAGGAGCGCCACATCTGCTCAGACGCACAACCGCCAGGAAACTGCCGTGTGGTTGGGGCGGGACACGTTTAGGGCCAGCGCAGAAGACCAGCAGGCCAACTTGGTCCAGAAACCCCAGGGTTCGATCGGACTGAAAACTGCATGAAAAGGAAGAGATAAAAGACTGAACAGATTCGAAGTACTTTGACTTCAGATTCGCCGTTTTATTCTTCGGTGATGACTTTTTGAAAAGACGTGAACGTCCTGACGGAGCAGCTCTGTGGAGACGGTCCATAACACGGACGTTTTCACAGCAGCACCAGCTCCGAAATGATTTATTTGATATAGAAAATATATATAATATTTGTAAAGTGTTAAATGTTCTTATTGCTGATGACACGACCTTATAAGGCTCTGGAGAAAACCAACTTCCTGCAAACGTAACAAGAGAACGATGTGAAATAAGATTATGATTTAATGCAAACAAATGATCCTTAAACATAACCAAAACCAAGTATATTCAGTAACGGACAAAAAATAGATTTTACAGCTTTAAACTTTGATGATGTGTTTTAAGAAAGAGGAAATTGATCACAAATGATCTGGGAAAGACTAAAACACTATTTCTATATTTCATAAAATCAAGTTTGTCCTAAACAAAACATTGTGTACTTTATATAGTTCTCCACATGTGACTGCATTTGGGGCGGAGCTACATCAGGAATGTCAATCATTCCTCGTCTAATGACTCGACCAGATCTCAGAATCCCATGATCTGAAAACAGCACTGTAACTTTATGTTTGTTAGAAAGTAAAGAAACTAAACATGAAGTTTAACAAAGGGTTTTGTTTCCCCTGTCGCCCCTCGAGGCAACTACTGTTGTGATTTTGGGCGTTACAAAAATAAATTGAATTGAGTTGAATAGTATTTAGTCAAATATATATATGTATATATATATATATAATATATATATATATATATATATATATATATATGTATCTGTGGGTGTGACGCTGTGAAAAGGTTATAGTCTGTGGCTTCAGCCGACACTTTTTCGGTTGATTTTGTTTTATGTAGAAAATATAGTCATTTGACCCGTAGGGGGCGGTGCAGAGAGATCTGGGCGCAGTCGGTGGCGGGGGCCTCGACGACCGGACCTCCGGACATAGAAACTGACTCTGGAGACATGGAACGTCCCCTCACGGGGGGAAAGAGCCTGTGCGGGAGGTTGAGCCTCACCTCCTCGCACATCTCCTCGAGGTGGGACGCTCCACTCTGGGAGAGGCGGTGGGCTGGTGGGGGCTTATAGCCCCTCAGCTCAGCTGTCACGTGTTGGCGTTCGGGGACTTCTTGGAGTCCCTGGGAGGGGTCCTGGACAGTGCACTGACCGGGGACTCCGTTGCTCTACTGGGGGTCTTCAACGCCCACGTGGGCAACGGCAGTGACACCTGGAGAGGGGTGATCGAACGGCCCCCCCGATCTGAACCCGAGCATGAATGTCTCTGTGTTTTTGTGTCCTTGGGCTCGACACGTCTGCAGCGCAGATGTTCTTACCTGAACAAAGACACTATAAAAGAAGCTTTATTGTCCAGAGCTCAGCAGAGTCTGATTCTGGAGACATCAGAGACGTCTTCAAAGGGCACTTTTATAGAAATAATACTCAACAGTTTGGCCCGTTTCATGTTTCTGTCCCGTCTGGAAAGATTCACCACAGACGTTCTTCATGTCACTGATGAGCACTTTGGTTTAGAAAGTAAACATGGCACTGAGATGATCTTCAGGCTGGAAAGTCCAGAAGGCAGAACTCTTCTTGATAACTCCAAAGCCTTTGACCGCTTTAATCACAGCAAACTGTTGGAGAAGTGCAAACAGAGAGGAGCTCCTCCATATCGAACTCTACTTATACACAGCAAACAATGAAGGTTAGATGAGGAAATGTAACATCTGAGTGAGTCAAGGTGGGCTCCTGTTTGTGGACCATCATCATGAACCTTCTGCTCCAGGTCCTGGTCACCACGTCTCGGTTCAGTCTGTTAGAGGACAAAGGAGCTCCAAGTCTGTGTTTCCTGTTTACCTCTGGAGAGGAGCTCCCCGATGTGGCAAAGGTCAAATATCTTCACATTTTCAGGAGTGACCTCTGACCTCTGTGATGAATATGCGCACGTGACGGAAATCACTTCAAGAAATGTTTTGAGCTTTGTTTATATTCTCCTGAGCTCTGATTGGCTCTGACCAAAGGGGAGGAGTTAGTGGTGTAAAGTCACTTGTGCCAAGGCATTATGAGGCTGTTGTAAACTGAGGGGAGATTGTAGTGGTTTCAGTTATAACTCCTCCCCTTTGGGCGGGACCAATCAGAGCTCAGAGAGTATAAATGCTCCTCCCCTTTGGGCGGGACCCATCAGAGCTCATAGAGTATTAATGCTCCTCCCTTTTGGGCGGGACCCATCAGAGCTAAGAGAGTATAAATGCTCCTCCCCTTTGGGCGGGACCAATCAGAGCTCAGAGAGTATAAATGCTCCTCCCCTTTGTGCGGGACCAATCAGAGCTCAGAGAGTATAAACCGTGACATGTTCTCACGATTGTTAGAGTTTGGAGTAAAGGCTCATGGTTAAAGTGAGGACCAGGATTAGAGTGGGATTATGGATTAAAGGTCCACTACGGAATTTACGATGTTTTTATTTGCAGGGTCTATTCAGAATATTCCTTTTTGTTTACGTGCGAGTGGATGTGTGTCGTCACGGCAACAGTGAACGCCCTCATGCCGCATTTTGGGGTCGTCGCGGCGACAGTAAACGATGAGGTCGTTGTGCGGTGTTGTTAAAGTTAAAGACTTGAGGGAGTCTCCAAAAGAACAGCTCAACTTTAAAGCCACGAACCAAGAAGACAGATTTATGATTCAGATGTGCTCTGGACCGGGACTGGACCGGGTCTGGACCGGGACAGGACCAGGACTGGACCGGGACTGGACCAGGACTGGACCAGGTCTGGACCAGGACAGGACCAGGACTAAACCAGGATTAAACCAGAACTAAACCAGAACTAAACCAGAACTAAACCAGGACTAGACTAGAACTAGACCAGGACTAGACCAGGACTAGACCGGGATCAGACCAGAACTAAACCAGAACTAAACCAGGACTAGACTACGACTAGACCAGGAGTAAACTAGGACTAGACCAGGATTAAACCAGAACTAAACCAGAACTAAACCAAGATAGACTAGGACTAGACCAGGACTAGACCAGGATTAAACCAGGACTGGACAGGACAGGACTAGACCAGGACTAGACCAGGACTAAACCAGGACTAAACCAGGACTAAACCAGGACTAGACCAGGACTAAATGAGGACTAGACTAGGACTAAACCAGAACTAAACCAGGACAGGACTGTCATATTAGCGGGTCATGTCAGCGGGTCGTGTTAGCGTGTTGTGTTAGCGGGTCTTGTTAGCGTGTCATGTTAGCCTGTCATGTTAGCGTGTCATGTTAGCATGTCATGTTAGTGTGTCATGTTAGCGTGTCATGTTAGCGGGTCGCGTTAGCGGGTCGTGTTAGCATGTCATGTTAGCGTGTCATGTTAGCATGTCATGTTAGCGGGTCTTGTTAGAGGGTCTTGTTAGCGGGTCACGTTAGCGTGTCATTTTACTGGGTCTTGTTAGCGGGTCGTGTTAGCGTGTCATGTTAGCGTGTCATGTTAGCGGGTCTTGTTAGTGGGTCTTGTTAGCGGGTCGCGTTAGCGGGTTGCGTTAGCGTGTCATTTTACTGGGTCTTGTTAGCGGGTCGTGTTAGCGGGTTGCGTTAGCGGGTCATTTTACTGGGTCTTGTTAGCGGATCGTGTTAGCGGGTCGTGTTAGCGTGTCATGTTAGCATGTCATGTTAGCGGGTCTTGTTAGAGGGTCTTGTTAGCGGGTCACGTTAGCGTGTCATTTGACTGGGTCTTGTTAGCGGGTCGTGTTAGTGTCCACTTTGATGATGGTGATAATGTCAGAGTGTAAACCTGACGCTGACTCCACGACCTTTGACCTCTAATGAAGTTTCCTCCTCAAAAACATCCCTGGAGTGAATTATTCTGTCAGTAATCTTGCTGGCTCCTTCTGCAGAGCTCAGAATGCTTTGTTCCACCTTGTGATGTCATTAAGTGACCAGGAAGGGCTCCTCTGTGTTTTTAAAGTACATGTATTTATTTTATTTTGAAAGAACAAAGCTGAAACGTTGGTCTGGCAGTAAAATAGGCCACTGCTTTGCAAACGCTCTGGGCAGATCTCCGCTCCACACTGTGAGCTCCACAGAAGGTCTTCAGATCTGTGGACTTCCATGGATTTGAAACTCTGACTTTAATCTGTTGTTCTGTAATGAGAAGAAGATGTGAGACTCTCTGAGACGGTCTTCTCTGGTCCCTCGCAGCAGCAGGATGAAGTGGTCTCTCTAATGATCCTCAGCCTGGTTCCCTCTGCTCAGGCTTTCATCTGGAGCTTCAGGCCAACGCAGACCAGACACTGACCCAGCTCCACATGTGACCTGAGCGAGGCCCGTTAGCCACACGGAGGATCATGTCAATACGCTTGTCTTTTTATTGTCCCTTTGGCCCCATAAACCACAGTCACCCACACACGGCTCACTCACGGTGGAAAGAGCGGGAGCTCCGTCTGGAACACAAACGACACGAAGACAGACTCGTCCACGAAGACAGACTCGTCCACGAAGACCGGCTCGTCCACGAAGACAGACTCATCCACGAAGACCGGCTTGTCCACGAAGACAGACTCGTCCACGAAGACAGACTCGTCCACGAAGACAGACTCGTCCACGAAGACAGACTCGTCCACGAAGGACCCAGACTCGTCCACGAAGACCGGCTCGTCCACGAAGACGGCTCGTCCAGAAGACAGACTCGTCACAAGACAGATCGTCACGAAGACTGGAGAGTTTCTGAGCTCCAGTTGTCGTGCCTGAACATTTGTATTACATTTGACAGTAAATTTGTTCCTTTTTTCTCGGTTCATTAGCTTCACGTTTCCATAGCCAAGTTATAGCTTCACGTTTACCATTAGCTTCACGTTTCTATGTTCCCATTAGCTTCACGTTCCCATTAGCTTCACGTTCCCATTAGCTTCACGTTTCATTAGCTTCACGTTTCATCAGCTTCACGTTCCCATTAGCTTCACGTTCCCATTAGCTTCACTTTCGCATTAGCTTCATGTTCCCATTAGCTTCACGTTTCCCATTAGCTTCACGTTCCCATTAGCTTCACGTTTCATTCTTCCACGTTCCCATTAGCTTCACGTTCCCATTAGCTTCACGTTAGCTTCATTATGAGCTTCACATTCCCATTAGTTCCCATTAGCTTCACGTTATTAGCTTCACGTTACCATTAGCTTCACGTTCCCATTAGCACCATTAGCATTAGCGTTACATATTTTATGAAACGTGAAGGTCCGACCTCCGGGGGACGACGCGCAGCACGGCGGACCACATAGACCATGATCCTTTGCTTTGGCTGGTGCTGCTGGGTGGAATGCTCTGGGACGGCCTGCTGTGATTGGTCGAAGTTTAGGAACACGGGTACAATGAAATGTGTTCTGGTTCTGGTTTGGTTCAAGTCGTTTCAGTCATAATGATGTCATAATGATGTCATAATGATGTCATAATGATGCTTCAGATGTTACCGAACATTTTGCCTGTTTTTCTCCAATTTGGTCATTTTGGCGACATTTATGATGTCACTTCCTGGTTTGACGTGTCCAGTTAATATGACATTGACGGAGGTAATTCCATAACTGTTACTTAGCAACCAGATTGTAAACAAGGGCCAAATGACAGCTGACGACATGTTTATTGTGTTAATTGACTTTGAACTCTCATAAAAGGTGTCAGTTTTGTGCAAATTGTCTGCGTTTGTGATGCGATGGCACTTTTTGATGACATCACAGAGGGTTGTAGGACTCGGCTTTACTTCCTGTCATTTTCAACTTTTAAGTGTCAGATTTTCTT
>BJKM01000887.1:179510-352817 GCA_015082035.1 Chaenogobius annularis
GTGTTCAGGTGTTCAGGTGTTCATGTGGTCAGTGTTCATGTGGTCAGTGTTCATGTGGTCAGTGTTCAGGTGTTCCTGTGGTCAGTGTTCAGGTGTTCAGGTGTTCATGTGTTCAGTGTTCATGTGGTCAGTGTTCAGGTGTTCATGTGGTCAGTGTTCAGGTGTTCCTGTGGTCAGTGTTCAGGTGTTCAGGTGTTCATGTGGTCAGTGTTCAGGTGTTCATGTGGTCAGTGTTCATGTGTTCAGGTGTTCATGTGGTCAGTGTTCAGGTGTTCCTGTGGTCAGTGTTCAGGTGTTCAGGTGTTCCTGTGGTCAGTGTTCAGGTGTTCAGGTGTTCCTGTGGTCAGTGTTTAGGTGTTCAGGTGTTCATGTGTTCAGTGTTCATGTGGTCAGTGTTTAGGTGTTCAGGTGTTCATGTGGTCAGTGTTCATGTGTTCAGCTCTGTGTACAATCACATAAACTGAGGGTGAATAGGACAGTGTTCGTTAAAGGTTCACTCTGTCACTTTTCTGGTGGAGGACTTGATCTGAACGCGGTGCATTCTGGGTTTGTGCTGGAGCAGTCATTATAATGACTGTTGGTCTTCACAGCAGACTATTAGCTCCGCCTCCGTCACTCCTCCAGAAGAGGCGGAGCTAAACACATGTTTTAGGCCATTTTGTGGAAACTTCCTGTCAAAACCTTAACATCTCCTCAGAGGAACACTAAAGACTCACACAGGCCCGTTTCAAACATCTGGACTTGTTTGACACAGAAACACAGACTGACCCTGTGGATGTGATCGAGGAGCAGAACCCTCAGGTCAGAACCCTCTGGTCAGAACCCTCTGGTCAGAACCCTCTGGACAGAACCCTCAGGTCAGAACCCCCTGGTCAGAACCCTCTGGACCGAACCCTCAGGTCAGAACCCCCTGGACAGAACCCTCTGGACAGAACCCTCAGGTCAGAACCCTCTGGTCAGAACCCTCTGGACAGAACCCTCAGGTCAGAACCCCCTGGTCAGAACCCTCTGGACAGAACCCTCAGGTCAGAACCCTCTGGTCAGAAGAACCCCTGGTCGAACCCTGATCAGAACCCCTTGGTCAGAACCCTCAGGTCAGAACCGTCTGAACCGTCTGGTCAGAACCCCTGAAGGCCTCGATGGCCCCTGAAGGCCCCTGAAGGCTCCTGAAGGCCGTGAAGGCCCCTGAAGGCCCTGAAGGCCTGAGGCTCCTGAAGGCCCTGAAGGCCCCTGAAGGCCCGCTGAAGGCCCCTGAAGGCCCCTGAAGGCCCCTGAAGGCCTCGCACCATCTGCACTCGGCACACTTTTATTTGGAAACTTCTCAAAACCAAAAAAGAGTTCAAATCGGAGCCGTTTCCCTCAGATCATTTCTCTGACGCGAGCGTCGTTTGGTGAATGTCTTCAACTGCACATTGTTGTATTTGTATTTCATCTGTATTTGTATCGCAAATGACACGAAAAATCACATTTCAAAATAACATTTACACATCACCCCGAAGCAGGATCTGACACAGGGGAGGGCATCTGACACAGGGGAGGGGCATCTGACACACGGGGAGGGCATCTGACAACATGGGAGGGCATCTGACACAGGGAGGGCATCTGACACATGGAGGGCATCTGACACACGGGAGCGGCATCTGGAGGGCACTGACAGGGGGAGCACAGGGGGAGGGGCATCTGACACAGGGGGAGGGGCATCTGACACACGGAGGGCATCTGACACAGGGAGGCATCTGACACACAGGGAGGCATCTGACACAGGAGTCTGACGCACAGGAGGGCATCTGACCAGGGAGGGCATTACACACAGGAGGGCATCTGACACGGGGAGGGCATCTGACACACGGGGGGACGGGAGGGCATCTGGACACACGGGAGGGCATTCTGGACAACAGGGGGGAGGGCATCTGACACGCGGAAGAGGATTCTGACACGCGGGAGGGCATCTGACACGCGGGAGGGCATCTGACACGCGGGAGGGCATCTGACACGCGGGGGCATCTGACACGCGGGAGGGCATCTGACACGCGGGAGGGCATCTGACACAGGTTGTTGCCGTTGCAGAGCTGAGGACATGCCCTCGGCGCGTCTCTGAGCCGGGCTTTTACTGTGAAAGGCTCCGACAGGAAACAGAATGTGCCCGCTCTTCCTCCTCCTCCTCCCCCTCCTCGCCGCGACCTCCGCCCTCTGCCAGGACGTGAAGGTCGGAGGTCAGAGGTCACCTTCACGGGACACCATCAAGGTGAACTTCTTTTGGTTTGGTTTCGTCCACGTTCTAAAGCGTCTGAAGCTCATTTTCTGATCATCTAAAAAAATCAGGTTTCCCCTTGTGATGTCATGAGGTGTTAAAGTGCCCCCTACAGGTCGGATGACTCAATGAACTAAAGTGCAGTTAAGAGAAATATATTTATTTTATTTACATTTTATTTAGCTAAAAAATGTACTCCAGAATAGCACATTTTTTAGGTTTATAATTTGACTTCCTGTTTGTAATCGATGACATCACACTCGGATATTACCCAGCAACCACTGGGCCAAAAATATTTATACAAATATGTGAGAGCAGCTTTTTAAATGTATTTAAAAGAATGTTTAGAAGGTCAAAAGAGTGTCGTTGGTGTGAATTCTGCATAAACGTTGGATGGACCGAGCGACTCTGGTGTGATGTCACTTCCTGTCGTTTTCTACTTTCTTTCAACTTACTCCTCAAACTACTCGAGTAAGAATATCATCCATATTCACAACAGGTATAATTATAAAATCATAAAGAGCTGTCATAGGAACTGCTCTGTGTTTTGTGAACGTGCTGTTTGTAGATAGCAGTTTGAATAGCTGTGCAGCTACTGTTCTTAGCCTCATTTGAATTGATTCACACGCCCAACCGTGGCCAACGCAGCACAAGTTACTTCTGAAATGTTGAACTGCACAGGTCGAACTAACAAAGTCATCAACTCATTTGGATGTAGAAAAGGTCGAGAAGCCCTTAGTCCAGGGTGGTCCCAAAGCTCTAATGATTAGAGTATTAAGATTAGAGTCTAATCTAATTAAGATTAGAGTCTAATCCTAATACTCTAATTTCAGCCTGATTGTGAAAAACTATATCATCTAAAACAAACACTTGTCAAAAAGAAAGTGATTAGATCTATAATTCCAGCCTTCCATGTCCCAAAGACATAACCTTAACCCTACTTTAGAACATGATCCTAATCCGAACACAAATCTTCTCCTAAGTATGATCAATATATTGTCAAAAATCAAGATTTGCTGATGAAGTTGTGAATAACGCTCTGCTCCCGGACGTCCCACGTCTGCTCATGTCCAACCAGGAAGTCTTCTGCTTGTTCTCTGGTTTTAAAGTGTCGTATGTTTCAGGTGGTGATCAGTGAAGGCTGCGTCGCTCAGGGAGAAGCTGCAGAGGGAACCACAGGAGGTAAACCAGCTCTAAACCGGCTCGAAACCGGCTCTAAACCGGCTCTAAACCGGCTCTAAACCGGCTCTAAACCGGCTCTAAACTAGCTCTAAACTAGGTCTAAACCAGGACAAAACCGGCTCTAAACCAGCTCTAAACCAGCTCTAAACAAGGTCTAAACCAGCTCTAAACCAGCTCTAAACCGGCTCTAAACTAGCTCTAAACTAGCTCTAAACTAGGACTAAACCAGGACTAAACCGGCTCTAAACCAGCTCTAAACCAGGTCTAAACCAGGTCTAAACCAGCTCTAAACCAGGTCTAAACCAGCTCTAAACCAGGTCCAAACCAGGTCTAAACTAGCTCTAACCCAGCTCGAAACCGGCTCTAAACTAACTCTAAACTAGCTCTAAACTAGGACTAAACCAGGACAAAACCGGCTCTAAACCAGCTCTAAGCCAGCACTAAACTAGGACTAAACCAGGACTAAACCAGCTCTAAACTAGCGCTAAACCAGCTCTAAACTGGCTCTAAACTAGCTTTAAACTAGCTCTAAACCAGCTTTAAACCAGTTCTAAACCGGCTCTAAACCAGCTCTAAACCGGTTCTAAACCAGCTCTAAACTAGGTCTAAACCAGCTCTAAACTAGGTCTAAACCAGGACAAAACCGGCTCTAAACCAGCTCTAAACCAGCTCTAAACCAGCTCTAAACCAGCTCTAAACCAGCTCTCTAAACTAGGTCTAAACCGGCTCTAAACTAGTTCGAAACTAGGACTAAACCAGGACAAAACCGGCTCTAAACCAGCTCTAAACCAGCTCTAAACCAGCTTCTAAAACCAGCTCTAACCAGCTCTAAACTAGGACTAAACCAGGACTAAACAGGACTAAACCAGCTCTAAACAGCTCTAAACCGGTCTAAACTAACTCTAAACTAGCTCTAAACTAGCTCTAAACTAGACTAACCAGGACTAACACGGCTCTAAACCAGCCTAAACAGCTCTAAACAGCTCCAAACTAGCTCTAAACTAGCTCTAAATAGGCCTAAACAGGACAAACCGTCTTCTAAAACCAAACCAGCTCTAAACAGCTCTAAACCAGCTCTAAACAGCTCTACAGCACTAACCAGCTCTAAACTGGGCTCTAAACTAGCTCTGAAACTAGCTTTATAGAACTGGCTTAAACCAAGCTCATAAACCGATGGCTCTAAACCAGCCTCTAAACCGGCTTCTAAACCAACAGCTTTAAACTAGTCTAAACCGGCTCTAAACTAGTTCAACCAGCTCTAAACCGGCTTCTAAACCAGCTCTAACTAGGTCTAAATCAGCTCTAACCTAGGTCTAAACTAGGTCTAAACCAGCTCTAAACCAGCTCTAAACCAGTTCTAACATCAGCTTCTACCTCTAGCTCTAAAACTAGGACTAACACAGGACTAAACAACCGCGGCTCTAACCAGCTCTAAACAGCTCTAAACCGGTCCCCTAAACCAGCTCTAAACTAGCTCTAAACTAGGACTAACCAGACTAAAACCGGCTCTAACAGCTCTAAACTAGCTCCAAACTAGCTCTAAACTAGGACTACAACCAGGACAAAACCGGTCTAAACCAGCTCTAAACCAGCTCTAAACCAGCTCTAAACCAGCTCTAAACCTAGCTATAGCCAGCACTAAATAAGACTAAACCAGTTCTAAACCGCTCTAAACTAAGCGCTAAACAGCTCTAAACTGGCTCTAAACTAGCTCTGAACTAGCTATAACTGGCTTTAAACAGCTCTAAACCGGCTCTAAACCAGCTCTAAACCGCTCTAAACCAGTTCTAAACCAGCGTCTAAGCTAAACTAGGTCTAAACCAGCTTAAACCAGCTCTAGGTAGCTAAACCAGCTCTAAACTGGCTCTAAACTAGCTCTGAACTAGCTAAAACTGGCTTAGCTCTAACCGCTCTAAACCAGCTCTAAACCGGTTCTAAAACCAGCTTTAAACTAGGTCTAAACCGGCTCTAAAACTAGGTCTAAACCAGCTCTAAACCGGCTCTAAACCAGCTCTAACTAGGTCTAAAATCAGCTCTAACCTAGGTCTAAACTAGGTCTAAACCAGCTCCAGCTCTAAACCAGCTCTAAACCAGTCTAAACGCAGCTCTAAACCAGCTCTAAACTAGGACCTAAACCAGGACTAAACCGGCTCTAAACCAGCTCTAAACCAGCTTTCTAAAACCGGCCTCTAAACCAGCTCTAAACTAGCTCTAAACTAGGACTAGACCAGGACTAAACCGGCTCTAAACCAGCTCTAAACTAGCTCCAAACTAGCTCTAAACTAGGACTAAACCAGGACAAAACCGGCTCTAAACCAGCTCTAAACCAGCTCTAAACCAGCTCTAAACCAGCTTCTAAACCAGCTCTAAGCAGCACTAAACTAGACTAAAACCAGTTCTAAACCAGCTCTAAACTAGCGCTAAACCAGCTCTAAACTGCTCTAAACTAGCTCTGAACTAGCTATAAACTGGCTTTAACCAGCTCTAAACCGGCTCTAAAACCAGCTCTAAACCGGTTCTAAACCAGCTTTAAACTAGGTCTAAACCGGCTCTAAACTAGGTCTAAACCAGCTCTAAACCGGCTCTAAACCAGCTCTGAACTAGGTCTAAATCAGCTCTAACCTAGGTCTAAACTAGGTCTAAAATCCAGCTCTAAACCAGCTCCAAACCAGGTCTAAACCAGCTCTGAACCAGGACGCGATAACAAGATCTTTTTTATGAGGTAAATGTTACGCTCAGTTTGAGATTAGAAACCAAAGAGTCTTCCTTTTTTCAAACGACTCAGACGCTTTAAGAACAGGACTGAAGAACAGCTTTCATCCTGTCATCCTTTCATCCTGTCATCCTTTCATCCTGTCATCCTTTCATTCTGTCATCATTTCATCCTTTCATCCTGTCATCCTTTCATCCTGTCATCCTTTCATCCTGTCATCCTTCTCATCTGTCATCCTTTCATTCCTGTCATCATTTCATCCTTTCAACCTGTCATCCTTTCATCCTGTCATCCTTCATCATCCATCCTTTCATTCCTTTCATGTCATCTTTCATTCCTCCTTTCATCCTTCATTCTTTCATCCTTTCATCCTGTCATCCTTTCATCCTGTCATCTTTATCCTGTCATCCTTTCATCCTTTCAACCTGTCATCCTTTCATCCTGTCATCATTTCATCCTTTCAACCTGTCATCCTGTCATCCTGTCATCCTGTCATCCTTTCATCCTGTCATCCTTTCATCCTTTCAATCCTGTCATCCTTTCATCCTGTCATCCTGTCATCCTTTCATTTCATCATCATCCTTTCAACCTGTCATCCTTCATCCTTTCATCCTTTCATCCTGTCATCCTGTCATTCCTTCATCCTTTCATTCTCTCATCCTTTCATCCTCTCATCTGTCTTCCTTTCATCCTGTCATCCTTTCATCCTGTCATCCTTCATCCTGTCATCCTTCATTCTCTGTCATCCTTTCATTCTCTCATCCTTTCATTTTCTCATCCTTTCATCCTCTCATCCTGTCATCCTTTCATCCTGTCATTCTGTCATCCTTTCATCCTTTCATCCTTTCATCCATGTAATTCTCCACATTAAACTCTGTTCGATCAGTGCAAAGTTCAACTTTATTTAACCCAACAACGACAAAGATATTTTGTTCTAATTCATCAATGAAGAAGCTGAACATTCTGAGGGACACGAGCCTGAAGGGCGGGCAGGGTGAAGGGCGGGGCAGGGCCTGAAGGGCGGGGCAGGGCCTGAAGGGGGGGCAGGGCAGGGCCTGAAGGGCGGGGCAGGGCAGGGCCTGAATGGCGGGGCAGGGCCTGAGGGGGGCAGGGCAGGGCCTGAAGGAGGGCAGGGCCTGAAGGGCGGGGCAGGGCCTGAAGGGCGGGGCAGGGCCTGAAGGGCGGAGCAGGACGACCAGAGGAGTGCGACCGCAGTTTGAGAAGCACTTCAACCTTCAGACTTCACATAAACTCAAAGTGATGAGACTGTTTGATTCCAGGTACAGAGCTGTCCCTGTCGCCCGGCTCGCCTCTGGTTCTGACGCATCAGATCCGGCTGGTCCCGTCCTGGTCTGGCTCTGGCCCGGGTTCTGGCCCGGGTTCTGGTCCAGGATCTGGGCCTTGTGGCTGCGATGGGGACTTGGCCGCCCTCAGAGAGCGAATAGAGCGATTGGAGAGAGAAGTGTCAGCGCTGAGGGAGAAGTGTGGAGATCCAGAGAACCCAGGCTGCTGCTCGTCCAGAGAGAGCAAAGGTAAGAGCAGGCCACCCTTTAACGACCCGCGATACTTTAACGATACTTTACTTTAACGACCCGCGATACCTTTTAACGACCCGCGTACCTTAGAGCTTAGGAACGATAATCGGAGCGCGCTGCGTTATTCCAGGGGCCGGTTTCATGTAAAGCTTTAGGAGTCGAGAAAGCTGGTCCTGCTTAGAGTAAGCCTCGTGTTAATGTAGTCCGGCGCGTATGAGTCTCCCATGTTATCAGAGAGCGGCCTGTTCAGAGCTGGTTTATCACGAAACTTTGAAGTGTACTCCAGAGCGTCTACGCTTTAGTAAAAGCCCTGGGAGTCTTCCGTCAGATATGAACCTATGTTAACTGAGGACTAGGTTGAGCTGATTTATTTTACCTAAGTCAAGAGCCGGTTATATCCAGTATGCCGAGGTACAACTACGTAGGAGAGCTCTAGGCCTTTTGTATACACCATAAACGCCGTCCTAATGACCGGCCTTTTTATAGACACATAACAGTCTTGCTGAAAAACTTTGTAGAGTCTTGAACCGCGACATCCCACGGCCCTTTTAATCGAAACGCCGCAAAAGAGCTCGGTTTTTAAAGACGCGCCCGGTTTACGACCCACGATAAGAGGTTTCTGAGTTAGAAGCGCACCGACGTGGTACCTTATAGGGCTAGTTTTAACCGAAGCAACGCTTAGAGTATTACCGGAGCCAGTTTTATGAAGCTGGTGACCTCAACGTAGTCTAGGCTCTCATGGATGAACTGCTGTTAACGCGCGGTTGAGATGAGCGCGTTTATTAAGAGCCTGGACCCGTTGTAAGAAAAAGCGCACGGATTTTGTTCTCTCAAGCGAGTCTAGGCCGCGTACCTATACCTTTATGATGCACTGTAAACGACGCTGAAAGATAGAGCCACTTGGTATGCTATAGGCGATATCTCGACGAAGACTAGGCTCTAGATGCTTTAACCGCCCCTTCGAAGATTACCCGTTTGAATGCATCGCGTATTATACGGCGTGGTTTCTCTGGAGTTGCTAGGTCCTGAGTTTAGAGCTAGTTTACCGATACGCTAATGATCTCACGAGTTAGTTTTTAAAGGAGCGGCCGGAGGCTTTAACGCGAAAGCTGGCCTTTATACGGTTCCACGCGAGATATAGGCTTTTTATACGAGCCTGCCCGACTGTAGTTCTCAAGTTATTAACCGACCTCGCGGTATAGTCCTAATTGTTAACTATCACCGGACGATGAGGCCCGGTTAACGACTTCCGGATACTATTGTAGCTACGACATTCGCAATACAAGGGATTATAACTACACGCCGGGTGACTTTGGATGGAAGGCTTCCGGCGATATCCTAGTTTAAAACACCGCCGTGAGTATCCTTTAAAGAGAGGCCGGATACCCCTGTGGAACAACCGCGATATTTTCCTTTTAGACTGGCCCGCGCATATGGCTTTAACGGCCTCTGCTAGAGGTTCACCCTAAGCTTTTATATCCGCCGCGCGACAATACCACTCTATTGATGACGCACCCGCGAGTTATACCGAACCGCTAATTTATACTTACGAACCCCGTTGAGATACTTTATATTAAGCACGCTACGCGCGTTCTTAAGAGTGAGCTGGCTCTTAGATTGCTAAGCGATTTCATCAGCGGAGCTGGGTATTAACGCCAGTTTAATGACATCGCGATTGTTCACCCTGGTTTAGACCTCTTAATGATGAGGTTTAGAAGCTGGTTTAGGAACCCCGCTAGATTTATACCTTTAACGACCACGCGAATAGTTTAAGAACTTTACACGAGCGTATCGCGATATAGAGCTCGTTTTTAATGACACGGACGGCACGGCTACCTAGACTGGTTTTATAAAGACTGGTTTAAACCACGCACGAATAAGCCTAGTTTAAACTAGTTTAGAGCCATTTAGCTATGCTGGTGTAGTCCTACGGCCACTGACCCTAGTTTTTAGAGCTTGGATATTACGTCCTGGATCTAAGATCCCGATAGCTATTAAGTGCCTGGCCTTACGAACCCGCGGATTTAGATGAGCCGCGTGTTTTTAAGCTCCGGCCTGCGGCGATATGATCCATTTACGATAGGCTAGTACACTAGAGTCGTAAGTTTTTAGAGCCGGCCTTTTCGAGAGACCCGAGCATTCGCGGAAGCTATGATTTAAGCACTCTCTTGGTTACTGGACCCTGCTTTCAGAGCTATTTTAGACCACTGGTTTAAGCTGGTTCTTTTAGACCATGAGGGCCGCGTTATTATCGACTCCTGGTTTTAGTAGCCGAGGCCTTTACGCATGGATGACGTTTCATGTGAGTATCCGCTAGCCGTCTTGAGTGCTAGTTTAAGACTTAGTATTAGCAGCTAGTTTTTTAAGAGCCGAGGCTTGAAGGCCACGCCTGGCGGGTATATAGCAGCCCTGGTTTTTTAAGACCCGACGTCTCGGTCCATTTAGAAGGCCCTGGTTTATGATTAGAGAGTATTGAGAGCACGCACAAGTATCCTTTTATGAGCGATTCTCGCCGATGACTTTTTAACGAACCGGACGAAAAAAGCCCATAGGTTTCCCTTTTAGAAAAAGAATGGCTAGTTTACGCGATAGCCCCGTTGTTATACAGAGCGCGAAGGCGATACCAGGCTCTTTATTAACGAGAGCGAGGCGCCGGATTTTAAGAGCCCGGATTTAACGAATTCCCGTACCTGATGCCCGGTTTCGAGCCTCTGAGTTTGAGCCGCGACACCTTTAACGCGACACGCCGAGATATGGTTTAACCTTCCTTACACGCTGAGCGTCCGCCGCACTACTTGTTCAAACCTGACCTCCCCGTCGGATAGCGACCTGTAACGAGCGCACGCACGACCTATTCACTGGCATCCCTTTAAACCCGATCGAGACGACACGCATAACGAAATACACTTTATATTAACAAACCGAGACCCGAAACAAGCAGAGGTAAGCACTTCTTCTTAATCGGCCGCGCTGATATCTCTTGATGAGCCTGAATCGACGCGGGCAGTAAGTGGGAGAAACTGTAACGGCCCGCGATTCCGGGAGCAGAGCGTTTATTTTAACAGGCCCACCAGATAACCCCTTTGAATGACACCGCAGACTACTCAAGCTAATAATATCCTGATTCCTCGACTAAGAATTAACCATTTATACGACAAGCGACCAGAACTCCAAGGAGTATAGATATATTGTGAGTCTCGGACAACGCTGTATGGAATCGCCTATGTTTCTTAAACAGTAGGTGTATACAGCGTTATGCCCTCTCTATATGGCGTTATGACAATAGGAAGGTGAGTGCACACATTGCATGAATGACTCCTATCACTTCTTTTTTTGAACCAAGAAGTGTCCGTGTTGTATTTAGAGATCGACTTAGAGTTTTTAACTCGACGAATACACGCGCCTGAACGTAGTAAGTATTCACAGGATTATGATCTTCAAAACTCGATTCTACCGACTGTAAGTTAATTTCACGCACTTTTCTAACGAAAACCCTTCGACGAATACTTCAAATCCATTAGTATAGACCTTTGGGACGCACGACACGCGATACCTGGTATCATACGAAAGCCCGGCGGCTATATTCCTTTATACCGACCCGCGAAATACCCTTTTCCTACTCTATTCCTAACATGGAGTGATGAACTTATCGGTCTAGAGTTTAGGACCCTTGTGTGCAGTATCTACACCACCGACATATATTCAACCGATAGTTAACTTGGATGGCTAGGCGTTGGCCACGGCTCGCTGATGAGCCCGTTTTAGTGAAACGTACCCACACGTCTCAAAGAATGTAAGCTACCAGATTTCATAAGCTAGCGACACGCGTGATGCGACCCTCGAACTTCACCAAAATCCAGCGCTATACTCAAGCTGCCCGAATCTCTGCTAAACACAAGGCACGTCTCACCCTTCATTCACAAAAGAATTTAAATAACAAGGAAGCACTGTGTTTCTACGAGATGCACTCGAGCTGTTCTTTTATGTATTTGTTTTTAATTAATCACGTCTCTGCTTGCCTGAATAGTGGACCTTTAACGACCCGCAATACCTTTAACGACACGCGATACCTTTAACAACCCGCCATACCTTTGATGAGCCGCGATACCTTTAACGACCCGCGATACCTTTAACGACACGCGATGCGACCCTGAACTTCAAATCGACTGCCTCGTCCAGCTTCATTCACACGTTTCATAAGTCCTGGTCACGAGCTCGTGTTTGTTTACGTTCCCGTCGTCCAGGAGACCTTCTGATGACCCTTCGCTCAGTCCCACTGGAGCTTCAAACCCAGACTCTGCTGTAGTCTCCACCTTTCCACAGCAGTTGTGTTTTACCTCTTTAGTACTGGTTTAGATCTGGTTTAGACCTGGTTTAGACCTGGTTTAGCCCCGGTTTAGACCTGGTTTAGCCCCGGTTTAGACCTGGTTTAGGCCTGGTTTAGACCCCCAAAGGGGGAGTCGTTCCCGTGCCAACATTTTCATCATTTCTCTCAGCGCGGTTTCATTTTATGCAAATTCCACGCTCTCTTTTGTGGGCGCGCTGGTGTGAAGGTGTGAAGCCAGCGTCACACCACAAAAGACCCTGAACCTCGGGCCGTATGATGCACAATATAACTCTAACTTCTCCAAACCTGGACTAAACCAGCCCAGGGCCAGGACCACCTCACCCACTTGAACAGGTAAACGACCTGAGAAGGTCTCCAGAGAAGCCGAGCTCCAGCTCTGATTTAGGGCTCAAACGTGACTTCTCCTGAGCGTAAATCAGTGACGCGGCTGTGGAGCAGGCGGAACATCTACAGTCACGCTACAGGAGAACATCCAACACGTTTCAAGGTGCATTATGAGACTTAAGGTGGGGGTGGTCAAAGTCATTATTACCAAAAATATCTTTATATTATAAATAATATTAATATAATATTCTTTTCTCATCATTTTAAATTGTGTTGTGGAGAAACGTTTTGCTGCTTCAAAACGACGGCAGTAAAAACGAGCTGTAAATTGTGTTCGGTCACAACCGTAAATGTTGGATTGTAAAGTGCATAAACAGGTCGGACTCGTCATGTCGCTCGTCATATCGGACATGAGCAGCAGATGTGACAGGGGTCATTTTATAACTGTTACCATAGCAACCACAATGTCAACAAGGGCCAGAACTAGGTGGTCCTAACTAGGACCACCCTCTTCTCGACATTTCCCGACAGTTCGTCGACGACACTTTTCTTTTGAAAACTTTCGTCTCCACGTTTTTCACAAACTGCTGCTCGACCGATGCTAAACTGGCTCCGAACAAAGTGCTAATCACAAAAGCCTTGTAGTTTGTCACTGCAGCGCTATGGATTGCACATGTCGTCACGGTTACAGGCTGCAGCGCTGTCATTGGTCCAACAGAAGAATTCAGTGAGTCAGAGGAGCCTCCCCTGGACCGGGTTCAGTCCTGGGCCTGGGTCTGGGTCTGGGCCTGGTTCTGGGCCTGGGTCTGAATCTGGGTCTGATTCTGGGTCTGATTCTGGGCCTGGGTCTGGTTCAGTCCTGGGTCTGTGCCTGGGAATGGGTCTGGTTCAGTCCTCGGTCTGGGCCTGGGTCTGGTTCTGAGCCTGGGACTGGTTCTGGGCCTGGGTCTGGGCCTGGGTCTGGGCCTGGGTCTGGGCCTGGGTCTGGTTCAGTCCTGGTGCTGGGCCTGGGAATGGGTCTGGTTCAGTCCTGGGTCTGGGCCTGGGTCTGGGCCTGGTTCTGGTTAAGTTCTGGTTCTGGCCTGGGCCTGGGTCTGAGTCTGGGTCTGGTTCTGGGCCTGGTTCAGTTCTGGTTCTGGGCCTGGGCCTGGGTCTGGGTCTGGGCCTGGGTCTGGTTCAGTCCTCGGTCTGGGACTGGTTCTGGTTCTGGGCCTAGGTCTGGTTCTGGTTCTGGGCCTGGGTCTGGATCTGGTTCTGGGCCTGGTTCTGGGCCTGGTTCTGGGTCTGTTCTGGTCCTGGTTCTGGGTCTGGTTCTGGGTCTGGTTCTGGGCCTAGGTCTGGGTGGGACCTCGTTATCCTTGCTCGTCTACACTCAGATACAGGAGCCAAAATGTACTCAAGTAAAAGTAACTATCAAATTCAACAGTACAGTGTTTAGCCCTGGTTTAGACCTGTTTTAGTCCTGGTTTAGTCCTGGTTTAGTCCCGGTTTAGTCCCGGTTTGGACCGTTTTAGTCCTGGTTTAGTGCTGGTTTAGTCCTACTTTAGACCTGGTTTAGTCCTGGTTTCGTCCTGGTTTAGCCCTGCTTTAGTACTGGTTTAGTTCCAGTTTAGTCCTGGTTTGGTCCCTGTTTAGTCCTGGTTTAGTCCTGGTTTTAGTTCCAGCAGTTTAGCCCTGCTTTAGCCCTGCTTTAGTCCTGGTTTAGTCCCAGTTTAGTCCTGGTTTAGTCCCAGTTTAGTACTGGTTTAGTCCCGGTTTAGTCCCGGTACAGTCCCGGTTTAGTTCCTGGTTTAGACCCGGTTTAGTCCTGATTTAGTCCCGGTTTAGACCCGGTTTAGCCCCGGTTTAGACCCGGTTTAGTCCTGGTTTAGTCCCGGTTTTAGACCTGGTTTAGTCCCGGTTTAGTCCTGATTTAGTCCCGGTTTAGTTCCCTGTTTAGTCCTGGTTTAGTCCCAGTTTAGTCCTGGTTTAGTACTGGTTTAGTCCTGGTTTAGTCCCGGTTTAGACCCGTTTTAGTTCCGGTTTAGTCCCCGTTTTAGTCTTGGTTTAGTCTTGGTTTAGTCCTGGTTTAGTACTGGTTTAGTCCCGGTTTAGTCCTGGTTTAGTCCCGTTTAGACCTGGTTTAGTCCGCGGTTCAGACCCGGTTTAGTCCTGGTTTAGTCCCGGTTTAGACCCGGTTTAGTCCTGGTTTAGTCCTGGTTTAGTCCCGGTTTAGGCTGGTTTAGTCCCGGTTTGGACCCGGTTTAGTCCTGGTTTAGTCCCAGTTAGTCCTGGTTTAGTCCTAGTGTTAGTACTGGTTTAGTCCTGGTTTAGTCCTGGTTTAGCCCCGGTTTAGTCCCGGTTTAGTCCCAGTTTAGACCCGGGTTAGTCCTGGTTAAGTCCTGGTTTAGTCCCTGTTTAGACCCGGTTTAGTCCTGGTTTAGTCCCGGTCTAGACCCGGTTAGTCCCGGTTTAGACCCGGTTTAGTCCTGGTTTAGTCCTGGTTTAGTCCCGGTTTAGTCCTGGTTTAGTCCTGGTTTAGTCCCGGTTAAGTCCTGGTTTAGACCCGGTTTAGACCGGTTTAGTCCCGTTGTAGACCCGGTTTAGTCCTGGTTTAGTCCCGGTTTAGTCCTGGTTTAGTCCTGGTTTAGACCTGGTTTAGTCCTGGTTTAGACTGGTTTAGTCCTGGTTTAGACCCGGTTTAGTCATGGTTTAGTCCCGGTTTAGTCCTGGTTTAGTCCTGGTTTAGTCCCGGTTTAGACCTGGTTTAGTCCGGTTCAGACCCGGTTTAGTCCTGGTTTAGTCCCGGTTTAGACCCGGTTTAGTCCTGGTTTAGTCCTGGTTTAGCCCCGGTTTTAGTCCTGGTTTAGTCCCGGTTTAGACCCAGTTTAGTCCTGATTTAGTCCCAGTTTAGACCCGGTTTAGTCCTGGTTTAGTCCTGGTTAGTCCCTGTTTAGACCCGGTTTGTCCCGGTTTAGTCCCGGTCTAGACCCGGTTTAGTCCCGGTTTAGACCCGGTTTAGACCTGGTTTAGGTCTGGTTTAGTCCTGGGTTTAGTCCTGGTTTAGACCTGGTTTAGGCCGGTTTAGTCCTGGTTTAGTCTCTGGTTTAGTCCCGGTTTAGACCCGGTTTAGTCCTGGTTTAGACCTGGTTTAGTCCTGGTTTAGTCCTGGTTTAGACCTGGTTTAGGCCTGGTTTAGTCCTGGTTTAGACCCGGTTTAGTCCCGGTACAGTGCTGCTCCTCAGAGAAACGCCCTGTGATTATCCACTTCACACGAACACATTTTTGGATCAGAAAGTCGTCCAGAACGAGGTCATGTTCAGGAGCTGGAGCTGAAGGCACATGTGGCACGTCGGGTCCAATGTGTGATGAACCGCCCGGGGCCAATAAAGTTTTGAACGTGGCCCAAACGCTCTGTGACTCACTTGTAAGGACCAGAGTGATGGTTCTGGACAGATGACATCACCGCAGCGATTACACTCATCTGCTGCAAACAAAGGGTTTCCATGGCTCTGTCGTTGTTTAGGACGCTGCGCGGGACTTTCCCGCGTCATCGTTCACTTCATTCACAAAACATGGACTTTTGTCAATGTTTCATCTGCTTTTCCTTCACTGGCGCTGGGATTCACTTGTCAGAAACAACGGATGAACAGATAAGGAACGACATCCAACAGTTTGTGCTGCTTCTGACGTCGATGTGGTCGGTGGTTCTGGATGTCGATGTGGTCGGTGGTTCTGGATGTCGATGTGGTCGGTGGTTCTGGACGTCGATGCGGTCGGTGGTTCTGTATGTCGATTGTGGTCGGTGGTTCTGGACGTCGATGTGGTCGGTATTCTGGCATGTCGATGTGGTCCGTGGTTCTGGATGTCGATGTGGTTCGGTGGTTCTGGATGTCGATGTGGTCGGTGGTTCTGGATGTCGATGTGGTCGGGTTGGGGTTTGTGGGGCGTTCGATGTGGTCGGTGGTCTGGACGTCGATTGGTCGGTGTTTCTGGGCGTCGATGTGGTGCTGTGGTTCTGGACGTCGATGTGGTCGGTGCTTCTGGATGTCGATGTGGTCGGTGGTTCTGGGCGTCGATGTGGTCGGTGGTTCTGGATGTCGATGTGGTCGGTGGTTCTGGGTGCCGATGTGGTCGGTGGTTTGCGTTGTGTCGGTGGACTGGAGTCGATGTGGTCCGGTGGTTCTGGGCGTTGATGTGGTCGGTGGTTCTGGATGTCGATGTGGTCGGTGCTTCTGGACGTCGATCGGTCGGTGGTTCTGGATGTCGATGTGGTCGGTTGTTCTGATGTCGATGTGGTCGGTGGTCTGTCATTGGACGTCGATGTGGTCGGTGCTTCTGAATGTCGATGTGGTCGGTGGTTTTGGACGTCGATGTGGTCGGTGGTTCTGGACGTCGATGTGGTCGGTGGTTCTGGGCGTACGATGTGGTCGGTGCTTCTGGATGTCGATTTTGTGGTTCGGTGCTTTCTGGATGTCGATGTGGTGGGTGGTTTGGTGTCGATGTGGTGGTGCTTTGGAGTCGATGTGGTCGTGGCTGGTCTGGATGTCGATGTGGTCGGTGGTTCTGGACGTCGATGGGTCGGTGGTTCTGATGTCGAGCGGTTGGTGGTTCGGATGGTCGATGTGGTTTGGTTGTTCTGGATGTCGATGTGGTCGGTGGTTCTGGATGTCGATGTGTCGGTGGTTCTGGATGTCGATGTGGTTGGTTGTTCTGGATAGTGGTCGGTGGTTCTGGATGTCGATGTGGTCGGTGGTTCTGGATGTCGATGTGGTCGGTGGTTCTGGATGTCGATGTGGTCGGTGCTTCTGGATGTCGATGTGGTCGGTGGTTCTGGACGTCGATGTGGTCGGTGGTTCTGGATGTCGATGCGGTTGGTGGTTCTGGATGTCGATGTGGTTGGTTGTTCTGGATGTCGATGTGGTCGGTGGTTCTGGATGTCGAGTGGTCGGTGGTTTGGTGTCGATGTGGTCGGTGGTTTGGATGTCGATGTGGTCGGTGGTTCTGGATGTCGATGTGGTCGGTGGTTCTGGATGTCGATGTGGTCGGTGGTTCTGACGTCGATGTGGTCGGTGTTCTGGACGTCGATGTGGTCGGTGGTTCTGATGTCGATGTGGTCGATGCTTTGACGTCGATGCGGTGTGTTCTGGATGTCGATGTGGTCGGTGCTTCTGGACGTCGATGCGGTCGGTTGTTCTGGATGTCGATGTGGTCGGTGGTTCTGGACGTCGATGAGGTCGGTTGTTTCTGGATGTCGAGTGGTGGGTTATGGATGTCGATGTGGTGGGGTGGTTCTGGACGTCTGATGCGGTCGTGGTTCTGGATGTCGATGTGGTTGGTTGTTCTGGATGTCGATGTGGTGGGTGGTTCTGGATGTCGATGTGGTCGGTGGAAACAGTCCTGGCCGTTCTGGTTCAAAAAACGTTTGCAGTGTTTTTGGGGTGTAATGCAGCAACATGAAGAGATGGGGTCAAATGCGTTAGGCGTTCACAGTCTTTACAGTCACCATTCAGTCCTGACTCTGTCCCTCGTCCGCAGGTTCCCGGCTGCTCCATTCTGCCGACGCCGCTCCGTGCCGAACGACTGCAGTGACCAGGGCCGCTGTGTGGACGGGCGCTGCCAGTGCTTCCCCGGGTTCAGAGGAGCGACTGCGCGGAGGAGGAGTGTCCTGTCGACTCCGCGGCCACAGGGGCGCTGCGTTGGACGGGGGAGTGCCATTGCGACCTGGCTTCACCGGACGGCGACTGCTCCCAATCCTCCTGCCCGACAACTGCAGCGGCCGCGGGCAAGTGCGTGGACGGGAAGTGCGTCTGCGAGGCAGGGTTTGAGAGGGGAAAACTGCGCAGACAAAACCTGCCCTGGGAACTGCAACAACAGGGGGCGCTGGTGTGAACGGCAAAGTGCGCCTGCAATTCAGGGTTTGGTGGAGAAAACTGCGCAGACAAAACTGCCCTGGGAAACTGCAACAACAGGGGGCGCTGTCGTGAACGGCAAGTGCGTCTGCAATTCAGGCTTTGGTGGAAGAAAACTGCGCAGCAGACAAAACTGCCCTGGGAACTGCCAACAACAGGGGCGGCTGCGTGAACGGCAAGTGCGTCTGCAATTCAGGCTTTGGTGGAGAAAACTGCGCAGACAAAACCCTGCCCTGGGAACTGCAAACAACAGGGGCGCTGTGTGAACGGCAAGTGCGTCTGCAATTCAGGCTTTGGTGGAGAAAACTGCGCAGACAGAACCTGCCCTGGGAACTGCAACAACAGGGGTGCAGCTGTGTGAACGGCAAGTGCGTCTGCATTCAGGCTTTGGTGGAGAAAACTGCGCAGAACAGAACCTCCTGGGAATGCACACAACAGGGGGCGCTGTGTGAACGGCAAGTGCGTCTGCAATTCAGGCTTTGGTGGAGAAAACTGCGCAGACAAAACTGCCTGGGAACTGCAACAACAGGGGGCGCTGGCGTGAACGGCCGGTGTGTCTGCAATTCAGGCTTTGGAGGAGAAACTGCGCAGACAACACCTGCCCGGGAACTGCAACAACAGGGGGCGCTGCGTGAACGGCCGGTGTGTCTGCAATTCAGGGTTTGGAGGAGAAAACTGCGCAGAGCAACTCCTGCCCTGAGAACTGCAACAACAGGGGGCGCTGCGTGAACGGCGGTGTGTCTGCATTCAGGCTTTGGAGGAGAAACTGCGCAGACAAAACCTGCCTGGGAACTGCAACAACAGGGGGCGCTGCGTGAAACGGCAAGTGCGTCTGCAATTCAGGGTTTGGTGGAGAAAACTGCGCAGACAAAACCTGGCCCTGGGAACTGCAACAACAGGGGGCGCTGCGTGAACGGCAAGTGCGTCTGCAATTCAGGGTTTGGTGGAGAAAACTGCGCAGACAACACCTGCCCGGGGAACTGCAACAACAGGGGCGCTGCGTGAACGGCCAATGTGTTTGTGAGCTCGGAGTTCAGCGGCTTTGGACTGCTCGAGTAAAACGTGCCCGGGTGACTGCAGCGGTGCGGCGTGTGTGTGGACGGAAGTGCGTCTGCGATTCAGGGTTTGGAGGTGAAAACTGCGCAGACAAAACCTGCCCTGAGAACTGCAACAACAGGGGGCGCTGTGTTAATGGCCAGTGCATCTGCAACAGTGGGTTTAGAGGGGAGGACTGCGCAGGAGAAGGCGTGTCCAAATGACTGCAGTGGGCGGGGCAAATGCGCGTGGATGGCCAGTGCGTCTGTGAGACGGGCTTCACCGGAGCCGACTGCAGCGCTAAAGGATGCCATGGGAACTGCAACTCCAGGGGCGCTGCGTGAAAGGGAAGTGCATCTGCAGAAAAGGCTTCAGCGGCCCAGACTGTGGCGCAGTGCCAGGACGGACTGACCGGACCCAACTGTGACACAAGGTATGTGATGGGTGGTCCTGGTTTGTCCTGGTTTAGTCCTGGTTTTGTCCTGGTTTTTTCCTGGTTTAGTCCTGGTTTAGCCCTGTTTTAGTCCTGATTTAGCCCTGGTTTTAGTCCTGGTTCAACCCTGGTTTAGTCTCTGGTTTAGTCCTGCTTTAAGTCCATGGTTGTAGTCTTGTTTAGTCCTGGTCTTGTCCCGGTTCAGCCCTGGTGTAGTCCTGGTTTAGTCCTGGTTTAGTCATGGTTTAGTCTTGGTTTAGTCCTGGTTTAAGTCCTGGTTTAGTCCTGGTTTTAGCCCTGGTTTGGACCTGGTTTAGTCCTGGTTTAGACCTGGTTTAGACCTGGTTTAGACCTGGTTTGGACCTGGTTTAGTCCTGGTTCAGCCCTGGTTTGGACCTGGTTTAGTCCTGGTTTAGTCCTGGTTTGGTTCTGGTTTAGTCCTGGTTTGTCCTGGCCTGGACCTGGTTTAGTCATGGTTTATTCCTGGTTTAGCCCTGGTTTAGTCCTGGTTTAGCCCTGGTTTGGTCCTGGTTTATCCCTGGTTTAGTCCTGGTTTAGCCCTGACTTGGACCTGGTTTAGTCCTGGTTTAGTCCTGGTTTGGTCCCGGTTTGGACCTGGTTTAGCCCTGGTTTGGCCCTGGTTTGGCCCTGGTTTAGTCCTGGTCTGGCCCTGGTTTATTCCTGGTTTGGCCCTGGGTTTTGTCCTGGTTTAGTCCTGGTTTAACCCTGGTTTAGTCCTGGTTTATATCATAACATTACCCAAAAGTCATTAATACTTTCAATGAAATCTTTATATTTGATTATATATATATATATATTTTAATATATATATATATATATATATTTATATATTTATATAGAAATTGTTTCTTAATGCCCTTTTTTGATTGAACATATGTTGTTTTATTATCGCTCAGTGTTTTATGTTGCACTTTAAGGCCGAGACAAGTTCCTCTGTTTGTGAATTTTGTTCATTGACAATGGAAATAAACTCTTTCTGATTCTGATATATTTCATTTATAATGTAATGACTTGAACCTGGACAGACTCAGACGGGCGTTTGTGGAGAAGTGCATGATCCGTCCCTGTCCGTCCCCCGGAGCCTGGACACTGGTGTGTCCAACGATAGAAGAAGAGCCCTGGAGAGGTGGTGATGAAGGAGGGGTCAGCACAGTCCTTCCGCAGGTGGAGAGGCGGGAGGATGGGCTCGGTGAGTGACGATTGGCCAAGCCGAGCAGGGATGGGCGTGACGGATGAGGCAGGTGATGGCAGAGTCTTCCAGATGAACGACTCCATGATCGCTGGAGACCACAGAATGGCCCTGGTCAGGGTTGGTTTCGTCTTCTGAGATCAGAAGGTGTGATGAAAATGTAGGAAGGAATTCTCGAGGTGTTGCAGACAAAGGCTCCACAAGAGCTCCGTTTGAATGTCTGTCCCAGGTCTGCACCGCTTCATGCCCCATGACAACCAGCACCAACCAAACGGCTGAGTCAGCAAACACGGCGAAGGTGTCCGAAGTCAACGTAACAACGAAACACATTCACTGACATCTTCACTGGTTGGATGATTACAAAGAGTGTTTCTCATGACGTTTGTGAAGATCGTGGATTAAACAAAGAAATATTGTTGTTAAAATGTATTTGGTTCTTAAAAATATGATGTATTGTCGAATATTCAATTCAATTACATTTATTTTTGTAACGCCCAAAATCACAACAGCCTCGAGGGGCGAAAACCAGAATAAAAACAGATCAGTGTTCATAGGAACTTAGCATCCCGTGTCTTTAGACCCTTCTTCTCGGACAGGAAGAACTACCAAACCTCTTTGGGAAAAAGTAGGGACCTGGAGGAGTTCTCCAGGTTTCTCCAGGAGGAACCAATTCTTCGAAGCTGATGGAGAACCGTTCATACGGGGTAGAAACCATTTCTCCAGGCAGACCGTTTCTCCAGGCAGACCGTTTCTCCAGGCAGACCGTTTCTCCAGGCAGACCGTTTCTCCAGGCAGACCGTTTCTCCAGCAGTTGAGGAGCATCTGGATCCACAGGTCCTCGATGTGCCTGCTCCACTCGGAAGTGGGAGAAGAAGAAGGAAAAGTGATGAAACAAATTGCAAGTGGAATTAAATATTAAAAATGGTTTGATGGAAAAGTAGTCTTCATCAGAGGATGGTGCTGCAGCTCCATACGTCATTATCACGTGTAATCTACAGTATCGACTATCGCATGTATCTGGTTTAGATTATTATATTATTACAGTACTGAATATTTATTTCTTGTTGTCTTTCATGCTGAACGACAAATATCAAATATATTTATTTTGAGTGCAGTTTGAAAGTGAGGACGAGCTTGGAGGAAGCGCCTGGGGAGAGGGAGGCCTTCTATCTGTATTGCATGAAGACACAACATAAACAGAGATGATTGAGATGAAAGTCTGGATGTGTTTTGGGTTTTGTGACTAACTAAAACCATGACTGGCCCTGATCCGGACCAGGACTGGACCCAGAGGCAGGACTGACTCGGGTCTTTTGTTTTGGGGGTTCTCAGCAGACGGTGAAGTCTTCTGATCTTCTCTGATCTGTTCAAACTGGTCATGTTCTCATAAAGTGTTTCTGACGTCACACTCCGTCTCCACATGTGCACCACAGCAGCATCCGGCACCAAGAACCAGCACCCAGCACCAAGAACCAGCACCCAGCACCAAGAACCAGCACCAAAACTAGCACCCAGCACCAGCACCCAGCACCAAGAACCAGCACCAAGAACCAGCACCAAGAACCAGCACCCAGCACCAAGCACCCAGCACCAAAGAACCAGCACAGCACCAAGAACCAGCACCAAGAACCAGCACACAGCACCAAGCACCACGCACCCAGCACCAAGAACCAGCACCCAGCACCAAGAAACCCACGCACCAAGAACAGCACCAGCACCCAGAAGCAACCAAAAAAACCACCAAGAACCAGCCACCAACCAAGAACCACCAAGCTAGCACCCAGCACCAAGAACCAGCACCAAGAACCACACCAGCACCAAGAACACCCCAGCACCAAGCACCAAGCACCAAGAACCAAGAACCAGTACCCAGCACCAAGAACCAGCACTAAGAACCAGCACAAAAAACAAGCACCAAATCCCAAATGTATCCAGACACTGACCAGGCTGAGGGTACTTACTTACTGCTCAAATGGTCTATTTAAAATATTCCTCAGACTCATTCTGTCTGGTTTTGAGGCCCCCAGGCTGGGGCCAAAGCCAGGCCGCCATCCGATACAGCCCCCCCCGTTTCTATTCTTCTATTCTGTGTGTGTTTTCTGTAGTCCACCCCGATCCCCCTGAGTTTTACTCTGAAGATACAGTGTCAATGAACCTGGTAAGACTCCTAAGTCCGTGTTTTGGCGTGTGATGAGAACATGCCACAGAAGACTCAAACCACAGCAGGAATAAACCGGGACTAACCCAGAACTAAACCAGAACAGAAACAAACCAGAACTTGACCAGGACCAAAGCCTGAGGCCTAAAGCTCATGTGTGTTTCAGTGATGTCGGCCGTGGAGCAGCTCCAGACCAAAGACCTGACCCAGTCCTCGGTCACTGTGTTCTGGACTCATCCTCCGGTCCAGTACGAGTCCTACCAGCTCGTCTTCACCAGCCAGGTAAGTTACACCGTCTACCTCAGCAGTGCACCTGAACACTCCTGAACACTCCTGAACTCTCCTGAACCCTCCTGAACTCTCCTGAACTCTCCTGAACACTCCTGAACTCTCCTGAACACTCCTGAAACACTCCTGAACTCTCCCTGAACACTCCTGAACACTCCTGAACTCTCCTGAACACTCCTGAACACTCCTCTGAACACTCCCGAACACACCTGTACACTCCCGAACAACACCTGAACACTCCTGAACACTCCTGAACACACCCGAACACACCTGAACACTCCTGAACTCTCCTGAACTCTCCTGAACACTCCTGAACACTCCTGAACACTCCGAACACACCTGTACACTCCCGAACACACCTGAACACTCCTGAACACTCCTGAACACTCCTGAACTCTCCTGAACACTCCTGAACACTCCTGAACTCTCCTGAACTCTCCTGAACACTCCTGAACTCTCCTGAACTCTCCTGAACACTCCTGAACACTCCTGAACACTCCTGAACACTCCTGAACACTCCTGAACACTCCCGAACACACCTGTACACACCTGAACACTCCTGAACTCTCCTGAACACTCCTGAACACTCCTGAACACTCCTGAAGACGACATCCAAAGACACCTGAACAATCCCAAACACACTTGAACACCACCTGAACACTTCCTGAACATCCTGAACTCTCCTGAAACACTCCTGAACTCTCCTGAACACTCCTGAACACTCCTGAACTCTCCTGAACACTCCTGAACACTCCTGAACTCCTGAACCTCCTGAACACTCCTGAACACTCCTGAACACTCCTGAACACTCCTGAACACTCCTGAACACTCTGAACTCTCTGAACACTCCTGAACTCTCCTGAACTCTCCTGAACTCTCCTGAACACTCCTGAACACTCCTGAACACTCCTGAACTCTCCTGAACTCTCCTGAACTCTCCTGAACTCTCCTGAACTCTCCTGAACACTCCTGAACACTCTCTGAACTCTCTTGAACACTCCAGAGACTCCTCTTCACCATGTACAAGTCCCATCATCATCTTCATCACATTTATACTTCAGTGAGACGTTAAAAAGTCCACTTCGCGTGACCAACCTCTGAACCTCTGGGTTTGTGGGCGTGCGCTCAACCACTGAGCCACTGATCACATTCCAAACATAGTTGAGACGTGTTATTACATTTTGGTGGAAATGCTTTGTGTAATAATGAGTTTGTTTGACGTTGGCTCCACCTCAAACACGTCTGCTCCGTCTTGAATAAGACCTCCACTTTCTCCAGTTCGTGGAAAGACCCTTCAGCTCGGTTCAGTGCTGACAGAAGACTTTGAGCTCGTGCCAGAACAAAAGCAGGACACGACCAGGACCTGTGTTTACTGCAGCCTCCGAACATCTAAACAAACGTCAAAGAAGCAAATGTGCACCAGACACTGCACGGAGATCAGAGCGGACAAGGCTAGGTCCGGATAGGACAGGAGTCAGGAGCAGGGTCCGGATGAGGGACAGGAGTCAGGAGCAGGGTCCAGATGAGGGACAGGGTCCAGAGGGACAGGAGTCAGGAGCAGGGTCCGGATGAGGGACAGGAGTCCGGGTCCGGATGAGGACAGGAGTCAGGAGCAGGGTCCGGATGAGGGACAGGAGTCAGGAGCAAGTCCAGATGAGGGACAGAGAGTCCGGGTCCGGATGAGGGACAAAGTCCGGTCCGGATGAGGGACAAAGTCCGGGTCCGGATGAGGGACAGGAGTCCGGGTCCGGATGAGGGACAGAATCCGGGTCCAGATGAGGGACAGGAGTCCGGGTCCGGATGAGGGACAAAGTCCGGGTCCGGATGAGGGACAGGAGTCCGGGTCCCAGGAGTCCGGGTCCGGATGAGGGACAAAAGTCCGGGTCCGATGAGGGAACAGAAGAGTCCGGGTCCCAGGAGTCCGGGTCCGGATGAGGGACAGGAGTCCGGATAGGGACAGAAGGGGAAGGGGGGAGGTCCGGGATGAGGGACAGGAGTCCGGGTCTGGATGAGGGACAGGAGTCCGGGTCCCAGGAGTCCGGGTCCGGATGAGGGACAGGAGTCCGGGTCCCAGGAGTCCGGGTCCGGATGAGGGACAGGAGTCCGGGGTGAAAGAACCTGGAGGCATCACTGAGACCTTTCCAAACATAACTTGTTCTGAACCTCAGACTTCCTCTTTACAAGAGGCTGCGAGAGAAGCAAAAGCTGATTTGGTTTTGGATCAGAGAGTTGTTTCTGAAGAACATCTGCTGTGACTGGTTCAGAGGGTCTTCAGGTCTGGAGCGTGATGTGTGGAGACAGTGGTGTAGCTCATCGTCCTCCTCACAGGTGCTTTTCTACCCTTTTCTCCAACACGCTACGAAGATGTGAGTCTGAGCACAGTTTTTATCACTGCAAGTTCAGATGCGCGTGATTGACAGGTGGAATAGCCAATCAGGGATCAGCACATCTCAAAACAAACACGGAGTTTACGACGACGAAAGAAAGGAATATCACAGGGTCCGAAAAACATCCCCCACCAGCGAGTGAAGCCCGTTTCTGAGCTGAGAGAAGTTTGATTGGGGTCTAAACTCACATGACATGGACTCATTTGTTTCACACGTGTCACTGAAATAAACAAACCTGATTGCACGGTTCTGTTTGAGTTTGGCTCCAGGCGATGGAGAGCGTGAGATCATCACTCAGATCTTCTGTATTAAACAATCGAGTGAGGTTTCAGTCTGGACTTACCACGCAATTGGTATTTTATTGATAAAATGTGTGTGACCTGTAACTTTGTGTAACTTTGTGTAACTTTGTGTTTCTGCCAATCAAACAGAAACACTCTTCGCTGATTTGTGACCCACTGAAGTTTATTCAGCGCGCTGTGGAAACATCTAAATGTTCTGCTCGTCAGGAAACTTCACTGAACGCCATTGCCCTTACGAGCGGACCAATGAGCTGCGAGCGCCGTGGTCATGTGACGCTTGGCAGGGGACAGTGTTGACGCGCCGACACAAACAGTCGAAGCGTTGAGTCAGAGGCAGATCCTGAACTCGCCATGTTTGTTTGAAGTCACATTAAACAGTCATTATTCAGATCGAGCCGCGCCAAGTGTGAGCAGCTGCAAGGTCCCTGTGGGGAATGATCAGCTGCAAGGTCCCTGTGGGGGGATGATCAGCTGCAAGGTCCCTGTGGGGGATGATCAGGCATCAGGTCCCTGTGGGGGGGATCAGCTGCAGGTCCCTGTGGGGGGATGATCAGCTGCAAGGTCCCTGTGGGGGAATGATCAGCTGCAAGGTCCCTGTGGGGGAATGATCAGCTGCAAGGTCCCTGTGGGGGAATGATCAGCTGCAAGGTCCCTGTGGGGGAATGATCAGCTGCAAGGTCCCTGTGGGGAATGAACAGCTGCAAGGTCCATGTGGGGGAATGATCAGCTGCAAGATCCCTGTGGGGAATGATCAGCTGCAAGGTCCCTGTGGGGAATGATCAGCTGCAAGGTCACTCTGGGGACTGACCAGCTACAAAGTCCCTCCTGCTGTGGGGACTGATCAGCTGAAAGGCCTCTGCTGCTGTGCAGGCCCCACTGTGAGTGGTGCTAACCGCTAGCTTGCCCATATTTTCAGTATTTAAAATGGCAGAAATGGTTTCTTATTCTCATTTAATTATATCTCACTTTTATAACACTTATAATTTTACTTCTTGTACATCGTAACATCACTGGGAAATCCCTTAACTGTTACCTAGCAACCACATTGTACACTGGGCCAAAACGCCTCTATTATAAATGTGTATAAATACACGAGCGCACCTCATACGCTCGTCTGATGTGGACCTAAATCAGATGTTCTGCCGTCCATCAGTGGAACGTGTTTCCAACAGAGCTGAAGGGCCTGGAAAACAGTGAAGGAATTGTTGGATGTGAAAGATGATGTTGTGCTCCAGAGGACTGGACTTGAATGATGTCACATGTCACATGATGTCTGGTCATTGTCATTGAGCGGTCCTGGGACGACAGGTGGGACTGAGAACATGAGCTACGCCTGCTACGAACCATCGCTCCTGGAGATGTGTCTGTGTGTCTGTGGACTGGACTAAACTGAACCGGACTGAACTGGACTGGACTGGACTGGACTAAACTAGACTGGACTGGACTGAACTGGAGTAAACTGAACTGAACTGGACTAAACTGGACTAAACTGGACTGGACTGGACTAAACTGAACTGGACTGGACTGGACTGGACTAAACTGAACTGGACTGGACTGGACTGGACTAAACTGAACTAAACTGAACTGGACTGGACTGAACTGAACTGAACTGGACTAAACTTGACTGGACTAAACTCGACTGAACAGAACTGGACTAAACTGGACTGGACTGAACTGGACTAAACTGGACTAAACTGGACTAAACTGGACTAAACTGGACTTGACTGGACTGAACTGGACTAAACTTAACTGCAACACAATTAAACAATACAAAGCTGAAGAAAAGTGATCCATCAATCATGGAGTTTGCGTGAACGTTCTTCTTGAGAAGAAACGCTGTGTCAGAGGAAATGTGCTTCCAATAAAAGAGAAACCTCATAAACATCAGCGTTTCAAGAGACAAAGGCTTTAGTTTCAGCAGGATTCTGGGCGACAACGTCAGAGGCACTTAGCAACAACAAACAAGGACCAAAACCAGGACCAGGACCTGAACCAGGACCCGAACCAGGACCAAACCAGGACCCGAACCAGGACCCGAACCAGGACCCGAACCAGGACCAAACAAACCAGGACGAACCAGGACCCGAACCAACCAACCAGGACCAAACAGGCCGACCTAGGAGCGAACCAGGACCTGAACCAGGCCCCGGACGAACCAGGACCGCAACCAGGACCTAAACAGGACTAACCAGACCTGAACCCAGGACACCGGATACCAAGGCTGAACCTGGAAGAACCAGACCTGACAGACGGACAGGCTACCAGCTGAACCAGGACCCGAACCAAGGACCACCAGACGCTACCAGGACCTGAACAGACCGAACAGGACCGAACCAGACCAACGTTAACCAGGACTACACAACCAGGCCGGACCTTGAACCAGGACCTGAACCAGACGACCGAACCAGGACCCGAACAGGACCTGAACCAGGACTGAACAGGACCTGAACCAGGACCGACCAGGACCCAACCAGACATGAACCAGGACTGAACCAGGACTGAACCATGACCGAACCATGGACCAACCAGGACCTGAACCAGGATTCCGAACAAGACCTGAATCGTGAAACACAAGACATGACCAGGACTGGACCAGGGATCCTAAACAGGACCCGAACAGCAAGACCTGAATCTGAACTAAGAACCTGAACCAGGACTTAAACCAGGGTCGAACCAAGACCTGAATATTGAACGCAGGACTTGAACCAGGACCTGAACAGGACCCGAACAGACCTAATCACAGACCTGAAATCAGGAACTAAACAGGACCTGAACAAGGACAAACCAGGACCTGACAAGCTGGGACCTGAAGCAGGACTAAACCGGACTAAACCAGGAACATGAACCAGTCCCAGTTGCAGTGAGAAAGTGGCCGACTCTGGAACGATTGTGATGACACGACAACGGCGAGGGGGAAGACTGAGGCTGTGTCACGGCGACGAGTTAAATCAGTCTCAAACATGGCGTCGGCCAAACGAGATGACTTCCAGCTCGTCGACGCAGCTGTAGAAACGCCATCGGGAAAACAAGAGTAAACGAAGACAGAGAGAGAGACGAAGGAGGACGAAGACAAGGGAGACGAAGAGAGAGGAGGATGAAGAGGAGGAGACGAGGGAGACAAAGAGGAGGGAGATGAAGAGTGAGGGAGACAAGGGAGACGAGAGGAGGGAGATGAAAGAGGAGGGAGACGAGGGAGAAAAGAGGAGGGAAACGAAAGAGGAGCGAAGAGGAGAAGAGCACCGTGCGAGTAAAATGCGTCAGAATGTACTGCAGTTAAAAGTATCCAGCCCCGTGCCCTTCTCAGCCCCTCCTCATCGTCGCGCCCCTTCTTCGCGCTTCGCTTTCCGTCGCGCCCCCTTCGCTCTTCGTCGCAGCACCCCTTCGCTCTTCGTCGCAGCCCCCTTCGCTTTCTTCGCAGCCCCCTTCGCTCTTCGTCGCAGCCGCAGTTCGCTCTTTCGTCGCGAGCTCGTCGTGTTCGTACATCCTCTTGACTTTGTTTCCGAAGCTCCTCTCCGCTCCTTCTCTGAGCCTCACAAAAACACTTCTTTCATTTTGTGATTCATTTTAACGACTTTTTCACGTTTGTCTGTTCGTAAACCTCGACTCACGCGTTCAAAGACGCATTTAAAGACGCGTTGTAAAGACACTTTTAACACGCGTTCGAGGGCGGCCCGTTTAATGACGCGTTTAATGACGCGTTTAAAAAGATTTAGACAGATTTAGACTTTGACAGACTTTGTGGGACGGACTTTGACCCAGATTTGTGGGACGGACTTTGACCCAGACTTTGTGGACAGATTTAGACCCAGACTTGTGGACGGACTCAGACCCGAATTTGTGGGACAGATTTAGACCCAGACTTCTGTGGGACGGACTCAGACCCAGACTTTGTGGGACGGACTTTGACCCGACTTTGTGGGACAGATTTAGACCCAGACTTTGTGGGACGGACTCAGACCCAGAATTGTGGACAGATTTAGACCCAGACTTTGTGGGACGGACTCAGACCCAGACTTTGTGGGACGGACTTAAACCAGACTTTGTGGGACAGACTTAGACCCAGACTTTGTGGGACAGATTTAGACCCAGACTTTGTGGACAGACTTAACCCAGACTTTGTGGACGGACTCAGACCCAGACTTTGTGGGACGGACTTAGACCCAGACTTTGTGGGACGGACTTAGACCCAACTTTGTGGGACAGATTTAGACCCAGGGACTTTGTGACAGACTTTAGACCCAGACTTTTGTGGGACGGACTTAGGCCCACAGACTGTTGTGGACGGACTTAGACCCAGACCTTTGTGGGACGGACTTAGACCCAGACTTTGTGGGAAACAGATTACCAGACCCAGACTTTGCTTGACGCGACGGGACTTTAGACCCAGACTTTGTTGGGACGGACTTAGACCCAGACTTTGTGGGACTTAGACCCAGACTGTGGGACAGATTTAGACCCAGACTTTGTGGGACAGATTTAGACCCAGACTTTGTGGGACAGACTTAGACCCAGACTTTGTGGGACGGATTTAGGCCCAGACTTTGTGGGACGGACTTAGGCCCAGACTTTGTGGGACGGACTCAGACCCAGACTTTGTGGGACGGACTTAGACCCAGACTCTGTCCTTCCACAGACTTGAGAAGCCAAACGTCAAAATGCCCTCTGTTTATTTGACGTTGGTTTAGTCCGAGGCGTTTTCATGCCCCAAAACACTTTCCGTTCAGACCCAGTGTTTAGACAAACGACTGGGATTATCTCCTTGATGACTAACCGAGTCCACATGCGGAGAACGTCCCAGGAACCCAAAGAATACTGCGGAAAAGTCTATCGTTTATGCATGTTTGTGTCAAGATATTAGAGAGGGACGAAGGGTTCTGTTTGTCTCACTAATTCTGTGCAGTTTTAAAGTTTACGATCAAATACCGCAGAGTTTTTCGAAAAGTTCAGTCGCTTCCGAACGCCAAAAATGGGAACAAAGGTAAAGGTTCAACACGAAACGCGATTGCGAGCGTCTCTGATCCGTTGCACTTCATATTCTACGGCGTTTCGTGTTCGTAAAAGCAGCAAAGACACAAGTGCAACCCAAAACAACACTTTATCATTCATAAACTAACTCACAGCGCCCCCTACAGGTCGGACGACTCGTTGAACTAAAATGCAGTTAAGTTTATATATTTAAAATGTTACTAAAAATTATGAAAATGTTACCCCAGAAGAGCTCATGTCACTTCCTGTTTGTAATTGATGACATCACAGTAGGAAATTACCCATCAGCCACTGGGGCAAAACTCATCTCATGTCACCGTTTTATATTTGACAAATAAAAATACACGAGAGCGGCTTTATTTTGTTAAATTCATGTTTAGAGCGTCAAAAAAGTAGTTTCTTTGTGTAAATTCTGCATAAACTTTGACTGGAATGAGTGTGTCCCTGCTGTGATGTCACTTCCTGTCCCTGCTGTGATGTCACTTCCTGTCATTCTCCGCAGCCTTTTCTCCACAAATACCCGCTCGATCGGTGTAAAACTATCGTTTATACGTACGACAGGTTTAAACGCACCAAATAAAGTTAAAGTTAGAACATCGTAAAAACCCGTCAGAGGAACTTTAAAACTTAAATAGGACATTAAATCAGTGGAATGTTTTATGCACAAAATCAGCCAAACTGTGGCGCTAACTTAAATGTAATAATTCAGTCTTTAGTCGGGTTTAACGTGAGCTTACCTGAGTGAACACTGACGGATTCTCAGTATTCAAATCGTTTTAGCGCGGCTCTGGAGAAAACAACGACATGACGAGGAAGCGAGTCGAGGGTTTTAGTTCTGGGATTGTAGCGATGAACGCCTGAACGCCGGTGTGTGTGTGTGTGTGTGTGTGTGTGTGTGTGTGTGTGTGTGTGTGTGTGTGCGCAGAAGGACTCGCCGGAGGTCCAGGTCCAGGTCCCGGGCTCTCGCTCCTCCTTCACTCAGACCGGACTGGCCCCGGGGCAGAGCTACACCGTCACCGTGACGGGGAGGACGGCCGAGGGCAGAGGGGCCCCGGGCACCGCGCGCTTCACCACACGTCAGTGCCGTTTCTATGTCTTTGTTTGAGCCTCGGGGGGCCGGGGGGGGCCGGGGGGGGGTTTCTGAAGCCGTTTGAACACGTCACATGATCAGTAATGAGCTGGTTCAGGTGAAGCGGTGGGTTTGTTAGAGCTTTCGGTTTGTTGGAGCTTTTGTTGGTTTTTTAGCGCTTTCGTTGGTTTGTTAGAGCTTTCGTTGGTTTGTTAGAGCTTTCGTTGGCTTTGTTAGAGCTTTCGTTGGTTTGTTAGCACTTTCGTTGGTTTGTTAGAGCTTTCGTTGGTTTGTTAGCACTTTCGTTGGTTTGCTAGAGCTTTCATTAATTTGCTAGAGCTTTTTGTTGGTTTGTTAGCGCTTTCGTTGGTTCAGAGCTTTCGTTAGTTTGTTGGAGCTTTCGTTGGTTTGTTAGCGCTTTTTCGTTGGTTTGTTAGCGCTTTCGTTGGTTTGCTAGAGCTTTCGTTGGTTTGTTAGCGCTTTCCTTGGTTTGCTAGAGCTTTTCGTTGGTTTGCTAGAGCTTTTGTTAATTTGCTAGAGCTTTTGTTGGTTTGTTAGCGCTTTCGTTGGTTTGTTTAGCACTTTCGTTGGTTTGTTAGAACTTTCGTTGGTTGTTAGCGCTTTTCGTTGGTTTGTTAGCGCTTTCGTTGGTTTGTTAGCGCTTTCGTTGGTTTGTTAGCGCTTTCGTTGGTTTGTTAGCGCTTTCGTTGGTTTGTTAGCGCTTTCGTTGGTTTGTTAGAACTTTCGTTGGTTTTTAGCGCTTTCGTTGGTTTGCTAGAGCTTTCGTTGGTTTGCTAGAGCTTTCGTTAATTTGCTAGAGCTTTTGTTGGTTTGTTAGCGCTTTCGTTGGTTCAGAGCTTTCGTTAGTTTGTTGGAGCTTTCGTTGGTTTGTTAGTGCTTTCGTTGGTTTGTTAGAGCTTTTCGTTGGTTTGTTAGAGCTTTCGTTGGTTCAGAGCTTTCGTTAGTTTGTTGGAGCTTTCGTTGGTTTGCTCGAGCTTTCGTTGGTTTGTTAGCGCTTTCGTTGGTTTGTTAGAGCTTTCTTTGTTTGTTAGAGCTTTCGTTGGTTTGTTAGAGCTTTCGTTGGTTTGTTAGAGCTTTCGTTGGTTTGTTAGAGCTTTCATTGGTTTGTTAGAGCTTTCGTTGGTTTGTTAGCGCTTTCGTTGGTTTGTTAGAGCTTTCGTTGGTTTGTTGGAGCTTTCATTGGTTTGCTAGAGCTTTCGTTGGTTTGCTCGAGCTTTCGTTGGTTTGTTAGCGCTTTCATTGGTTTGTTAGAGCTTTCGTTGGTTTTTTAGCGCTTTCGTTGGTTTGCTAGAGCTTTCGTTAGTTTGCTAGAGCTTTCGTTGGTTTGCTAGAGCTTTCGTTAATTTGCTAGAGCTTTTGTTGGTTTGTTAGCGCTTTCGTTGGTTTGCTCGAGCTTTCGTTGGTTTGTTAGAGCTTTCGTTGGTTTGTTAGCGCTTTCATTGGCTTGTTAGAGCTTTCGTTGGTTTGTTAGCGCTTTCTTTGGTTTGTTAGAGCTTTCGTTATGAGTCCACGTCCCAAATGGGTTCCCTCCTCGCTCTTCTTGGCTAATGCTGCAGGAGGCCACAAGCCTTTAGGTCCAAGTTGAAATGGACAGAGCAGGTTTAGGTTCAGGCTTGGAATTGGATCTGAACAAATCCCTGTGTTGGTCCTGTCAGAGTCTTGTGGAGTCTGAGATCGTAACGTTTGTAGGAGCTGCTTTAAAGTCCATCTGAAGGTTCTGCCGTTCTTCTCATTCTGTCTCAAATGACAGGAAGTGGAGCTGAGTCCCTCTGTGATGTCATCAGCGTGCGACACTTAACTGACACTAACTGACAGTTTAAACCGTCGTTGGACTAAATAAAGGTGTTTTATGGTGTTATTGTGTCAGATCAGAACTGTCGTGTCATTTATGTGGGTTTGGGCTCTTGTTTACAGTCTGGTTGCTAGGTAACAGCTGTGGAATGACCTTTACCTGAGGAATATTTGTGCTCACGTCCAACCAGGAAGTACAAGTATAAACTTTACACCAACAGTCAGACTGGGGACTGTTGGTTGAACCTGTCACGTTAGGGCCTAACACTTAGGGTGGGAGGGCATCTGACACAAACCCTCCCTCTCCCCCTCAGTGCCCGCGGGACCCTCCGACCTGCGCGTGGTGAAGACGTCCACGTCCTCCGCCGTCGTCCAGTGGGAGCCCTCGCCGTCCGACGTCGACCGGTACCGCCTCACCGTCTCCCGCGGCGACGGGGAGGGGCGGAGCCGGGAGCTGACCGTCGAGCCCGGCGCCAGCTCCGCCCACATCACGCAGCTGGAGGCGGGGGTTAGGTATGACATCGCTCTGGTGGCGGAGAAGGGGCGGAGCCAGAGCGAGCCGGTGACCACTCACGCCACGCCCGGTAAGGTCAAAGGTCAAACTGAACACCTGCAGGAAGGAACAGGAAACAGAATATGTTACAAAATACTCTTTAACGCGGGTGTTCAGTTCTGTACGGACAATTTCAACGTATTCTCCACAACACTGAAGCTAAGTTAGACATGTGACTCTGAACACCTGCATGGTTTGGATAGAAGATTCCCATTCATGTCAAAAAACAAACAAAATAAATAATACAAATTTAAAAGCAATGACACAAAATTATAATATATGAATACATGAAATAGTTCTTACTCTCAACTCAAGCCAAAGCATTGACTCTGAACAGCTGAATGGTCTGGTTCGGACACGTGTGACACCAGCTTAGACAAAGATAGTGACAGGGATCAACTTTTCTGTCAAAAAGCGTAAATCTGCCACAGTTACACAGGCCCCGCCCCCATCTGACATCATGACATCACGTCATATAGAGTGTCTAGAACGTGAACATTTTCTGGTTCTGGTTGCTATGGAAACTGTGCTAGAGTTTCATCTCTCTGAAACCCATGAAGAGATAGATTAACACCCCCCCCCCACGAGAACAGGCGCGTAACCCCCGATTGCGAAACGCCGCGTCATAGCACTCGCAAAACACAAACTCTTCACCTCGAGCTGTGAAGTGCGGGGGCAGTTTTTCTAGTGGGACGCGTTGCCCCCTGAGCCGTGTTTCCGCGTGCGTCTGGCGACTCCATCGAACCAGCACTTCATACCAAACGGCTCATTTAAAACTCTGGAAACGCCAACCATCCGAAACGCTTCGCCTCAGAGACGGCGGCGTGCGACCGTTAATACCACACGGGACTGCGTTCAGTTCATAACATTGTGCTTCACAGGCAAATGACAGCGACACTTAATCAACAATTTCATTTTGATTCCTTAACAGATGGAGAATCATTCATTCCACGCTGGATATGGAGACTAACTTACATTCATCCACTTCTTTTTACAGCGTGGAGTGAGTCGGAGGTCTGGAGGATTGTTGGCAGTTGGTTTCCCCTCGTAATAATGACATAATTATGATCTAACGTGTTGCTTTAATTAAGAAAGTATGCGCTTGGATCGTTGCACGTTTAAACGTCTGCGAATCGTTTAAAGTTCGCAGAAGCCGACGGGAGCGACGGCACAAAGACACACAACGGCCCTCAAACTGCGGAGCTGGTGCCGCCGAGGGTCCGCGGGGTTCGTCTGACTGTCATTTTCAAACACAACATATGATGACTTTCTTTATGTTTCCGTGCGGTCTTAGATTAGTTCAAGATCATTCTGAAATCAGAATTAAAACACATTATTTGTTACTTTCCAAACGGCGGCATATTTAGTTTTGATTCTCAGTCTTCCCAGTTAACGCCACGTTTAATCCAACATACAACTGTAAATGTAAAATCTCTAAAAAACTGCTGCTGACAAACCAACATTTTGCTTTCGAGACCCACTGGTGAGATGTACTACTATATACTATATACTTGTACTACTGCAACTATTTGTTTACTTGACAGGGGCAGTGTACATTGATATTGCGTACGCTATTATGTACCAGCATTAGCAAAAAGGCTATTTTTCATGCGTTGTTCCCGGAAAGACGTTGAAATTGTCGTTCCGAAAACATGGATTCAACCTTAAAAGTACCTTAAAAGTACCTTAAAAGTACCTTAAAAGTACCTTAAAAGTACCTTAAAGCCTTCACTTAAACGACATTGTACAAGAGCAATGCGCGTACAGAAATATAATTCAGCCTTTAACTCCTCAGGTCAAACCTCTGAGCGCTGCGCCAGTTGCTCCTGTTCGCTTCTTGCTGTAAACGTCCGACAAACCCGAAACAGACGGAAGCGCCGCCGGCTCGTTTGTCTTAACCCTGTTCTCGCTGATTTTCTCATATCTTCAGGTTCGACAAACGTTTCGGCGTCAGCGCCGACCGTTTCGCCAGACAACGCCACGAAGGCGATCGGAAGAATCCAAGTGGGGCCTTCAACGGCGGGAGAAAGCACAAGCCCTTTACAGCCCAAAAGAGAGAGATCCCGGACCAATTTAGAGTCCAACAGGGAAATTACCCCAAAGGAAGGAGACGCTGGCATCGATTGGACGACTTCGGAGCCAAAACGGACCTGTCTGAACCGTGTTAAGGTGTCACATGGGAGATTAGGTGTGAAGGACAAAACCGGCGGCTGTGCAGACGATGGAACAGACGATGGACCAGACGATGGAACGGACGATGGACCAGACGATGGACCAGACGATGGACCAGACGATGGAACAGCTGAAAGGACATCAGAAGCCAAAGAAAGCGAGCTAGAATCACCGCAAGTCAATCGGCAAAACCATGATTTAGAACTATCTCCAGATCGCAGCTTAGCACGGCCTTATCCTCTGCAGAAACTTTTGACGGACACTTTTAATAATTTAAACGTCACGACTTTTGCCGTCCACCTTTCCGAGCCTTCCAATATCGACAAGAACGCCGAAATAGTCGCGCAGCAAATCATGCAAGGGTTGAAACCGATTTCCACACTGAAAAAGTCAATCAAATCGTCGCGATATTCAGAGAAACCTCCAACGACGTCTTTGTCTTCTGAGAGGTCACGAGCCACGACGGCTTCTCGAACGGCCACAGCCAGAATTTCAGTTCTTACTCATTCTGAAGATGACGACAAAAAAGTTGACGATTCAAGAACGGAAAATGAAAGAAAAGCTCCCAGAGAAGGAGGCATGCCCCTGTTTCGCCGAACTCCACCGAATCGCACCATTATTCGCCGATTACGACCGAACTTGCGGCAGTTCAGGAACAGGACTGGGCTTGTTTCCGGGAATGGGGATACGTCTTTGCCTTCATCAAGTCAAATGAATCCAACTTCTACAGATGGGCCAATGATTGCGCTGGAAAAATCCCCTTTGACTGATGAAAACGTTATTGATTTGAACGGCAATGGAGGAAAAAACAGCCCGGCGAAGGTAGCAAAGCGCCAAAGTCTACCAACCGTGGGGCCTTTTGGATACAAACAACCCAATTATCGGTTCTTTAGACGTCCGATTAGACCTTTGAGCAACAAAACACAACCTGTATTATCAACCATCACCAATGACCCTCAAAGCGAGACAGAAAGCGCAAACGAAAACGATGCATTTTCCAAGGCCAGAGCTGCTTTCAATAGTTCAAGAGGTGCGTTCCCACAACATCCAAATCAGTACGTCGGACCTGTTCGAAACAGAACGCGATTATTTTGGAGAGCACCGCAAAGAGGACCTTCACGTAGAAACTGGACAGCTGAAGGTCTCCAAAATGGGGACCGGAACGGGCAGCGCATCAGTGACTTACGGGGAAGAGCAGAGGCAGGAGCAGATGCGAATGCTCAAACCAGTTCTGAAAATCCAAATGTGAATTCAGATGTTCCAAGATTTAATGGAAATTTGACCAATAGGTTTAATTCGTCAAAGTTCTTAGAGGGAAGGGCTTGGCCAGTTGAGGATAATAAATCAAACAACAGAGAATTACCGGGTGTCGAAAGTCCAATTAGTGAAGCTGTACACCTGAAAGGTTTAGACACGGGCGAAACTGATTCAAGCGAAGACGATGTTGAAATATTTACACAAAGAATGGAAACTGAACGTGACGAAACCGAGGCGAAATTGGGCGAGACTCATCGGAAAATGCCCCAGCGTGAGCCGCACATTGTGGAAAATAAGGGCTCGAGTGAAGATGAAGATGAAAAAGATGTGAGTGTCATTTTAGACAGTGACAGAGTTGCAAAAGATATTGGTCGAGGTATTCCAGAAAGTTTAGCAAAGCTCCAGAAAAATAGCTCAAATTCAGTTGCAAATTCTCCAGTGGCAAGAACAACCGACCAGACAGAACCGACAGAAGATAGACCTTCTGGAGTCGATGGAAAGCAAAGCAATTCCAGTGGAACGGTTTTCAGGAGACTATTCAAACCAGGAGTTCAGTCGACGGGAAGGAAACCGCAGCATCTTCACCCCAGGTTCACAGCTACATCTAGTTTAGATCCACCAGCGATGAACTACCAAAGCACGGCTGCGACTGGAGGCCGAGACAACACGGCCACGGAATCAAAAGAAGGCCGTGGACTTGAAAACGGTCCGGGAAATGAAAAAGTAGATTCGCCGAGAGAGAGAGGCGTGCCATCAGACAGGAGCGGGCAACCGGGTCGCACGGTTTTAGCACGATTGCGCCCGAATGGGTTGCAATTTGGGAAAAAAACGGCGCTCACTTTCAGGCGCGGCGATGGCCCTTCGTCCGCGTCAGGCAAAGCCACGGCGTTTTCCACAGAAGCGCCAGCGTCTGCCGCCGAGAGCCCGACCATGAGTCACGGAAACGCAACTGCCGGCAACTTCGACGAGCGTTTTGAAGGAGAACGACTGAGCGGTAACGGCGAAGACGCGGGCGACGTTGCGGGAAACGCCGTCGAGTCCGAGGGTCCGGGAGCACGGCCGGGAAGGCTCGGCGACGTCTTCCCCGAGTCCGATTATAAAGTGACCGTTCTGGGGAAAGGGTCCGGAGTTCTGTCCCGACTTCACAAACTGGTCATAAGCACAGGTACAGCAGGGCTAACCACTCTGCCGCTCGTGTGTCTTCAGCAAGCTACATCCTGCTTTTCATCCATGCAAAATAAAAGCATCTGTGTTTCCCCCTTCAGAAAATTAAGATGTTTTGTCGAATCCAGCGGAAATGGTGCGTCTTTTCTTCGATATTTGAACGTAGATAAACTTAGGATCCTCGACGGAGACGGAACTCTAATCACTGCTGCACTTCGCCGGAACAAAAACACACGTTAACAGTAGAACGGCTAAAGTCACGTGATCAGAGGCGAGCTCGAAGGACACATATTGTGCAAAATGGCTGGTCTTTGACGTCGCTCCAGCGTCACCAAACGCTGCCGCATTCGCATTTCGCTTCGTTCACTTCGCTCGTCTCGTGAATCCTGTTTACGAGCTCGTCTGCTCCTCAAACGTGGCGGTCCGGAGTCCGTAAAATCGTCACCAGATCCGTTTGGCAAGCTAGCTTTTGGTTGACTCGTGCTACACATACATCGTTTAAAAGTTCTAAATCCCCGAGGCGCCAAAGCGAAGGCGCCGGAGCGCGTTTGAAGGACAAAGACCAGCGCAGAACATGCAGAATACGTGTCCTTTTGCTGCGAAAATGGCGTCGTTTCGGCGATTTCAGGGGGAAACACTGTGTCGTCCGTGCGATTTGTCTCATTGTGCTGAGTGTTTGTTGTTTGCTAATCCCCCATTTCCACCGTGTCACTGAACCGCTCTTGAAAACCGTGTCCCGAGCTCCAGTCCCGAGCGCCAGTCCCGAGCTCCAGTCCCGAGCTCCAGTCCCGAGCTCCAGTCCCGAGCTCCAGTCCCGAGCTCCAGTCCCTCGTCTGTCTGACCGCCTCTCACCGTTTGCTGTTTGGTTTCCAGGGCCGAGCGGCGAGTCCGCCCCGGCTCCAGTGTCTGTCGTATAAGCTGTATACCGTATATATGTGTGCGCATATATACGCCGCGCCCACGTAACGCCCGCCATCGTCTGTGCCACACGTCACGTTTGTCTGGTGTTTTTGGCTCGTCTTGAACGTGTGGAAGGGCTTGACAACAACGTCTTCAGAAATGTCCACCGGCTTAAGACTTTTGGTTTTTTTCTTCTTTCTTCGATGATGAATGAACTTCTGGAGAATCACAAAACATACATATTTGTCAAATTTTTATGCCAGATGCCCTTTCTTATTCTCTTTCCGTTGCTAAAACATGCCTTTGAATGCTTTAATTATCAGAGGAAGGAGAAAAGACTGTAAAATCGACCGCAAAATTGCAAAAATATCACTTTATTTGGCAGTTTACATACTTTTTTTAAATTTAAATTTGACAATTTTACGATATTCTTTGTTGTGAATGAATCGCGAACATTCAAAAGAGTCAATTTGCTCAATTTAAAAGAGACATTGCAGGGTTTTTGATCATCTTTCACACATTTAATTCTCATAATAATGACGGGTTTGTCTGTTTTTGCAAATGAACTTTCAGAACTTCAGAACACATTATCGATCCTGTCTTTAGCCGGTTTTTGTCAAGCCCTTTTGAATGGTCCATGCAGGTGTTCACGCGCCGGTCGTGTCCCCTCAGGTCCGGAGCCGCCCTCGGACCTGGTTTTCAGTCACGTGACCGAAGACTCCGTCACCGTGTCCTGGACCAAACCCAAGTCCTCGGTCTCCGGGTTCAAGGTCACCTACACGCACTCGGAGGAAGGTGAGGGGGGGGGCGTACGAACGCTTCACAATAAGAGTCCAGACAGGAGCCTTCAAAATAAGAGCGTGAACGGTGGATTCAGCCTCCATTTTGTCAATGACTCACTGAACTTTTACACGTACTTTCTACTGCGCCGCGCTTTGTGCTTTGTGCCATAAATATACTACAGTTTTACGTCAGCACAGTTAAATTTTGTGAAGAAATATTGACAAAAAGAAAAATTCAAAATGACAAATTGAGTTCTAAAACTGAATATTTCCATCTAATTCCATCAAAAATGACAAAAGAGACAATTTAAAGCAGCAAAACTTTAATTCCAACAGTTTAAACCACAAAATAAGCATCAGGTATTATTCTTTTCCAAACAATAACGATTGAGTATTGTGTAGTTATATTTTTGGGCCTTGTTTACAGTCTGGTTGCTAGGTAACAGTCGTGGAATTACCTGGAACCTTTGCTGCTCATGTCCAACCAGGAAGTAACATTATAAACAGGCCAAATGTTCAGTGATCGGTCACATGAGCGTGTGGGCGTGTCCTCAGGAGAGCCGGTGTCCGTGTCTCTGGACCAGGGGAACTCGTCCGTAGATCTGACTCGTCTCAGTCCTGGATCCTCGTACGAGGTCAGCGTCCTGTCGGTGCTGGGCCTGGACGAGAGTGACCACATCTCCAAGACCCTGCACACTCGTGAGTGAGTCTGTACACACAAACCCTGTACACACAAGTGAGTCTGTGCACACAAACCCTGTACACACAAATCCTGTACACACAAACCCTGTACACACAAGTGAGTCTGTGCACACAAACCCTGTACACACAAACCCTGTACACACAAGTGAGTCTGAACACACAAACCCCCTATACACACAAACCCTGTACACACAAACCCTGTACACACAAACCCTGTACACACAAGTGAATCTGAACACACAAACCCTGTACACACAAGTGAGTCTGTACACACAAACCCTGAACACTTGTGAGTCTGCACACAAATCCTGTACACACAAATCCTGTACACACAAACCCTGTACACACAAGTGAGTCTGAACACACAAACCCTGTACAAACACCTACAAACCCTGTACACACAAACCTGTACAACACAAGGGTCTGTACACACAAACCCTGTACACACAAGTGAGTCTGAACCACACAACGCTGTAATACAACCTGTAAACACAAGTGGTCTGAACACACAAAACCCTGTACACAACAAAGTGAACCCTGTCAACAAGTGAACAACAACCTGTACACCTGTTTGTACAACACCGACCAGTGAGTCTGTACACACAAACCTGTACACACAAACCCTGAACACTCGTGAGTCTGTACACACAAGCCCTGTACACAAGTGAGTCTGAACACACAAACCCTGTACACAAGTGAGTCTGAACACACAAACCCTGTACACACAAGTGAGTCTGTACACACAAACCCTGTACACACAAACCCTGAACACTCGTGAGTCTGTACACACAAACCCTGTACACACAAGTGAGTCTGAACAAACAAAAACATTTTTTTAAATTATTTTTTTTATTTTACCAAATGAAAACATTGAACAACAAACACCAGAAACAGAACTGGGCCAGAGAGATTCCAGACGATGAAAATGAAATCAAAACAAGAGAAATCCAAAGGAAACGTCTTTTCCAGACTTTTCCCAGTTTATTTTTTATCATGTGTTCAAGAGATTTTTTTGGCCCGTAGGCTTGATTAGACAGGACAGCTGAGCGTGGAATGGGGATGAGAGCAGGGAGGACATTCAGCAAACTGTCGGAGCCGGGATTCAAACTCACGACACTGCACATGGCATACATGCTGCTGCTTTAACCACTCCACCACCGGGCAGCACCAGATTTTTCCAGTTTCAAATGAAGTCAGTTTTAACTTAAGACTTTTTAAAAATCCCAGTAAAACATTTCAAACAATTCATTTATTCAATGGTGTTCTTTTAACTGAGGTTTTACTGAGGCCGTGAGCGCCGCCTGTTTTCCTCTTCAGCACCAGGTGAAAGTGCGTCCTGTGTTTTTGCAGTTCCGGATCCTCCCACCGACCTGAGGGCAGTGAACGTCACCGACTCTGGGGCGCTGCTGCTGTGGCGCCCCGCACTGGCCGCTGTGGAGAAGTACACCATAGTCTACGGAGCAGGCACAGGTCGGTCTGCGGCAGGAACGTCCCAAATATGTGCAAGTTTGGCCATTTTCTCTTAAAATGCCTTATTTCTATATAAAAACATTACATGGTTAAAAAAAACAACTAATGTGAGTAAATTAAAGGTGAAGTTTCTAATTAATATCTTTAAAATCACGATTTTATTCCAATTCACCTGCAGCTACTCACACAATGTATACGACAGAACAATACGAATATTTCATTATTCCCAAACTATTATTACAGCGAATGTGTTTATAAATATTTTTTTAATCCAAAACATCTTAATTTATTAATAGTGTGAAGTTCTTGTGCTTATATGCTACACATCTTTTTCTTTTTTTTTACCATAAAAGAATAATTTTCATAATTTTTGACCTGCTGAAGGGTGAAATGACTGCTGTAAATGTTGTAGGCATGATTAAATAAAGTGGAAATTAAATATATATATATATGTTTATTGAGAAGAAAAAAAAAAAGCACACAAAAAGCTAAAAATCTTGTGTTCTTTCCCCTTGAATTAAACGTTGCTTAAGCGGCGTTCAAAAGTCTGAACTGGTCTGAACCAAACCCGGAGCTGCCGTAAGTGTTTTCTGAAACGCACAGAATGTCTTTTGAACCCGACTGAACTTGGAGGTGTTGTGTTCTGTGCTGGTGACGAGGAGGAGAACAGCTGAAAGTACAGTCTGCGTTGTGTTCAGGCGCCGAGGTGAGAGTCACAGTCTCCGGGAACACAGCAGAGGAACAGCTGAAAGACCTGCAGCCGTCCACCACGTACAGCGTCACCATCAGCAGTGAACTGGACGCCCGAAAGAGCAAAGACGCCGCCACCAGCTTCACCACCTCAGGTCACTGTCACCTACAGCTTGGGCCGATTGTTAGAGCCTATTGTGGTCTGGGCTAGGGCCGGCCCATCGTAGAGACTCCAGAACCTACAGCAAAGGCTAATTAATACAATTAATTAATTCTGACATTGTATTCATGCCGTCCAATACCATGATAAGCAATTAAAGTGAACAACATTAAACACATTTGCCACTTTATTTTATTGCCTCTTTAAATTTGATCTGGCAGAGGGGCTCGTGTGTGGGTTGCACGGTCACTCTGGGGGTCCCGGACTGAAAAGTGTGGAAACCTGCTCTCGAGTCTCCTACAGATTTGATTGACTGTGAAATCCGAGGTATTTTAATGCATTTCTGCTGTGTGGAGTGTCACATGGTTCTGGGTCCTAAAGGCCGCAGAGTTCAGTTCCTCCGGTTCGTCCTCTAGACTCTGCTGTGCTCGCTGATTGGCTGAGACTCCTCGACCGCGACAAACGTAGAAAGAAGAATGAATTGTTGATAAGACAACAACCTTCGACCTGTAAACACATGTCTTTACATTTGTGATGCCGTGTTGGAGCTAAATTAAAGCATCTTTCTTAAACCAATTCAGTCTCTAATCTGAATGAACTTGTTTCCTTCTCAGCGTCAGGATCAGGCGTAGCTGGAGACCTTAAAGCAACCCACGTGACGCCTCGCACTGCCAGGTTGTCATGGAACCCACCGTCCAGACCTGTGATTGGCTACAAACTGATCTATCAGACGGAAGGACACAGAAAGGTATAGATGAATGTAAATACTCCTTTGAACGACCGAATTGTTGTTTTGTGGTTTTGTTGTTGCACAGGAGGTGTCTGTGGGCTCCTCCGTGACTCAGCTGAACCTGACGCGACTCTTCCCAGGAGAAGAATACTCTGTGGAGCTGCAGACGGAAGCAGGAGGAGAGGCTTTGTTCACCACGTTCACCACCGGTAACCCCAGCGACAGAGACACGGCATGAACCAAACGTGTCAATCTTTATCTTTGTACTTCGTCCTTCTTGTTTTGGAAATATGAACTCGTCACGTGTCGTTTGTCCTCCAGGCTCCCTGCCGTTCCCTTTCCCTTCTGACTGCTCTCAGGAACAGCTGAATGGTCTCAACGTGTCTGGCGAGGTGGACATTTTCCCTCTGGGCCGACAGGGGGCAGCACTGAGCGTGTGGTGTGACATGGAGACAGACGGAGGAGGATGGACGGTAAGACGGTGGTTTTGTAAAGTTTGAGTTGACGGTCAGTCCTGTTTAGTTACATCATAATCCAGTGTGGAAACGGCCCGGACAAAGTTTCACAGTTCTAGTTTCACAGTTCTAGTTTCACAGTTCTAGTTTCACTAGTTTCAGACAGTATGTGCCAGTGTAATCCCTCTGTCCTCCAGACGTTTCTCATAGTGGTCTACAGTAAATAAACACGAGCATGAAATGTCCAGTGGCTTCTCTCTTCAGCTCTTTACCGGCACTTGTCTCAGAATAGAGCTCTGGATTGAAAAACCTTTTTTGTTTGTGGCCGTAGCAAAATAAGGATGTAGAAAGTAAACAAAAGAGCTGTGATAAACTGCTGGGTGATTACTGGTGAATAAACACCATGTTTAGAGTTTACACCTGACAAACTCTGCTGGAGTCACATTAGGCTGAAAATATGTGACGACGCAGTCCCTAGAAAAAGGCTTGTTTTGTGCTTTGCTGGTGGCGCAGTGGTTAAATGTGTTGCACTTGTGTGGCTGTGGGTTTGCTGACTGTCTATACCATCTCTCTCCCCCTTTCACTCTACGACTGTCCTGTTAAATAAAGACACCTTTTTAAGCCTTTTGTTACGATGCAGTGTGTTCTCTAACTCTGAACCCTGCAGGTGTTCCAGAGGAGGCGGGACGGCTCGGTGGACTTCTTCAGGTCGTGGAAAGAGTACGTCAAGGGCTTCGGCGATCCCAGCGGAGAGTTCTGGCTCGGTCAGACACTTCTTCTGTCACAATGCTCTGTTTCTCTGTGGAGACTCCATGTGGGTTCGGGAACACCACTTCCTGAGCTTCTGCTCCTTCCTCGTCTTCTCTTTTGGCTCCTGAACTTGTTTTCTTCAGGACATTTAAGAGTTTATCCCTCGGAGACAGCTCAAATATTTGCTCAATTCTGGCAGCGGTTTTCGTTTCTTTTGGTGGGCGTCCCGTCTAAACTGTTTTCTCCAGTGTTGCTCCTGTGGTGTCTCTGAGGTAAAAACAGGTCTGTGGTTCAGAGCAGATGTTTCTCCAGGAATATTTGTGTGTTTATGTCACTCTGTTGATGCGAGAACAATACGCAGGCTCATTAATCATACTTTTTTGTTGTTCTTTGATGTTCTTTTGCATCAGATAAAATAAGAAAAGATAAGATCACCTTCATTTGTCCCACAATGGGGAAACTGCAGTGTTGCAACAAAGGGTCCAGAAGCAGATTATGCACAGTATCAGAATAAAGACAGATAACTTAGAAAAAAAAATTATAATAATAAAGAATGATCTTATAATCTTAATAATAACAACACTCTTATTTACAGCTGTCATATGGACAGAAAATATTGCACAGGGATGATTGACATTGTGTCACAGTATTGCACAGGAGTATAACAGTACTCCACAGGAGTATAACAGTATTGCACAGGAGTATAACAGTATTGCAGGAGTATAACAGTATTGAACAGGAGTATAACCGTATTGCAGGAGTATAACAGTATTGCAGGAGTATAACAGTATTGCAGGAGTATAACAGTATTGCACAGGAGTATAACAGTATTGCACAGGAGTATAACAGTATTGCACCGGAGTATAACAGTATTGCACCGGGGTATAACAGTATTGCAGTATAACAGTATTGCACAGGAGTATAACCGTATTGCAGGAGTATAACAGTATTGCAGGAGTATAACAATATTGCACAAGAGTATAACAGTATTGCACAGGAGTATAACAGTATTGCAGGAGTATAACAGTATTGCAGGAGTATAACAGTATTGCACAGGAGTATAACAGTATTGCGCAGGAGTATAACAGTATTGCGCAGGAGTATAACAGTATTGCACAGGAGTATAACAGTATTGCACAGGAGTATAACAGTAACAGTGTTGCAAGGTTATTATACATGTTGCATGGATTAAAAGTATGCCGGAGGATTATAACAGTATTGCAGGATTATAACAGTATTGCAGGATTATAACAGTATTGCAGGAGTATAACAGTATTGCAGGATTATAACAGTATTGCAGGAGTTATAACAGTGCGAAGTATAATCAGGATATAATGCACAGACAGATTGTACGGAGTATGAAAGCCGAATGACACGTTCAGGACTGACAGTGTTTGTTGTGACGCCCTTCCCAGTTTCTCCTCCACGTCACCTGAACTTTTAAAAGTTCTTTAAGCCGAGACACTGGAGGGGAATACAATTTGAAAATATTTATTAAATTTGATTTGAAAAAATTTTTAAACATTTTCTGTAGTTTAAATGTGAGTTTTACAACATCCATATTTTTAGAAAGGCATTTAAAGTGTGAAAATGGCAACATTTGGCACATATAAATCTGAAAATATACAGAGCCTTTTTTAATTTGTTTGCATAATTTTTTCTTCGCACAAAAAAGTAGTTCTGTATATTTTAAGTTAACTAAATGTACAGAAAATTTGCCAAAAAAATTCCAATTTTGCCTCATTTGAGTTCAAACATAATCAGGTTTATTTCCACCTGGAGAAACTCAAACGAAGATGATAATGAGTGATATTTAACTAGGAATGAGATTATTCATAATCGGTTTGGTCGCTTAGACCCTGGCGGGGAAGAGCGGGGATGTTCCATGACAGGAACATCCCCGGAGCCTCGACGCTGGTGGAAAACTAGGCTCTGTAAACGTGCTGTGGTGGAGGCGGGGTTTAAACGCCTTAGCTGAGCGGTGATAGGCTGAGCTGAGCCCGTCGTCACGGAGAAGACGGGGGTTTGATGTGTAGGTGCCACTTGAAGGGCTGGTCTTTGTCTCTGTGGGAGAAGATGATTCAATAAAACTATAAAACATCATCAGGAGCAGATTGTTTCGTTTCCAGTTGAAAGCTCATGACTGACCAAATTACCAACCCTTTCCGTCACGTTTGGGCCAAAGCTCATGCCTTTTTGTCTCCAGGTCTGAACGCTCTGCAAGCGCTGACCACCAGGGGCAGCATGACCCTCAGAGTGGACCTGAGGGACGGACCCGAGTGTCTGTGTTCGCCCAGTACTCCACGTTTGAGGTGGCCAATAGGCACTACCGGCTCACAGTGGGCGGCTACAGCGGCACCGCGGGTAACGGCAGCTCTCCCCCTCCCCAGACGCTTCCTCAGTCTGCCACAGCCTGTTGTAAAAGTGATCATTCATATTCGAGACTCACTACAGACATCTGTCTTTTTAATTCTTCTAGTTTAATACTTTCATCATCCATCCATCCATCCATCTTCTTCCGCTTTATCCGGGGCCGGGTCGCGGGGGCAGCAGTCTAAGCAGGGACTCCCAGACTTCCTTTTCCCCAGACACTTCCTCCAACTCCTCCGGGGGGATCCCGAGGCGTTCCCAGGCCAGCCGAGAGACATAGTCCCTCCAGCGTGTCCTGGGTCTTCCCCGGGGCCTCCTCCCGGTGGGACATGCCGAAACACCTCCCTAGGGAGGCGTCCAGGAGGGCATCCGGAACAGATGCCCGAGCCACCTCAGCTGGCTCCTCTCGACGTGGAGGAGCAGCGGCTCTACTCCGAGCTCCTCCCGTGTGACTGAGCTCCTCACCCTATCTCTAAGGGAGCGCCCAGCCACCCTGCGGAGGAAACTCATTTCGACCGCTTGTATCCGCGATCTTGTCCTTTTGGTCATTATCCAAAGCTCATGACCATAGGTGAGGGTAGGAACGTAGATTGACCGGTAAATCGAGAAGCTTTGTCTTTCGACTCAGCTCCTTCTTTACCACAACGGTCCGATGCAGCGACCGCATCACTGCAGACGCTGCACCGATCCGCCTGTCAATCTCACGCTCCATCCTTCCCTCACTCGTGAACAAGACCCCGAGATACTTAAAAACTCCTCCACTTGGGGCAAGGACTCCCCACCCACCTGGAGAGGGCAAGCCACCTTTTTCCGGTCGAGAACCATGGCCTCAGATTTGGAGGTGCTGATTCTCATCCCAGCTGCTTCACACTCGGCTGCAAACCGTCCCAGAGCATGTTGCAGGTCCAGGTTTGATGGAGCCATCAGGACAACATCATCTGCAAACAGCAGAGATGAGATCCTGTGCTCTCCAAACCGGACCCCCTCCGACCCCTGACTGCGCCTAGAAATTCTGTCCATAAAAACAATGAACAGAACCGGTGACAAAGGGCAGCCCTGGCGGAGTCCAACACGCACTGGGAACAGATCTGACTTACTGTCGGCAAAATGCGAACACAGCTCCTGCTCCAGTCATACAGGAGACCGGACAGCCCTGAGCAAAGGGCCCCGGACCCCGTACTCCCGCAGCACCCCCCAAAGGGCACCCCGTGGGACACGGTCGAAAGCCTTCTCCAGATCCACAAAGCACATGTGGACTGGTTGGGCAAACTCCCATGAACCCTCGAGCACCCGATGGAGAGTATAGAGCTGGTCCAGTGTTCCACGACCAGGACGAAAACCACTCTGCTCCTCCTGAATCCGAGGTTCGACTATCGGTCGGATTCTCCTCTCCAGGACCCTGGAATAGAACCTTACCAGGGAGGCTGAGGAGTGTGATCCCTCTATAGTTGGAGCACACCCTCCGGTCCCCCTTTTTGAACAGAGGGACCACCACCCCGGTCTGCCAGGTCCAGAGGCACCGACCCCGACCGCCACGCGATGTTGCAGAGGCGTGTCAACCAAGACAGTCCTGCAACATCCAGAGACTTTAGGTACTCGGGGCGTATCTCATCCACCCCAGGAGCTCTGCCACCGAGGAGTTTGCCAACAACCTCAGTAACTTCGGCTTGAGTGATGGACGAGTCAGCCTCTGCGTCCTCAGTCTCTACTTCCTCTTCGGAAGACGTGACAGTGGGATTTAGGAGGTCCTCAAAGTACTCCTTCCACCGCCCGACGACATCCCCAGTCGAGGTCAGCAGGTCCCCACCCGCACCGTAAACGGTGTTGGTGGAACACTGCTTCCCCCTCCTGAGGTTTGCCAGAATTTCTTTGGGGCCGACCGATAGTCCTCCTCCAGGGCCTCCCCGAACTCCTCCCGGACCCGGGTTTTTGCCCCTGCGACAGCACAGAGCTGCGGCACGCCTGGCCCGCCGGTACCCGTCAACGGCCTCAGGAGTCCCACAAGCCAAAGAGGCCAGATAGGCCTCCTTCTTCCGCCTGACGGCATCCCTTACTTCCGGTGTCCACCACCGGGTTCGGGGGTTGCCGCCGCGACAGGCACCTTAGACCTTGCGACCACAGCTCCGACAGCAGCCGCATTGACAATGGAGGTCGAGAACATGGTCCACTCGGACTCAATGTCCCCAGCCCCTCCCCCGGGATTTGGGAGAAGCTCTCCCGGAGGTGTGAATTGAAGACCCTGCTGACAGCGGGCTCCGCAAGACGTTCCCAACAGACCCTCACTATACGCTTGGGCCTGCCAAGTCTGTCCGGCTTCCTCCGCCCGCCAGCGCATCCAACTCACCACCAGGTGGTGATCGGTTGACAGCTCCGCCCCTCTCTTCACCGAGTGTCCAAGACACGCGGCCGGAGGTCAGATGATGACACGAACAACAAAGTCGATCATTGACCTCCGGCCATAGGGTGTCCTGGTGCCACGTGCACTGGTGGACCCCCTTGTGCTTGAACATGGTGTTCGTTATGGACAGTCCGTGACTAGCACAGAAGTCCAATAACTGAACACCGCTCGGGTTCAGATCAGGGGGGCCGTTCTTCCCAAATCACCCCTCTCCAGGTGTCACTGTCGTTGCCCACGTGGGAGTTGAAGTCCCCCAGTAGAACAACGGAGTCCCGGTCGGTGCACTGTCCAGTACCCCTCCCAGGGACTCCAAGTAGGCCTGGTACTCAGCACCGTTGTTCGGCCCGTAGGCCGACACCACAGTGAGAGACCTGTCCCCGACCCGAAGGCGTAGGGACGCGACCCTCTCGTTCACTGGGGTAAACTCCAACACATGGCGGCTGAGCTGTGGGGCAATAAGCAAACCCACGCCAGCCCGCCGCCTCTCCCCGCAGGCAACACCAGAGAAGTGGAGCGTCCAGCCCCTCTCGAGAGGGATGGGTTTCCAGTGCCCAAACTGTGCGTGGAGGTGAGGCCGACTATATCTAGTCGGAACCGTTTCAACCTCCCGCACAAGCTCAGGCTCTTTCCCCCCCAGTGAGGTGACGTTCCATGTCCCCAGAGTTAGTCTCTGCGTCCGGGGATCCGGTCGTCGAGGCCCCCGCAGTCGACTGCCGCCCAGATCCCTCCGCACCAGCCCCTTACGGATCCTCCTGCAGGCGGTGGGTCCACGGGAGGAAGGCCCCACGTCACTCGTTTGGGCCCGGCCGGGTGCAACCAAGAAAATATATTTTGATCTTGTCTGTAATAAATTGTCATTGCTTCAGGGCGATACCACACTTTTGTACCTTTGGGCATTGTTGGCCCTAGCGCCCCCCGCTGGCAAGAGGCCTATCAGCAGAGGCCGCAAACTTTTCCCAAAATGTTGAAATGTTCAGCACACAATAACTGCCATATTTGTAAAACAAAGAGAAGGCGCTATAGCACCACAAGATACTGCAGTTGATGTGCGCGTTAGCGCCCCCTAACGCGCACATCTACTGATCCTTTTGTGTGATGGCGTTTCAATAAACACATTTCCCAGAGTGGAAAGCACACACAGGCCTGGATCCCAGGACGGTGGGAGGGCATCTGACTTATTGTTTTTTGTTTTCCAGGTGATTCGAATGACGTACCACAATAACCACAACTTCTCGACCAAAGACCGCGCACCGGCGACGTTCATCACGAGCTGCCCAATGTCGTACCGCGGCGGCTGGTGGTACAAGAAACTGCCACGAGGCAAACCTCAACGGGCTTTACGGCATCAGCTCTGGGCACAAGGTACTACTACTGCTACTACTACTGCTATTACTGCTACTAGTATACTCGCTACTGCTACTACTTGCTACTGCTACTACTACGCTACTTGCTTTACTACTGCTACTACTACTACTGCTACTACTACTACTACTACTACTAGTACTACTTAACTGCTACTACTACTGCTACTGCTACTACTACTGCTGCTACTAGTACTGCTACTACTACTACTACTGCCTGCTACTACCTACTACTAGTCTATACTGCTACTACTTCTGCTACTACTACTAGTACTGCTACTACTACTGCTACTACTTACGCGACTACTACTACTGCTACTAAGCTGCTACTAACTGCTACTAAGTACTTGCTACTACTACTACTACTACTGCACTACTACTACTACTACTACTGACTGCTACTACTGCTACTAGTACTATCTACTGTACTACTACTGATACTACTGTACTGCTACTACTACTATATTGCTACTACTACTAGTACTGCGCTACTACTACTGCGTCTGACTAACTACTCGCTACTACTGCTACTAACTGTACTAAGTATACTACTATGCTACTACTACTGGCTACTTACTACTACTACTAGCTACTAGTACTGCACTACTATGCTACTAGTACTGCTACTACTACTACTGCTACTACTACTAGTACTATACAACTACTGCTACTCTACTATGCTACTATACTACTACTAGCTACTACTGCTACTAAGTACTGCTATACTACTACTACTAGTACTACTGCTACTACTACTACTACTACTACTACTACTACTACTGTACTGCTACTAACTACTACTGCTACACTACTACTACTTACTACTACTTACTACTTGACTACTACTACTGCTACTAGTACTGTTCTACTACTGACTACTACTGCTACTAGTACTGCTTACTACTAACTACTACTGCTACTGCTACTACTACTACTACTTACTGCCTACTAGTACTGCTGACTACTACTACGGCTACTACTACTGCTACTACTACTACTCTACTACTACTGCTACTACTACTGCTATTACTGCTACTACTACTACTGACTACTATATACTACTACTAGCTACTACTACTGCTACTACTGCTACTACTGCTACTACTACTGTATACTACTGCTACTACTACTACTACTGCTACTAACTACTACTACTACTGCACTAGTACTGCCTCTACTACTCTACTAGCTACTACTGCTACTACTACTACTCACTACTACTCTACTACTACTATGCTACACTATAATGCTACTGCTATACTGCTAGTACTGCTAATACTACTACTGCTACTCTACTTGCTACTACACTGCTACTAGTAACTACTACTGCTACTACTACTACTACTGCTACTACTACTAACTACTGAGTACTACTACTGCTACTACTATTGCTACTACTGCTACTCATACTGTACTACCTGCTACTATCTACTGCTACTACTACTATTACTACTGCTACTAGTACTGCTACTACTACTGTACTACTACTGCTAACTGCTACTACTACTACTTGCTTACTACTACTGCTACTACTACTGCTACTACTAGCTACTAGTACTGCTACTACTACTACTGCTACTCTACTAACTACGCACTACTGCTACTAGTACTGCTACTACTGCACTAGTACTGCTACTACTACACTGCTACTACTACTACTACTAGTACTAGCTATAACTGCTACTCTACTACTACTTGCTATGCTACTGGTACTTACTATACTATACTGCTACTAGTACTGCTAACTACTTATGCTACTACTACTAGCTACTACTACTACTACTCTACTACTACTACTACTATGATCTACTACTACTATACTACTACTACTATACTGCTACTAGTACTACGCTACTACTACTAGCTACACTACTACTACTACTACTGCTACTAGTACTGCTACTACTACTACTGCTACTACTACTTCTACTACTACTACTAATGCTACTAGTACTGCTACTACTACTACTACTACTACTTGACTACTACTACTACTACTACTACAGCTACTGCTACTACTACTACTAGTATTACTGCTGACTACTACCAGATACTAGTACTTGTACTGTATTGCTTTCAGGTGACTTCCCACATTTCTTCATCTTCATCTTCACATGGACAGTTGTCATGGCGTTCTTTTAAATAAAAGAACCACTTTTAAAGCTTTACTAGTGAAAATAAATGTTATCTTGAGTTCATTTCTACAGAGAAGAGTTTTTGTTTCATGATTGTTCCAGGTGATGACAGAGAAATGAACCATAAATCTGACCCTGAGCTCTGACCTCTGAGCCTGACCTCTGAGCCTGACCTTCTGAGCCTGAACCTGACCCCTGAGCCTGACCCCTGAGCCGAAACCCCGAGCCTGACCCCCTGAGCCTGACCGCTGAGCCCTGACCGCTGAGCCTGGCCTGACCGCTGAGCCTGACCGCTGAGCCTGACCCCTGAGCCGTGACCCCTGGAGCCTGACCCCTTGAGCCTGACCCCTTGAGCCTGACCTCTGAGCCTGACCTCTGAGCCTGACCTCTGAGCCTTGAGCGACCCTTGAGCCTGACCCCTGAGGCCGCTGACCTGGAGCCGGACCTCTGAGCCTGACCCCTAGCTGAGCCCCTGAGCCTGACCTGAGCCTGACCTCTGAGCGCTGACCCCTGAGCCTGAACCCTGAGCCTGCTACCCCTGAGCTGACCTCTGCCTGACCTCTGAGCCTGACCTCTGAGCCTGACCCCCTGACTCTGAGCCTGACCCTGACCTGACTGAGCCTGACCCCTGAGCCTGACCTCTGAGCCTGACCTCTGAGCCTGACCTGACTGAAGCCTGACCTCTGAGCCTGACCTTTTGAGCCTGACCTCTGAGCCTGACCCCTGAGCGCTGACCCTTGAGCCTTGACCCCTGAGCCTGACTCTTGAGCCGACCTCTGAGCCTGACCTCTGACCTGACCTCTGAGCCTGACCTCTGAGCCTGACCCTGAGCTGACCTGCGCTACCCCTGAGCCTGACCCCTGCCTGAGCCTGACCCCTGAGCCTGGACCCCGAGCCTGACACAGAGAGTTCTGGTTCTGATCAATCTGACCTTTTCCTGCTGTATATGGCCACACAGTTGAACCAAGTGAAAAAGTACAGTTAAAATTCCTTAAAACTGAATTATTTTATTTTAATTTTACAGGGAATTATTTGGACCTTCGTGGAAAGGCCAAAGAAGGCATCGATCCATTCACAGATGATGAAGATGAAGACCACGGACTTTCACCCAAGCCAAAAGCAACTACAGACTTACTAAACACAAACTACAGAGGTAAACACACAACTGACAGAGTGCGTAAACACACAACTACAGAGCGTTAAACACACAACTGCAAGAGCGTAAACACACAACTAAACACACAACTACAGAGCGTAAACACACAACTCAGAGCGTAAAACACACCAACTGCAGAGGCGTAAAAACACACAACTGCAGAAACGTAAACAACACAACTGCAGAGCGTAAACACACAACTACAGAGCGTAAACACACAACTGCAGAGCGTAAACACACAACTGCAGAGCGTAAACACACAAAGAGCTAAACACAACAACGCAGAGCGTAAACACACGTAAACACACAACTAACAGAGCGTAAACACACAACTGAGGAGCGTAAAAACACAACTACAGAGCTAAACACACAACTGCAGAGCGTTAAAAAACAACTGCAGAGCGTAAACACAGCAACTGCAGAGCGTAAAAAACAACTGGCCAGAGGTTAAAAAACAACTACAGAGCGTAACAACTTACAGAGCTTAAACACACAACTACAGATCTTAACAAACAACAACTACAGAGCTTAAACACACAACTACAGAGCTTAAACACACAACTACAGAGCGTAAACACACCAACTACAGAGCGTAAACAAACAACTAACAGAGCTTAAACACACAACTACAGAGCTTGAACACAAACTACAGAGCGTAAACCACACAACACAGAGCTTAAAACACACAACTACAGAGCTTAACACACACAACTACAGAGCGTAAAACACAACTACGTAAACACACAACTACAGAGCGTAAAAAAACAACTACAGAGCGGTAAAAAACAACTACAGAGGCCTTAACAAACAAACTTACAGAGCTTAAACACACAACTACAGAGCGTAAAAACACCACAACTACAGAGCCGAAAACCACACAGACTACAGAGCGTAAAAAACACACAACTACAGATGCGTAAAACACCAAACTACAGAGCGTAAACACACAAACTACAGAGCGTAAACACACAACTACAGAGCGTAAACAAAACAGACACACAAACTACAGAGCATAAAAAATAACTACAGACGTAGACACACACCACGAGCATAAAAAATAACTACAGACTTAAACACACAACACAGAGCGTAAACAAACAAAACTACAGAGCTTAAACACACAAACTACGAGCGTAAACAACAATACAGAGCTCGAGCGTAAACACACAAACTACAGAGCGTAAACACACCAACTACAGAGCGTAAAAAACAACTACAGAGCCTAAACACACAAACTACAGATCTTAAAAACACACAACTACAAGCGTAAAACAAACAACTACAGGCTTTAAACACACAACTGACAGAGAGTAACACAACAACTACAGAATCTTAAACAAAACAACTACCAAGCGTAAAAACACACCAAATACAAGAGCGTAAACACACAACTACAGGATCTTAAACACACAAATATCTAAACAATACAGGCGTCCCAACACCACATACTAAACGATTTGGAAGGTACGGTGTATAACTAAAACACTACAGCAGCTTAACACAACTAAGAACTTACAACAACAGAGCTGTAAACACACAACTTACCAAGCGTAAACACACAACCGACAGAAGTAAACCAAACATACAGAGCTAGAACACACATACTACCAAGAGCTAAACCACAATACAGAGCGCGTAAACACACAACTACAGAGCGTAAACACACAAAATAACAGATCTAAACACAGAGCTAAACGTAACCACAACTACAGAGCTCGTAAAAAACAACTACAGTAGCTAAAACAAACAACTTAACAGAGCGGTTAAAAAAACAAACTACAAGAGCAAAAAACAACTACAGATCTACCAAACACGCTAACAACTACAGACTAAACACACAACTACAGAGGCTGAAAGCACACAAACTACAGAGCGGTAAACACACAACTACAGAGCGTTAAAACACACAACTCAGAGCGCAAACAGAGTTAAACACCAACAACTACAAGAGCGTAAACACACAACTACAGAGCTTAACACACAACTAAGAGCGTAAAAAAACAAGCGTTTAATACAGACGAAAACACATTTTACAGAACTACACACTAACTACAGATCTTAAACACACAACTACAGAGCTTAAAAACAAAATACACACAGAGCGTAAACACACAACACAGAGCGTCACACAACTACAGAGCGTAAACAAACAACTTAAGAGAGCGGCAAACAAACAACTACAGAGCTTACAACAACACAGAGGCAAACAACTACAGAGCGTAAAAAAACACTAACAAACATACAGAGCTTAACACACAACTACAGAGCTAAACACCACAACTACAGAGTTAACATAACAACTACAGAGCTTAAGCACACAACTACAGAGCGTTAAAACACAACTACACGTAACAACAATACAGAGCGAAACAACTTAAGGAAGCGTAAAACAAACACTACAGAGCGTAAAAACACAATACAAGCTTAAACACCTACCGAGCGTAAACACAACAATAACAAGCGTAAACAAAACAAACACAAGAGCTAAACACACACTGTACAGAGTGTAAAACCCCCCCCCCCCCCCCCCCCCCCCCCCCCCCCCCACCCCCCCCCCCCCCCCCCCCCCCCAACAACTACAGAGCTTAAAACCACAACTACAGAGCTTAAACAAACAACTACAGGCTTAACACCACTAAACACACACAACTACAGAGCTTAAACACACAACTCCAGAGCGTTAAACACAACAACACAGAGCTAAAACACACAACTACAGAGCATTAAATCACACAACTACAGAGCGTAAACAAACACACAAGCTACCAGAGCGTAAACAACAACTACGAGTAAACAACAGAGCGTAAACACACAATACAGAGCTGGTAAACACACAACTACGGTTAACACGAGCGTAAACACACAACTACAGAGGCGTAAACAAACAACTTACAGAGACACCTAGCTAAACAACAACTCATGAGCGTAAAACACACAATACAGAGCTTAAACAAACAACTACAGAGCTTAAACAACAACTACAGAGCTTAAACACACAACTACAGAGATTAAACAAACAACGAGCTTAACAAACAACTACAGAGCTTAAACAAACAACTACAGAGCGTGAAACAAACAAACTACAGAGCGTAAAACAAACAACTACAGAGCGTAAACAACACAGCGCGTAAACAGAGCGTAAACACACAACTACAGAGCTAAACACACAACTACAGAGCTTAAACAAACAACTACAGAGCTTAAAACACACAACTACAGAGCTTAAACACACAACTACAGAGCTTAAAACACACAACTATAGAGCTTAAACAAACAACTACAGAGCTTAAACACACAACTACAGAGCTTAAACACACAACTACAGAGCTTAAACACACAACTACAGAGCGTAAACACACAACTACAGAGCGTAAACACACAACTACAGAGCGTAAACACACAACTACAGAGCGTAAACACACAACTACAGAGCGTAAACACACAACTACAGAGCGTAAACACACAACTACAGAGCGTAAACACACAAACTACAGAGCTTAAACACACAACTACAGAGCGTAAACACACAACTACAGAGCGTAAAAAACAACTACAGAGTGTAAACAAACAACTGCAGAGCGTAAACACACAACTAGAGAGCGTAAACAAACAACTACAGCGTAAAAAACATCTACAGAGAATTAAAAAAAACTACAGTGTAAAAAAAATAACTACATTAAGCAAACTACTTCAGAGCGTTAAAAACAACTACAGAGTGTAAAAAACAAACATAAAAAATAACTACAGAATGTAAAAAAAAAAACGACTTCAGAACTACAGCTTAAAAAACAACTACAGCATAAAAAACAACCTCAGAGCATAAAAAAAACATCTACAGGGCGTAAAAAACAACTACAAAGCGTAAAAGAACAACTACAGAGCGTAAACAAACTACTTCAGAGAGTGAAAACACGACTTCAAAGCATAAAAGCAACTTTAGAGCGTAAAAAAACAACTTCAGAGCGTAAAAAACAACTTCAGAGCGTAAAAAAACTTTAGGAAAATAGTTTAAAAGCAGAAGTGGAACTCTGCTTTCTTTAGTCTTGAAATACAACTTTGAGGGATGAAATCGCTGCACTTTTCTACGCACTTCACATGAAGGCAACACAATCTCTGATCATTATTTCTGTGTTTTTTTCATCCCTCCTCAGCCCTTTTGAGAATAAATAAATTCTTATAAATATATATAACAATGTATTTTTATAAATTGTTTTGTGTTACGGAGCTTAAGATCGACACAATTTAAGACTCATTTTGACCCTCAGCTTACGGCCCGCTCTTTTTTTCACTAAACTGTAATATTCATCCAGACCTGAAGATGGCACTGTACTGAAGACACAGATTTCAGCTCGGAATAGTGCCCTCTGCTGGTAAAAGTGCGTGACTGATAATAATAACGTGTGCAATGTTCTGTACCGTGTTTGTTTTCAGCTCATGAAAGTTCATTTAGAGAAGCAGAAGAAAAGGTTTGATAAATGTCCCCGACTTTATTTGATCTCCTAAAACGTGAGCTCCAGAGAGTGTTTGTGTTGTAAATCCATTTGGAACTTTGAAGCTTTTATGTCAAACAATGAGATGAACGACAATAAATGATGTTATACAAATGGGACATTCTGTGACTTACTGACTTACGACTAAAGCACTGTGGAGCAGAGGAGGTCACAGGGAGCAGAGGAGGTCACAGGGAGCAGAGGAGGAGGTCACAGGGAGCAGAGGAGGAGGTCACAGGGAGCAGAGGAGGAGGTCACAATGAGCAGAGGAGGTCACAGGGAGCAGAGGAGGTCACAGGGAAGTAAGGAGGAGGAGGTCACATGGAGCAGAGGAGGAGGTCACATGGAGCAGAGGACACTGGACATTGGAGGAGGTCACAATGAGCAGAGGAGTCACAGGGAGCAGAGGAGGAGGTCACAGGGAAGAAAGGAGAGGAGGTCACAGGGACAGGAAGGAGCACAGGAGGAGGTCACATGGAGCAGAGGAGGAGGTCACACATGAGAGGTCACAGAGGAGGAGAGGTCACAGGGTGCAGAGGAGCAGAGGTCACAGGGCAGAGGAGCAGAGGAGGTCACAGGGAGCAGAGGAGGTCACAGGGAGCAGAGGAGGAGGTCACAGGGTGCAGAGGAGAGAGGTCACATGGAGCAGAGGAGGTCACAAGAGCAGAGGAGGGCACATGGAGCAGAGGAGGGCACATGGAGCAGAGGAGGGCACATGGTGAGGATATATATATATATATATATATATATATATATATATATATACTCTTCATCAGTATCTGAGGTTCCCAGGTGTCGTTCTGGCTCAGTTCTCATGACTCTGGTCCTCAGCTCTCCAGAGGCTCCTCTCAAAGTGCTTCTCATGTAAATGACTTACACTTTTTGCATGACAGCTGCATGGTCCCAAGCAGCAAGGATGGTCCCAAGGGACAGCTGCATGGTCCCAAGGACAGCTGCATGGCCAAGACATTGTGTTGTTTTTACTGGCTGATTTATTGTAAAAACTCAGGAGCGAGAGAGAGGACAATAACTACATGATGCAAATAACATTATTCTGGATTTAAGATTGCCTGTCACTACATCATCTTTAACTCACATATCATTTAAGTATTTGTAAATTCTACATGTTTATGCAGGCTCTTTTTTCAAATATATTTTGCTATTATTATTCCTCGTTGCGTTGCATCTTCAGCTGAAGCAAGTTTTTACTTTTAGAATCCTGTTCAATGACAATGGCAACAAACCTCTTTCTGTTTCTGATTATAAATTACACTTATTTTAGTCACTTTTCTACATTTATATTTGTAAATATGTATGTTAGTATATTCAGTGTATTTAAGTAATTAATTAAATGGCGCAGTGTGATTTATAACAGCTGTAAAAGAAGAGGCGTGGCCACGTGTGAGTGCAGCTGATGTTAGTCTTTATTGAAGTTTGTCTCTTCAGCTCCACAGAAACATGCTTTTGATGCACAGCTCTTTATTTCCAGTGGAAGCTCCAGATGGGACAGAGGGCTGTGTGCTGTGCTGCAGGAAGTCAAGTGGAGCTGTAGCTGTAGAGGCGTGAGCTGACAGCAGAGGGCGCTCTGCAGGCTGATCCCAGTGACTGTGTCAGTCCTGGGAACACTGCAGTGTGCTCAGTGTGTGGGACACTGGACTCTGGGAGCCCTGGCTGGCCTCACAGCTCACAGCCACGCCCCCTCCCTCCACTGCTGTGCGGGGAGCGTCAGGCTGCTGCTCCAGCTGTAGTGGCCGTCCTTTTGCAGCACCGCGGGGCTCTGGCTCTGCTCCCCGCCCCACACCGCCACCGGACACCTTCAAGGACACGCTCCAGTCTGACGGGAAGCCCTTGTTGGCCAGGCACATGAAGGTGGCCTTCCCCTGGGCCAGCTCCTCTCTGGAGGGGGGCAGCAGCCAGAGGCTGGGCTCCACTCGGCCCACTGTGACACACACACACACAAAAGGACATTCAAACACTAAAGAAAATATGACATTGAATTGGAATGAAAAGTCTGATGTAGAATGATGGTACTTTTAGTGGAAACTGAACTCTGACCAAAGGCTCCACTGAAGCTGAACGACCGAAAGGTTTCAGAGCTAAAGATAAAGTGAAAAGTCCCCAGACTGAAACAACAGAACATTTTTGTGTGAAGGAGAGGTTTTGAAGGTCTTTCTTTCCTGCTGCTGTCAGACTGTTGAATGAACACTAACAATGAGCCCAGTCCAGTCATCCACCTGTAATCATGTGAAATACTGTCACATCATGTGAATCATCTCTGCTGCAAATGTAAAGTGCTGTCACTTTACCTGCCATTTATTCTGCCCATATTCTATATATATGTTCACGTGCTTTAATCTCTCCTCTTATAATACACTTAAGCCACTGTATCTGCTGCTACATGCTCTTCATTCTGTCCATACACTGCACTGTACACAGCTGTAGTCACACTCACTTATTGTACACAAGAGTTGTTCTTTTGCTCGACCTGCACAGTGTGTTACATTTAAGTCTATTTTGGAACTTATTCCTCTTGTTTTCTACAGCATGTTTCTATTCTCCTGCTCTTCTTGAACTGTGCGTTTAACACTGGAATTTCCCGACTGCGGGACAGAAAAAGCTTCTCTTTCTTTCAAGATACCCACAGAAGTAACAGTAATTATTATGAATATTTTATTTAGTCGGAACAGTGTTTGTGAAAAAACACACATACATATTTACAGAACATAAAGACTTTTTAATTATTTTTTTTTGCTATTTATTTTTTATTGAATATAAAATTTTGACTTTCTATGAAGAACTTTTTTGTTTCTGGTCTTTTAGCTCTGTGTCTTGTTCTGTTTTAAATTTGTTTTGTCTAAAAATATTAAAATAAAGTAAGAACAGGAAAAATGTCTAATTAGTTTGAGTATAAAAAGAAGACATTTAAACAACCATAACTTTACACAGTAATTTGTCCTAAAATAATACAATAACATTATCTGAAGCTTAAGACACAGAAAGAGATGAAATACAAACATAACAAAAGTATAATTAAAAATAAAGATGAATAAATGACTTACAGTTGAGCTCCAGTCTGGTTCCTCCACCGAACGTGAGCCACAGTGATACAAACTCATGAAGTGGTCGTACAAAAACCTACAGCCGTTCAGAGACCGCCCACAAAACCATTCAGCTGTACAGAGACGGGTAAACAACTCAGGAACAAGTTAGATCAAATTGTACCAGAACAAACTGTAAAGAAGAATACAATACAACTGATGATTTATACATTTTAATTATTATACAGTGAATTTAAAATGGTATAAAGTAAAAGGGACAAGTGAATTCACAACATTCTGCTCAACCATGTTATTAATAAAGTAAAGTAAATGTAAAAAAAACTCTAAAGAAAACCTACTAAAATACTGTGTAAAAGCAGCATTTAATTTGAAAATACAAAAGGGGAGAAAACACTTCCCTGGGGTCTTTCAAGAGAATTTTCGAAATTTGACCCTAAAATGGAGACTTTGTTGGCCTAGATCTGATGACACAGACCCTGCAGCTGTTCAGCCCTCTCCACGTCTCTGTGGGAGCCTCATTTCCATAGACACACACTTTGCATGAACTGCTGCATGGTCCAGTGGGACACTTTATAGTCCTGAGAGGTGCACTCTGGAGCACTGGCAGCTGTCCTTCATGACAACACAAGCCACAGAAGCCCTCCTCATCACCAACATGACTTTGGTGTGCGTCCTCATGTGGACTGTCCTCTGCTGCTGCTTCACAGGTAAAGTCCAGAGAGTCCCACTGCTGTCCTCTGTCCACATCCGTCCCTCTGAGACCAACCAGACTAAACCATCAGGTGCTTTGTGTTTGTGTGTTCAGAGTCCAGAGGAGAGGTGACAGTGAGTCAGGCTGGAGCAGTGAGGGCCGCCCTGGGGGGCACCGCCACCATTCAGTGTACTGTCAGTCAGGATGTGTATAACAATGATTACTTGCACTGGTACCAACAGAGAGATGGAGAGACACCTAAACTTCTCATATATCTTGCATCTAATCGAGCCTCAGATGTTCCCAGTCGTTTCTCAGGCAGTGGATCTGGGTCTCGTTTCACTCTGACCATCAGTGGAGTTCAGGCTGAAGATTACACAGTTTATTACTGTCAGAGTGCTCACTCCATCAACAGTCAGGATGTGTTCACACAGTGAAAAAGACTCGTACAAAAACCTCTGACTGTGGAAGTGAAACTGAAATGAGCAGCGACTTTTGAAAACTATCTCGATCATGAAATCATTCTCGTTTTTAAAAAAAAAGAACAAATATGAAGTATATTGACGACACAATATACAACTGAATTAGGTATTTAACCTCAAAATAATAAGATCTTACATAAAAGTAATGGACCTAAAGTTACATTATCAGAGTGTTTTTCATCTGCTGAAGTCTGACTCTATTTCTATTCTTCATTTCATCATTTCAACAATATCACCAGAAAATGTTGCTTTTGTCTCTTGTCATAATTGTCGTTTTCCTTTCTTTATTTTGAGTTCTGAACGTTCCAGGAGCCGTTTGTCACTTTTATTAGAGTTTAGATTGATGAGACTTTGTCTTGAGCTCATTAAATCTATGAATCTGCTGTGTCTGACCGCTCCAGTCACTATATAAAGTGTGACGTGCAGTGGGACTGACCTCTGCTGACCTCTGCTGACCTCTGCTGACCTCTACTGACCTCTGCTGACCTCTGACCTCTGACCTCTGCTGACCTCCGCTGACCTCTACTGACCTCTGCTGACCTCTACTGACCTCTGCTGACCTCTGGACCTCTACTGACCTCTGCTGACCTCTACTGACCTCTGCTGACCTCTACTGACCTCTGCTGACCTCTGCTGACCTCCGCTGACCTCTGCTGACCTCTGCTGACCTCCGCTGACCTCTACTGACCTCTGCTGACCTCTACTGACCTCTGCTGACCTCCGCTGACCTCTACTCCTCTGCTGACCTCTGCTGACCTCTGCTGACCTCTACTGACCTCTGCTGACCTCTACTGACCTCGCTGACCTCTACTGACTCTGACTCTACTGACCTCTGACCTCTGCTGACCTCTGCTGACCTCTGCTGACTCTGCTGACCTCTACTGACCTCCGCTGACCTCTACTGACCTCTGCTGACCTCTACTGACTCTGCTGACCTCTACTGACCTCCGCTGACCTCTACTGACCTCTACTGACCTCTGACTCTGCTGACCTCTGCTGACCTCTACTGACCTCTGCTGACCTCTACTGACCTCTGCTGACCTCTACTGATCTCTCTGCTGACCTCTACTGACCTCTCGCTCTGACCTCTACTGACCTCTACTGACCTCTACTGACCTCTGCTGACCTCTACTGATCTCTGCTGACCTCTGCTGACCTCCGCTGACCTCTACTGACCTCTGCTGACCTCTGCTGACCTCTGCTGACCTCCGCTGACCTCTACTGACCTCTGCTGACCTCTGCTGACCTCTACTGACCTCCGCTGACCTCTACTGACCTCTGCTGACCTCTACTGATCTCTGCTGACCTCCTGACCTCTGCTGACCTCCGCTGACCTCTATGCCTGCCTTTGTGGTAGTGCAGTCTCGTTTTCAGTCCCTAAAACTAGAGTGGAATGCAGACCAAAGCAAAGCCCTGGTCTCGCCTGGACGTTCTGTGCAGGAGGACTTTCCTCAGATCAGAACTTCTCAGGGAAATTTGGTTCCAGTTTGAAGTGCCTTGGCTTTTTACTGGACCAAATGAAGCCTGTTTGACCCTTGAAGCTCGCACACGTCTGGTGTTGAACATCCTCCTGCAGTGTGAACGCTTTCCAGACGGAGTGGAGATTGTGTGAAATGGTCTCAATCAGAAGGTTTCATTCGATTTGAAAAAAAATTAAATGTTTGTGCTTTTAAATGTAGATTTTATTTTCTTAAATGTCTTTTGTTTTAAAAAATTTTAAAACAACTCCTACAGACCTAGTTCCAGTTTTTTTAGTTTCTGCTGCTGAATTAGCCCTTCTTTTGGCTAAAAGAGTGAGACGCCGCAGGCGAGGAAAACGCTCAGGGTCCTCGTACGGCTCAGGAGACGCGGTACAGTACACGGACCCCCTTACCTGGGATTTTCCTCTCCAACGTTCGCTCACTCTCCAACAAAATGGACGAACTGGCGCTGCTGATGAGACGAAACAGAGACTTTTTCTTCATCTCCTGTTTTGTGCTTCACGGAGACGTGGCTCAGTGAGCCGATCCCGGACGGCGCCGTGCAGCTCGAGGGGTTTTGCCTCTTTCGTGCGGATCGTCATAAGGGTCTCTCCGGGGGTAAAACACGCGGCGGAGGAGTCTGTTTTTACATCAACAACGCCTGGTCTTCAGATGTGACCGTGATCTCCAAACACTGCTCTCCTGATCTGGAACATCTCTTCATTAACTGCAAACCATTCTACTCTCCACGTGAGTTCATTCATTCATTCTGGCTGTTGTTTACATCCCACCGAGCGCACATGTGCACGTGGCACAGCGTGCGCTTGCGGACCAGATTCTGAGTGTGGAGCGGACCTTCCCGGACTCCTTGTGTATTATCCTGGGTGATTTTAACAAGGGGAATCTCAGCCACGAACTAAAAGTACAGACAGTTTATTAAAGTTCCGACCAGAGAGCAGAACACGCTGGATCACTGCTACACAACAGTCAGTAACGCCTTCCGCGCCGTGGCTCGCGCTGCTCTCGGCTTTTCTGATCACGCCATGGTTCACCTGATCCCCACGTACAGGCAGAGGCTGAAGCTCTCCAAACCTGCAGTGAGGACCTCTAAGAAGTGGACCAATGAGGCAGTGGAGGAGCTCCGTGCGTGTTTGGACATTACAGACTGGGAGGTCTTCAGAGCTGCCACAGAGAGTTTGGATGAGGACACGGACACTGTGACGTCATACATTCTGTGAGGACAGCATCATACCAACACAAACCAAAGTCACTTTCAACAATGACAAACCCTGGTTCACTCCAAAACTGAGGCAGTTAAGGCACCAGAAGGAGGCAGCGCACAGGGCTGGAGACAGGGGGCGCTACAAAGACGCAAAGTATGGATTTAGCAAAAGAGGTTTTCTCGAGCGAGATCACAGTACAATACGCGTCTGAAGCAGCAGTTTCTCTGACAACAACCCCGCCTCCGTGTGGAGGGGGCTCCGGCTCCTCACCAACCACAAGCCCGAGCCCCCCCTGCTGCAGACAATCGAAAACTGGCTGAGCAACTTAACACCTTCTACTCCAGGTTTTGATGTGACCACCCCCTCCCCCACGGTGGCCACCTCCGCCAACCCAAACCTGGTCCCCCCCACCTCCCCACCACCCTCTCAGTTCAGGAACAGGATGTTCACAGGCTATTTCGGAAATCCAACCCCCGAAAAAGCTGCTGGACCAGACGGCGTCTCTGCCGCTACATTAAGACATTGCGCAGGAGAGCAGACCCCGCGTCTTCACAGACATTTTTAACACCTCCCTGGGGTCATGCCATGTCCCAGCCTGCTTCAAGTCTGCCATCATTGTCCCTGTCCCCAAGAAGCCCCGGATCACTGGACTTAATGACTACAGGCCTGTGGCGCTGACGTCTGTAGTCATGAAGTCATTTGAACGCCTGGTCCTGCCCCACCTCAAGTCCTTCACCTCCTCCCTGCTGGACCCCCTGCTGGACCCCCTGCAGTTCGCCTACAGAGCCAACAGGTCTGTAGACGACGCCATCAACCTGGCACTCCCACTTCATCCTGCAGCATCTGGACTCCCCGGGAACCTACGCCAGGATCCTGTTTGTGGACTTCAGCTCTGCGTTCAACACCATCCTCCCTGCTCTGCTCCAGGACAAGCTCTCCCAGCTCAACGTGCCTGACTCCACCTGCAGGGGGCGCACTGACTTCCTGACGGATCGGAGGCAGTGCGTGCGGCTGGGGAAGAATGTCTCAGACACTCGGACTATCAGCACAGGAGCTCCACAGGGCTGTGTACTTTCCCCTCTGCTCTTCTCCCTGTTCACAAACTGCTGCACCTCCAGCCACGACCCCGTAAAACTCATCAAGTTTGCGGACGACACCACCCTCATCGGGCTCATCTCGGACGGGGATGAGTCCGTCTACAGGAGGGAGGTGGACCGGCTGGTGTCCTGGTGCAGCGGTAACAACCTGGAGTTCAACGCCCAGAAGACAGTGGAGATGATCGTGGACTTCAGGAAAGCCACAGCCCCCCAGCCCCCCTCATCATGACAGACTCCCCCATCACCACCGTGGACTCCTTCCGCTTCCTGGGCACCACCATCACCCAGGACCTCAAGTGGGAGCCCTCCATCAGCTCCCTCACCAAGAAGGCCCAGCAGAGGATGTACTTGTGTACATAGAAATGCCTATTTTTATTTTTATTGTACAGTAATTTTAAATTGTTTCTTAATGCCCTTTTTTGATTGAATATATGTTGTTTTATTATTGCTCAGTGTTTTATGTTGCACTTTAAGGCCGAGACAAGTTCCTATGTTTGTGAATTTTGTTCATTGACAATGGCAATAAACTCTTTCTGATTCTGATTCTGATTTCGGATTTGGTGGGTCAAAAGATGATTATAAAACCAAGTTGCAGCAGCGGTGGGAGGTGCATCAGCTCAAAGCACCACCATAACCGGAAGTATAAAAATCATTTTTAAATCCTAAATGTTTCTGAAAGACTTCATAAAACAACCAGGCTCTTGAAATGTACTGCATTTTAATGAACACAGTCGTGTAACTCTTTTTATAGTGGAAAATGTTTCCTCTGTTTGAAATAATAATGTAATGGCTTTTTATGGAGCCTAAAGAGGATCCAAAGAAAGAAAGAAAATAATACTGACCTCTACTGACCTCTACTACTGACCTCTACTGACCTCTACTGAGTCACACATAGACGAACTCAGAGTGACCTTTGACCTTTTCAGAGTGTCGGATCAGAGAAAAGCTCAGGCCGAAACAAGTGACGAGCAAAAGAAGAAACCAAACTAAATCCAGATGAATCCAGATTAAAGCAGATTATATGTGAATATGAGTTTGCGTTATTTACTGACAATATGTAGTTAGAACATTTTATTGTAAATTATGTTGAGGATTTTCAGTCAAATGTTTGGTGAATGCAAAACAAAACCAATACATAAAAAAATTAATTCATAAATAAAAAAATACACTGAAAAGTAAAAGAGGTTAAATTTTACTTTGTTTTGTTTCGTGTTGTTTTTGGTAAAGTTTAACAAAAATATTCACTGGTCAAATCCTATTGGTTTAATTTGTGAATATTGTTAATTGTTAAATTGTTAATATTAATATGAATACTACGAATAACTAAATATTCATGAAGATTTTATTCAATGAATTAAACATTTATCAAAAGTATCAGATTAATATACGGTGAAGAGAGAATGTATTTGCTTTATTTCTATACAAATAATCTAAAAGATAACGATTTCATGATCAAGATAGTTTTCAAAAGTCACTGCTCATTTCAGTTTCACTTCCACAGTCAGAGGTTTTTGTACGAGTCTTTTTCACTGTGTGAACACATCCTGACTGTTGATGTAGTGTAAACTCTGACAGTAATAAACTGCAGAATCTTCATCCTGAACTCCACTGATGGTCAGAGTGAAACGAGACCCAGATCCACTGCCTGAGAAACGACTGGGAACATCTGAGGCTCGACGTGATGCAAGATATATCAGAGCTTTAGGTTTCTCTCCATCTCTCTGTTGGTACCAGTACTGGTAGTTGGCCATAGCTTCTGTGATAGTGCACATCCTGACTGACAGTACACTGAATGGTGGCGGTGCCCCCCAGGGCGGCCCTCACTGCTCCAGCCTGACTCACTGTCACCTCTCCTCTGGACTCTGAACACACAAACACAAAGCACCTGATGGTTTAGTCTGGTTGGTCTCAGAGGGACGGATGTGGACAGAGGACAGCAGTGGGACTCTCTGGACTTTACCTGTGAAGCAGCAGCAGAGGACAGTCCACATGAGGACGCACACCAAAGTCATGTTGGTGATGAGGAGGGCTTCTGTGGCTTGTGTTGTCATGAAGGACAGCTGCCAGTGCTCCAGAGTGCACCTCTCAGGACTATAAAGTGTCCCACTGGACCATGCAGCAGTTCATGCAAAGTGTGTGTCTATGGAAATGAGGCTCCCACAGAGACGTGGAGAGGACTGAACAGCTGCAGGGTCTGTGTCATCAGAACTAGGCCAACAAAGTCTCCATTTTAGGGTCAAATTCGAAAATTCTCTTGAAAGACCCCAGGGAAGTGTTTTCTCCCCTTTTGTATTTTCAAATTAAATGCTGCTTTTACACAGTATTTTAGTAGGTTTTCTTTAGAGTTTTTTTACATTTACTTTACTTTATTAATAACATGGTTGAGCAGAATATTGTGAATTCACTTGTCCCTTTTACTTTATACCATTTTAAATTCACTGTATAATAATTAAAATGTATAAATCATCAGTTGTATTGTATTCTTCTTTAACAGTTTGTTCTGATACAATTTGATCTAACTTTTCCTCAGTTGTTTACCCGTCTCTGTACAGCTGAATGGTTTTGTGGCGGTCTCTGAACGGCTGTAGGTTTTTGTACGACCACTTCATGAGTTTGTATCACTGTGGCTCACGTTCGGTGGAGGAACCAGACTGGAGCTCAACTGTAAGTCATTTATTCATCTTTATTTTTAATTATACTTTTGTTATGTTTGTATTTCATCTCTTTCTGTGTCTTAAGCTTCAGATAATGTGATTGTATTATTTTAGGACAAATTCTGTTTAAATTTATGGTTGTTAAATGTCTTCTTTTTATACTCAAACTAATTAGACATTTTTCCTGTTCTTACTTTATTTTAATATTTTTTAGACAAAACAAATTTTAAAACAGAACAAGACACAGAGCTAAAAGACCAAAAACAAAAAGTTCTTCATAGAAAGTCAAAAATTTTATATTCAATAAAAAAATCAATAGCAATAAAAAAAAAGTCTTTATGTTCTGTAAATATGTATGTGTGTTTTTTCACAAACACTGTTCCGACTAAATAAAATATTCATAATAATTACTGTTACTTCTGTGGGTATCTTGAAAGAAAGAGAAGCTTTTTCTGTCCCGCAGTCGGGAAATTCCAGTGTTAAACGCACAGTTCAAGAAGAGCAGGAGAATAGAAACATGCTGTAGAAAACAAGAGGAATAAGTTCCAAAATAGACTTAAATGTAACACACTGTGCAGGTCGAGCAAAAGAAACAACTCTTGTGTACAATAAGTGAGTGTGACTACAGCTGTGTACAGTGCAGTGTATGGACAGAATGAAGAGCATGTGTAGCAGCAGATACAGTGGCTTAAGTGTATTATAAGAGGAGAGATTAAAGCACGTGAACATATATATAGAATATGGGCAGAATAAATGGCAGGTAAAGTGACAGCACTTTACATTTGCAGCAGAGATGATTCACATGATGTGACAGTATTTCACATGATTACAGGTGGATGACTGGACTGGGCTCATTGTTAGTGTTCATTCAACAGTCTGACAGCAGCAGGAAAGAAAGACCTTCAAAACCTCTCCTTCACACAAAAATGTTCTGTTGTTTCAGTCTGGGGACTTTTCACTTTATCTTTAGCTCTGAAACCTTTCGGTCGTTCAGCTTCAGTGGAGCCTTTGGTCAGAGTTCAGTTTCCACTAAAAGTACCATCATTCTACATCAGACTTTTCATTCCAATTCAATGTCATATTTTCTTTAGTGTTTGAATGTCCTTTTGTGTGTGTGTGTCACAGTGGGCCGAGTGGAGCCCAGCCTCTGGCTGCTGCCCCCCTCCAGAGAGGAGCTGGCCCAGGGGAAGGCCACCTTCATGTGCCTGGCCAACAAGGGCTTCCCGTCAGACTGGAGCGTGTCCTTGAAGGTGTCCGGTGGCGGTGTGGGCGGGGAGCAGAGCCAGAGCCCCGCGGTGCTGCAAAAGGACGGCCACTACAGCTGGAGCAGCAGCCTGACGCTCCCCGCACAGCAGTGGAGGGAGGGGGGCGTGGCTGTGAGCTGTGAGGCCAGCCAGGGCTCCCAGAGTCCAGTGTCCCACACACACTGAGCACACTGCAGTGTTCCCAGGACTGACACAGTCACTGGGATCAGCCTGCAGAGCGCCCTCTGCTGTCAGCTCACGCCTCTACAGCTACAGCTCCACTTGACTTCCTGCAGCACAGCACACAGCCCTCTGTCCCATCTGGAGCTTCCACTGGAAATAAAGAGCTGTGCATCAAAAGCATGTTTCTGTGGAGCTGAAGAGACAAACTTCAATAAAGACTAACATCAGCTGCACTCACACGTGGCCACGCCTCTTCTTTCATATAAATATCCCTGTAAACATGTATTTATTCTGCATTAATGAATTAACAACATGTTTAGTGTAAGGCTTTATAGTGGTTCGGTTCTTGCTGAAATCTTTATTTTTCTGGGAATTAATGTTTTCTATTTTACATACATATATACGATTAATAAATATGATAAAATATCTATACTATTGACACAATTTTGCCTTTTTGCAGACATATTTGAGGATTTTTGGGGCAATATTTTAATTTTTCTACAGCTCAGTTTGTGGGTGCAACATAAAACAATGAATATGAATAATAAAAGATAAACTATGATAAAATAGGACAAGCATTAAAAGATGCTGTTGACTAAAACAAAATAAAAAGAGTCTTTTCTTGTATTCATTTTGTCCTTTGTAAATGCGGCTCATTCTTTACTGCACCTTTTCATATCCACCATTTTTACTCAGCTCTGGGTCGACAGCTGCCGTAAAGAACTTTGTGGTGAAATGTAGATGTAAAGTGTGAACAAATAAAGTCGGACTGATTTTATACATGATTCATGTCTGAATAATGTTCATGGCCAAACTTCATGTATTACAAAAGAAAGCCTTAAGAGCCATTTCCTGGTCCATGCCACAGTCTCCGACAGCCCCCCTCTTCCATAGACAGAGTCTTCTAAAGCTTCCTGAAAGTCACTTCTCTCACAATGCTTGTATCATGAATAGTGTCGTTCTCAAACAAAACAGCAGATTGTGTGAACTTATTCCTCTCTGCTCCTCTGCGCACACACACAATACAAGGAACAAATGTCTCTTAAAAGTGAAATCCAGGGAATTAAAATGTACCAGCTTTAGCGTCTGCTATAGACGTCCACAAATATGGAATGAATCAGGCAATGATCTGAAGCTGGGGGGAACCAGTAGTGCCTATCCATGCGAGGAGATCCAAACTTCATATCACTGCACCATCCATGAGCAACGAGCTAAAACTACGGATTCCATGATGTATTATTACCTTTACTACCTTACCTTTGCTTTTTATTTTTATTTTTAAATCATTATTACTTTGATAAAACATTTGCCACTTGAGTTCCAATTAATATTTCAATCAAACCAAATTGGTAAACTTTATTTATTTATTCTAGTAAACAAATGCAAAGAAGATGCAATGAAATAAACTCAAATTCATTTGGCAAACAATTAACTTCAATTTAATGGAATTGAACCAAAATGGAAAATATTGAACAAATTGGCAATACTAAAGAAGAGAGGGAAGAGGGGGGAAAAGGGAAAAAAGAAAAAAAGAAAAGGGAAATATGAAGACTCTAAACCTAAAACCATTAGCATTTTTTACTCCCAATGGTGAGTGGGAAAATGATTATAAATTGAACTGAATTGAATGGGACGTTTAGTTTAACAAGTGTTTGTTTTCACAATAACATTTAGGTCACATTCAGAAGCTCACTGGGGTTGGACCTTTCAGCTGATCAGTTTGTAGAAAAGGAAAGTGTCATGTTTATGTTTTAAAGGTTCATATTTTTATCAAACACAATCATGTAATAAATGAAATGTTCAAATACTTTATCTCAGTATCTGTGTCGCTGGTGCTGAACTCAGTGAAGTGTGAACAGTTTCAGTTCAGTCTGAGGAGGTTTTTGGACGAGTCTTTTTCACTGTGTGAACGGTGCTGCCTCTTCCTGCTGACAGTAATAAACTCCTGCATCTTCAGCCTCAAATCCACTGATGGTCAGAGTGAAGTCATAATCATAACCACTTCCACTGAAACGACTGGAGACTCCGTCGTGAAGAGTTGTAGCATAACGTATGAGAAGCTTTGGAGGTTCTTTTTCTTGTATAAGATACCAGTGAAGATCATTATCTAAAGCTACTTCTGACTGACATGTGAGAGTGACAGAGGCTCCTTTCTCCACAGCTGCAGCTTTAGGAGTCTGAGTCAGGCTGATTTCTCCTGAAGAACCTGAAAAACAGAAGCAGAGTTATTGAGACAGACCCCGCAGGTGTCCAGAGGAGCGGTACTGTGACCCAGATGCCCTCACCCCGAACCAGGAGCCCCAGGGCCAGCAGGAACAGCTGCAGGGACATCAGGCTCATTGTGTTGTTGGTGTGGGAGTGGCTCTGAAGGGCCCGCACAGACACTGAGCAGCACTGGGCTCTTAACGGCTGGAGCAGAGAGGCAGCACACATATGCAAACTCACACAGTCACAGGAGTCAGGCACACAGAGGACCACTACTGCCCCCTACTGACCAATACTGACCTCTACTGACCCCTACTGACAATTACTGGCCACCACAGACTACTACTTACCTCTTCTGACACACTATTGACCTCTACTGACTACGAGTGACACACTACTGACCACTAATGACCTCTACAGACCAATAATGACCATTACTAACTACTACTGACCTCTACATATGACTACTGCCACACTAATGACCACTACTGACCACTACTGACACAAAATTCAACAAAGACTAACATCAGCTGCACTCACATGTGGCCACGCCTCTTCTTTCAGTTTCTTACTCTTTTATTACTTAGAATAAATACATAAATGTAAACATATAAATACATAATATAATTGTATATTAAAAATAGAAGTCTAAACTAAAACAATAGTATGTAGCCTTTAGATGTCACATATGGAGACCAACAATCTAAATGAAAGAGAGGGGGGTTAAAGACAGCTGTGGTGGCAGCAAACACACGTGCAGAGCCCTTAACCACTGCACCACCGACGAGGCACCAAACCAACAATCTTTCAACCCTTTAGTCATCCATTTGTCATTATTGTATTTATCTGAATGAATTTTTTCAATTATGCAGACAATGGTTCAAATGCGGGACCATGCAGCTGTCCCTTGGGGACCATGCAGCTGCCCTTGGGACCATGCAGCTGTCCCTTGGGACACTGAGATTGTGTTTGTATTTTATGTATTGGGTGAAATCTGGGGTAATTCCTACTTTACTCCTTTAATGCCTTTAGTTTTCATCCATAAAGAGTGTTGGGAACATCACACAGGACTGCTCCAAAAGAGAACACGTCGGAACTGTTTCTGAGGTCAGGATATTAAACATTGAAAGATTTTATTGTTTTAAAACCTTATTATTTATGGACAAAGCAAAGCACAGTTTGTTGCCTTGTGGTTTGCAAAGTTTTAAGTTGTCTTTTGCAAGAAGTAAACGTAAACAAATGTGTATTTCATTTGCTGGTGAAAAGCACTGGAACTCTTTGGACAATGAAGAAATGTTCAAATATTATTCAATTTAAGTATAAATGTGAACAAAAAATGATACAATTGTATTTAAAGTTATGTAAAAAAAAATAAAAATAAACATCAAATCAAATTGTGGTAGCCATCCATTGTCTCTTCCTTTCCTTTTAAGTTCATTACAAGTGGATTTCCATGTTTATGTTTATTAATTGTGTAAAGAATGGGGCAGACGTTTAAAAAGACTTCATCCTACTTTTTCCATCAAATTACTGCTTTTGGATTCAATTGAACTCTTAGAGCTCGAGACAAAAGCTATTCCTACAAACACTTTGCGGTTTTAGTATCAAGATTCAATGCGGAGTTCCACAAGGCTCTGTATTGGGGCCTGTGTTTTTTATTGTATACATTCATGATCCTGGTGGACTCTTGTTTCTCCACAGAGAGTTCCACGCTCCTCATGCTTTTATCTGACACATTAGTTCTGGTTCTTATTTTAGAAGAGCAGCCGTTACTGTAGTTGTTGGAGACACTTGAAACATCACATGGGCAGAAAGACATTTTTGGACTTCAGCTTTATTTCCATTGGACAAAACGTTCAGTGAAAAAATAAATAACTTGTGTGTTTTCAGTTTGAGCTGAAGAAGCACAAACTCCTGGAGGTTTCAGTGACTTTTCTCCACCGCACTGCATCAAAAAGAACACAGAAGATATAAAAGATCTCTGGAATATCATCTGTCACTTTGAGTATTTCGGCTTCTTTCAAAAGTGGACAATAAAAAACAACAGGTGTAATAAAACTCTGTAACAACAAAATATGAGGAAAACATCAAGTAAACGTGCACTTTGGGTTTTTACATGTTCTATTTTTGACAAAACAACAGGTGAATCTGAAGGAGGAAAAGTGAGAATGTTTGAAAAGCAGCAAAATCCAGGCCAAAATGACTGAAAAAGGGACAAAGGTTTTGTTTCTGATGAAATCCTTTGGTTTTCAACACAAGACTCTCTAAATGTGGTGCATTTTGTCTGGGGCGGAGCTGAACCTTCTGTGTGGAGCCTTTTCTTCCTTTTGCATGGGGGGCTCTGATAGAAAAAGGGTCCTCTTAGAATGATAAGGTTCTTTCTGCGTCCAGGGCACTTCTGACATATTTAGGTTTCCACTTTAAACTGCGCTTTAGTAAGTGGATCTTTGAAAGTGAAACTGGTTTGTCTCATCGAATGTGTCCATCGTGTAAAGAAGAGACCAGGAACAAGAATCTGTGGGACTCAATCTGGACTCAAATGTCAGACAGAACCTTCAACTTCCTCCAGGATGAAATGTAGCACAGGTGAAGATTAGGGTTTGTTTCAGGAACACTTCATTTGGTGAAGGGCGGGGCTTTGGGACAAAACGCACAATATTTAGGAAGTGGTCCTGTTCTCACACAGTTTGGATTCATTTAGTTTATTTCTAAAAAACCTCGTTAAAACTCACCGCGAACAAGAAAACCACTGGAATTTCAACATTTGGCGCGAACGTTCCCGTAGAAACAGCATCGTTTTGCCTCACAAATATTTCAAAGTGGCAGAACTTTCTACACTTCTCGAGGCGCTTGAAAGAAAGGACAATTCCACCTCAAATACAGTTCAAATAGATTAGAGAAAAACACGTGTTCAACATTTCTGTCCCAGATGTGTGGCCGTACTTTTGGACACAAGCAGAAAACAATATAAACCCTCAGGTCCTTTATACTCAGGCACTTTGATTGACAAGGGAGCCGTCCAATGGATGGCAGCGTGACGATGGATCAGAGGCAAATACAGGGTTCAGAAACAGTTCAAACATGAAGTCCTAACTCAGTCCTGCTCAGGTCTGGGCTTCTTTGAGTCCAACAGGATTCACACCCGTTCTAAAGTCTTCCATTTGTCTGGCCCTTTTGAACAAAACGGATCACATGAAATGGTCACGAAAAGACACTTCTTTCAGTTTAAGTTCCAGGTCCAACATGAGAAGTGAGTCCTGCGTTACTCTTTTGTTTCTTTGTCCTCGTGAGCCGCCGTGTTTGTCCTGATGCGAACGAATCGTAGCAGAAGAAGCAAAAGTGGGCGGGGCGGAATAAGGTGAGTCGTGCGCCTTTGTTATCGCATTTTAGAGTCAGGATTATTGTGAGAAGAAACAGCACGATTTAAGGATTAGTCACGGTTATTGACACCAAACAAAAGGGAAATCCTTACATTTCTTTTCTCTATACGAGACTGTTCCAATACCATGTGACCAGCTTTATCCAATCAAACGCTCTGAATGCAAAAGTAAAGCTATTGTTGTAGAAACAGAGCGTTCAGAGTTTGGGGCCGACCCCAGAGAAGGCCCTGTCCTCCTGGTTTGAAGCCTCTTCTCAGGCTCCACGAGCAGGGGTGTAAGTGTGTGTGAGGGTCCAGATGTTCTGGGGGGCCGGTCCATTCAAAGCTTGAAAAACAATCAAATATTAACTTCTGTTCTAAAATGAACAGGAAGCCAGTGCAATGACGCATGAATCGGTGTAATACGTTCACGTTTTTTGGTTCCCGTTAAAAGTTGTGCTGCAGAGTTTCTGGACTAAGTGTAACAGAAAAAGGGCGTGGTCACAATGCCAGTATAAAGTGCATTACAGAAGTCCAGGCACGAAGAAATACATGACCTGCTCCAAATGTTTCAAAGATGAAAACGCTTGAACTTTAGATAAAAGATGAAGATGATAAAAGCCTGATTTATCTGTCTGTTGAGCTTAAAGTCACAGTCCATGGTGACGCCAAGGTCGGTGGCAGAGGAAAGAACATAATCCTTAAGGGGCCCAAGTCCAGGAGGGGCTCAGTGGTCCCAAACAGAACACTATGTGTTTCCCTCGTTAAGGCTAAGAAAGTTTAAGGCTCAAAACCTCGTCCAGACAGTTCAGTGTCAGGCCTTTGTCATCCTTAACTATTGGAAAGTATGTTTGACCACTACTGACTAATACTAACTACTACTGACCATTACTGACCTCTGCTGACCATTACTGACCATTACTGACCATTGCTTACCTCTACTGACCGCACTAAAATGTACTCAATGTGATTAATTGTGTTTTATATTATTAATAATAAAATAGGGCTTTAAACATGAACACATTTGGCACTGACTTGGTCGAGGAAATTATATGAAACATATTTTTGGAATTAAAATGTTTTGAGTACTTATGTCAGTATTGTACATTTATTTGAATATTTTCTATTAAATAAAGTAGAAAGGAACCAGCAGCATCAGAATCAGACCAACACTGTTTCCATTTCAGGGTTAAAGGAGAAAATGTCTCTGGAGAACCTCAGGGACGTGTTTTTTTGATCCTTTTGTATTTCAAAATGAAGTGGATTTTGTTAAACCGACTTAAACAACTGTGATGTTGTAATTCATAGTTTTGGAGCAAGAGAATAATGTCAAACTAAATCCAGATTCAAGCAGATTAAATATTAATATGAGTTTGTCAATGTTTTATTTTACTGAAAATTAATGAGATAAAAGAGTATTATTGTTGATGATGTTTATTATTTTCAGTCTGAACTAAAATGTGTGTAAATTTGAAAAAAAACAAACAAATAAATACATAAACTGAGAAGTAAATGAGGGTTAAGATTGACTTTGTTTATATTTATTATTATTATTATTAGTAGTAGTAGTAGTAGTAGTAGTAGTAGTAGTAGTAGTAGTAGTAGTAGTAGTAGTAGTAGTAGTAGACATAGTAGCATTCTTATTATTTTACGAATTAATATTTGTGAAAATAATAATTAAATTTATCTAACCGTTTTAAAAATGTCTGTGTTTAACACACAGTGAAGTGAGGACAGTCGCTGCTCATTTCAGTTTCACTTCCACAGTCAGAGGTTTTTGTACGAGTCTTTTTCACTGTGTGAACAGCCACTGACTGTTGATGTAGTGTAAACTCTGACAGTAATAAACTGTGTAATCTTCAGCCTGAACTCCACTGATGGTCAGAGTGAAACGAGACCCAGATCCACTGCCTGAGAAACGACTGGGAACATCTGAGGCTCGATTAGATACAAGATATATCAGAAGCTTTAGGTGTTCTCTCCATCTCTCTGTTGGTACCAGTTAGTACTGGGGTAGTGGCCATAGCTACTGTGATGTACACATCCTGACTGACAGTACACTGAATGGTGGCGGTGCCCCCAGGGCGGCCCTCACTGCTCCAGCCTGACTCACTGTCACCTCTCCTCTGGACTCTGAACACACAAACACAAAGCACCTGATGGTTTAGTCTGGTTGGTCTCAGAGGGACGGATGTGGACAGAGGACAGCAGTGGGACTCTCTGGACTTTACCTGTGAAGCAGCAGCAGAGGACAGTCCACATGAGGACGCACACCAAAGTCATGTTGGTGATGAGGAGGGCTTCTGTGGCTTGTGTTGTCATGAAGGACAGCTGCCAGTGCTCCAGAGTGCACCTCTCAGGACTATAAAGTGTCCCACTGGACCATGCAGCAGTTCATGCAAAGTGTGTGTCTATGAAAAAAAAAGGAAATGAGGCTCCCACAGAGACATGCAGAGGACTGAACAGCTGCAGGGTCTGTGTCATCAGAACTAGGCCAAACAAAGTCTCCATTTTAGAGGTCAAATTTGAAATTCTCTTGAAAGACCCCAGGGAAGTGTTTTCTCCCCTTTTGTATTTTCCAAATTAAAAGGCTATATTAATTTAGTAGATTTTATTAATTTTGATTTAGTGTTTGTCTTGATGAAAGTATGTTGGAGCCAGAAATAGTGCAAATTAAAGTGAAATTAAACCTTGTCCCCATTATTCTGTAGTAAATTCAATTATAATCATTGAAATGTTATAATAATAAAACAGTTTTTCCTTTTTCCTGTCCTGGTTGGCACATTGTATTTTCCTTTGAAACTGTTTGTCTGTACAATGTTTAAATTCAATCTAATTTAAGACATTGTTTACCCGTCTCTGTACAGCTGAATGGTTTTTGTGGCGGTCTCTGAACGGCTGTAGGTTTTTGTACGACCACTTCATGAGTTTGTATCACTGTGGCTCACGTTCGGTGGAGGAACCAGACTGGAGCTCAACTGTAAGTCATTTATTCATCTTTATTTTTAATTTATACTTTTGTTATGTTTGTATTTCATCTCTTTCTGTGTCTTAAGCTTCAGATAATGTTATTGTATTATTTTTTAGGACAAATTCTGTGTAAAGTTATGGTTGTTAAATGTCTTCTTTTTATACTCAAACTAATTAGACATTTTTCCTGTTCTTACTTTATTTTAATATTTTTAGACAAAACAAATTTAAAACAGAACAAGACACAGAGCTAAAAAGACCAGAAACAAAAAAGTTCTTCATAGAAAGTCAAAATTTTATATTCAATAAAAAAAATAAATAGCAATAAAAAAAAATAATTAAAAAAGTCTTTATGTTCTGTAAATATGTATGTGTGTTTTTTTCACAAACACTGTTCCGACTAAATACAAATATTCATAATAATTACTGTTACTTCTGTGGGTATCTTGAAAGAAAGAGAAGCTTTTTCTGTCCGCGCAGTCGGGAAATTCCAGTGTTAAACGCACAGTTCAAGAAGAGCAGGAGAATAGAAACATGCTGTAGAAAACAAGAGGAATAAGTTCCAAAATAGACTTAAATGTAACACACTGTGCAGGTCGGTGCAGGTCAAAGGTCGAGCAAAAAGAACAACTCTTGTGTTCAATAAGTGAGTGTGACTACAGCTGTGTACAGTGCAGTGTATGGACAGAATGAAGAGCATGTAGCAGCAGATACAGTGGCTTAAGTGTATTATAAGAGGAGAGATTAAAGCACGTGAACATATATATAGAATATGGGCAGAATAAATGGCAGGTAAAGTGACAGCACTTTACATTTGCAGCAGAGAGATGATTTCACATGATGTGACAGTATTTCACATGATTACAGGTGGATGACTGGACTGGGCTCATTGTTAGTGTTCATTCAACAGTCTGACAGCAGCAGGAAAGAAAGACCTTCAAAACCTCTCCTTCACACAAAAATGTTCTGTTGTTTCAGTCTGGGGACTTTTCACTTTATCTTTAGCTCTGAAACCTTTCGGTCGTTCGTTCAGCTTCAGTGGAGCCTTTGGTCAGAGTTCAGTTTCCACTAAAAGTACCATCATTCTACATCAGACTTTTCATTCCAATTCAATGTCATATTTTCTTTAGTGTTTGAATGTCCTTTTGTGTGTGTGTGTCACAGTGGGCCGAGTGGAGCCCAGCCTCTGGCTGCTGCCCCCCTCCAGAGAGGAGCTGGCCCAGGGGAAGGCCACCTTCATGTGCCTGGCCAACAAGGGCTTCCCGTCAGACTGGAGCGTGTCCTTGAAGGTGTCCGGTGGGCGGTGTGGGCGGGAGCAGAGCCAGAGCCCCGCGGTGCTGCAAAAGGACGGCCACTACAGCTGGAGCAGCAGCCTGACGCTCCCCGCACAGCAGTGGAGGGAGGGGGGCGTGGCTGTGAGCTGTGAGGCCAGCCAGGGCTCCCAGAGTCCAGTGTCCCACACACTGAGCACACTGCAGTGTTCCCAGGACTGACACAGTCACTGGGATCAGCCTGCAGAGCGCCCTCTGCTGTCAGCTCACGCCTCTACAGCTACAGCTCCACTTGACTTCCTGCAGCACAGCACACAGCCCTCTGTCCCATCTGGAGCTTCCACTGGAAATAAAGAGCTGTGCATCAAAAGCATGTTTCTGTGGAGCTGAAGAGACAAACTTCAATAAAGACTAACATCAGCTGCACTCACACGTGGCCACGCCTCTTCTTTTACAGAAATATTACTATAAAGTGTTTTGATTTAATATTCATGAATTTGTTTCCTGAGGTTAAAGATATAAACTTTTGTACGATTAATAAATATTATAAATGATCTATTCAATGGTGAAGCTGTGAGGAAACATTTTCACGTCAGTTACATTTAGAAGACACTGAGCTTTGCATCAGTTTTAAGTTTGATGTGAGACTCAGTCATTCCAGAGGTCTGAACCATAAACCACAGGTCCATTTTAGATTTGGGACCTGTCTCCAGCTCAGTGTTGAACTATTGGACAGTTCACAGTGTGAGGTCAGGTCCTGAGGGCTTCTCACACTTTGTTCCTAGAAATCCTGAACTCCATCATTAAAGTCTTTTTTACAGTTCTGAACAATATTTGATGCTTCTAGGCAGCTCAGTTTGTGGGTGCAACATAAAACAATGAATATGAATAATAAAAGATAAACTATGATAAAATAGGACAAGCATTAAAAAGATGCTGTTGACTAAAACAAAATAAAAAGAGTCTTTTCTTGTATTCATTTTGTCCTTTGTAAATGCGGCTCATTCTTTACTGCACCTTTTTCATATCCCTACCATTTTTACTCAGCTCTGGGTCGACAGCTGCCGTAAAGAACTTTGTGGTGAAAATGTAGATGTAAAGTGTGAACAAATAAAGTCGGACTGATTTTATACATGATTCATGTCTGAATAATGTTCATGGGACATTTACTTTAACAAGTGTTTGTTTTCACAATGACATTTAGGTCACATTCTAAGTCACTGGGGTTGGGCCTTTCAGGTGTTCAGTTTGTTGAAAAGGAAAGTGTCAATGTTTATGTTTTAAAGCTTCATATTTTTATCAACACAAATCATTTGTAAAAAATGAAATGTTCAAATACTTTATCTCAGTATCTGTGTCGCTGGTGCTGAACTCAGTGAAGTGTGAACAGTTTCAGTTCAGTCCTGAGGAGGTTTTTTGGACGAGTCTTTTTCACTGTGTGAACGGGGTGCTGCCTCATACTGCTGACAGTAATAAACTCCTGCATCTTCAGCCTCAAATCCACTGATGGTCAGAGTGAAGTCATAATCTAAACCACTTCCACTGAAACGACTGGAGACTCCAGAGAAATGTGTAATCAGCAATCATAAATCAGGAGCTTTGGAGACTCTGGCCTTTCTGTAAATACCAGGCGAGGTCATCATCTATGGCTGCACTGGCCTTACAGAAACTATTATAGTGACAGAGGCTCCTTTCTCCACAGCTGCAGCTTTAGGAGTCTGAGTCAGGCTGATTTCTCCTGAAGAACCTGAAAAACAGAAGCAGAGTTATTGAGACAGACCCCCAGCAGTGCCCAGAGGAGCAGTGCTGTGACCCAGATGCCCTCACCCCGTGAACCAGGAGCCCCAGGGCCAGCAGGAACAGCTGCAGGGACATCAGGCTCATTGTGTTGTTGGGTGGTGGGAGTGGCTCTGAAGGCGCCGCACAGACACTGAGCACAGCACTGGGCCCTCTTAACGGCTGGAGCAGAGAGGCAGCACACACATATGCAAACGTCACACAGTCACAGGCAAATATCAATAATACGTATTTGTTATAAAGAGCATTTTAAACAGATAATATATAACAGTTATATCAGTTGTGTTTGTTATATTAATGTTTGTTTTGAGTCCTGTTTTCAAGAATAGTATTTCTGAAATAGTACAACATCCAGGCCTGTAGCATCAGAATCAGACCAACACATTTTATTGAGGTTTTAATGAGAAAATGCCTCATGTGAACCTCAGGGATGTGTTTTGGGCTCCTCTTTTATTTGACACTGATATTTCTGTGTGGAGACTCCACACTGTGTCTTGTGTATATTGCTTAGTATACTTTATATATTATTAACATTTACATTTACATCTTTAGTTAATAGATTTAGTTTTGAGGTTGATTTCATTATTATTATTCTCATTATTTTTTCTTCATTTATTCCGAAAAGGGACATATCATTGAACATATTGATACACATGTAAATATGTTTCCATCTGTTGTCCCTGGACAGGTTAAAATTTACCAATTAAAACTCAACACAATTTGGGTGATGATGCTTGGCTTTTCAGTCACAAGGGGCCCGCACAGACACTGAGTCATTCCTCATTAAGAGGGCATACAGTCAGACCGGCCCCCTCCTCCCTCACTGACCTCCGTCTGCTCCTCAAAGGCCAAAGCTCCTGTCTCTGCCCTGGGCAGGACCAAGCTCTGGCGCACCTGGGGAGACCTTCTCCATCACTGCCCCCAAACTCTGGAACTCACGTTACCGCAACAACACAAAACACACTGCTCCGATCTCCACACCTCTGAGAAGAACTGTTTAGAACTGCTTTTCTTAACTTCATTTTCACTCATTTATCAATCTTAATTGGAACAGTTTTTCTTGTTTCTGTAAAGTGTGTGTGAGCGTCCTGAAAAGTCCGCATGTTCAGAGTCAGACCTCGTCACTTCTGCGTTCTGACTCAAAGCAATATTCAACAATAAAATGTATTTCTACTGAAGATTAAGAAATACAAAAATATGTTAAATTCGAGTCAATTCTAATTACATTCCATGAGTTAATTTATTTTGTGGAAATAGAGATGGCATTGGCAACTACGTCTTGTAATGAAGATAAGTCTGTTATCTTAAGTTCGGGAGCACGACCACACCCGCTTTCACGCCCCTTCCTGCAGCTACACTATTTAAGCATCCAGGTAACACACACCTGTGTTCGTGACCTCATGCCCCTCCCACCCTCTTTTATCTATTGTAATCATTCTAATTTATCTCCTAGATGGCCAAAGCATCTCTTGGTACCGAGGCCCAGGAGCCCACAGCCCTCATCACCAGAAGCCCACAAAACGGCCTCATTTCTGTGCATTCGTGTTGTTCATGTTTCTCGTATGTCAATAAACACTTTGCATCGTAGCTGGGGTTGTGGTCCTTGCTAGTGAACTTTCATGTGGAACGTCCCAGTAATTACAGGGTAAGTTGCAGCATAAAGCAGAACAAACATTTTGCATTTGGACGGTTAAAAATGATGTTCTCCCATTAAATTGTGGCATGTCCTGCTCAGTGTTTAATACGGACAGTTTATAACGTGAGCTCAGGTCCTCGGGGTTATGTATACATCCTGATTGCTGATAATATTAATGATTGTTATTTGGAGAGAAAATAAGCGAAGCAAAACATGCTTCATCTGATTGGGTTGAAATTGTCATTCATTTGTACACCTCCCAACACTGATTACAATACAGCCATTATGATTGGTGCGGAATGTTGGTGATGTCGCGGAATGTTGGGGCTTTGCGACATCATCGTCATGGCATCCGTACAGAATATGACCATGCATTACGCAGACATCATCATCGTTGCAACTGTGCAGAATATGGACATGCATTAGGCAGTTACTCGCAATGGCTTCTTGCCATTGCAGTTTCTAGTTATTATTATTATGTTTTCCACATTTATCCCCGTTTTTCGGCGGGCCGCACAGGTCGCGTTCCTTGTCCGGTTTACGTCATTCAAAGTTCAGGTTGTAGATAATTCTCTTCTGATTCCTGGACTTGCTTTCGTTTAATCCTCAGCCTTATCATTTTGTCAGGATTCGTCTTGGAAACATTGGATGTTTCCATCTCTCTTGGCTTTCACAGATTTTCGTCATTCAAAGTTCAGTTTGTAGATATTTTTTGCGTGATTCCTGGACTTGCTTTTGATATTCCTCGGTCTTCTCATTTTTTCAGGATTCGTCTTCAAATTTTCCCTATCTCTTAGAATGGCGGAATGTTGGTGATGTTGGAGCGTTGTGACATCATCGTCATAGCAACTGTACAGAAAACGGCCATGCATTACGCGGACCGTCATGGCAACTAGGGCTTTGTGATATCATCGGCATGACATCGGCATGTACAGAACGTGCAGAAATTGCAAAAGAAGACTGCACTGTGAGACACAGTTATACTTGATTTTGTGTTTTTATATAGACGTGTGAAAAAGTGTGTTTTGTTTTTGCATTAGGCAGTCACTCGCAATGTCTTCCTGCCATTGCAGTTTCTAGTTATTATTATTATTATTATTATGTTTTCCATATTTATCCCCGTTTTTTGGTGGGCTGCACAGGTCTCATTCCTTGTCCGATTTAAGTCATTCAAAGTTCAGGTTTTAGATAATTCCCGTGTGATTCCTGGACTTGCTTTCGGTATTCCTCGGTCTTATCATTTTTTCTTACAATTTTCCCTATCTCTTAAAGTGGCGGAATGTTGGTGATGTCGCGGGATGTTGGAGGTTTGTGACATCATCGTCATCAGAATCCGAATCAGAAAGAGTTTATTGCCATTGTCAATGAACAGAATTCACAAACATAGGAACTTGTTTTGGCATTAAGGTGCAACATAAAACACTGATCAATAATAAAAACAACATCTATTCAATCCAAAGGGCATGCATTAAGAGACTATTTAAAATTACTACAGTATAAAATAAAAATAGGCATTACTATGTACATGAGAATTACAGTTACATTTACAGTTGTAGTGCAGAAAGTGACAGTGCTGTAAGTGATTGGTGATGGGGGAGTCTTTCATGATGAGGGGGGGCTGGGGGGCTGTGACTATCCTGAACAAAAGAAGGCTGTTTTTTTTCATTTGGCAGACACTCGCAATGGCTTCCTGCCATTGCAGTTTCTAATTTATATTGTTATTTTTAAAGAAGGTCCTTCTTTTACATACATTCTTACAACAAAAGGATCTATACGACTCAAAAAAGTTCTCTTCATGTCAAAAAGGTTCTTATCCGACCAGATAGAACCCTTTCAGTGGAAGGTTCTCTCAGGGCCATTCTAACACAGCACATAGAACCTTTTTCCTGCAGATAAGAACCCTCTCAGAACTCTGGCTCTGTTCAGGAGTCAACAGTCTCCACAGGCAACGACTCTGAAGAGAACCCACAGTTCAATCTAACTGCAGTGAGTCTCAGTGTTATTTGAACTATTTCACTGTATTTCAAATAAACATGAGTCGCCTGCTGTATTTACATATTTCAAAGTTTTGGAATTATTTTTCCATTTTCATTAATAATGACCTACATTCATATCTAAACATGAATCTTTTCTCTTCTTCATATTTTTCTGACATATTCATCAAGATTCATGTAAGTTATCTCCAGCGTCGGTGAAGTGTGAACAGTTTCAGTTCAGTCTGAGGAGGTTTTTTGTACGAGTCTTTTTCACTGTGTGAACGGGAAGTTGTTATACTGCTGACAGTAATAAACTCCTGCATCTTCAGCCTCAAATCCACTGATGGTCAGAGTGAAGTCTGTGCCATAACCACTTCCACTGAAACGACTGGAGACTCCAGAAAACCGATCTGTTTGCCTCATATATGAGTGGCTTTGGAGACTCTGTGCCTTTTTGGAGATACCAAGCGAGATCATCAGTAACACCTGAACTAGTGTGACATGTGAGAGTGACAGAGGCTCCTTTCTCCACAGCTGCAGCTTTAGGAGTCTGAGTCAGGCTGATTTCTCCTGAAGAACCTGAAAAACAGAAGCAGAGTTATTGAGACAGACCCCGCAGGTGCCCAGAGGAGCGGTGCTGTGACCCAGATTCCCTCACCCGAACCAGGAGCCCCAGGGCCAGCAGGAACAGCTGCAGGGACATCAGGCTCATTGTGTTGTTGGTGTGGGAGTGGCTCTGAAGGGCCCGCACAGACACTGAGCAGCACTGGGCTCTTAACGGCTGGAGCAGAGAGGCAGCACACATATGCAAACTCACACAGTCACAGGAGTCAGGCACACAGAGGACCACTACTGCCCCCCACTGACCAATACTGCCCCCTACTGACCACTACTGACCACTACTGACCTGTACTGACCGCTACTATAAGAAACTATTCCCATTATTCAGTTATAAATCATTTTTTCACAATCAAAAATCTCAAAAGAACAAACATTTAACTTGAGTTCTTCTGATGAGGATTTGATGTGATGAAAAGTTCTTCATCTGCCTTGAAGAACTGGTTCTCCTGATGGTTCCAGCTCCACTGTCCATCTGCAAATTGAAGCACGTTCGCCTGTCCGTCCGAGGGAGTCGGATCTCTCCTTCACTGTGGAACTCCTCCAGGTTTGGGAGTTTTTCCTTATCGAGAAGGAGGGTCTAAGGACAAGGGACTTTGGACATTGTCTAAGGACAGGGGACTTTGGGACATTGTCTAAGGACAGGGGACTTTGGGACATTGTCTAAGGACAGGGGGACTTTGGGACATTGTCTAAGGACAGGGGACTTTGGGACTTTGTCTAAGGACAGGGGACTTTGGGACATTGTTTAATCTGTTCTCGCTGTTGTGATTTCGGGTGTAACAAAATTAAATGATTTGAACGTGTGAAGGAACAGGATTGTTTCTGCTTCTTGTACATTTCCAAAGACTTTCTAAGGCTTGTGTTTTGATTAAGGCCAACTGGAGGCAGACCATCACTTCAAACACTACAAAGGCAAAGCATTTAGAGAAAGACCTGGAAGAAGTCAAACAATCCCTGAACTGTATGTTGACCAAATCTTAAATACAGTGGGCGTCTTCATTGAACTGAGTCAGACGTTTGATACGATTGATCACGCTCATTTGTTGTAAAAAAGTGAATACTACGGCCTTCGAGGAAAATCCAATCAATGGAGTTATGTTGATAACAGTGTTCAGTATGAAACACTCGATAATGTAGATTCTCATTAAGATAAAGTCATATGCGTGTTCCACAAGGCTCAGTCCTCGGACCCAAATTATTCACACTCTATATTAATCAAATTGTTTCTGTATCAACACCGCTGAAAGTTAATTGTGCAAGATAAAAAAAAATTGTAGTCGAAAAATTATTTTTCTTTGACAAAAGAGATACTTTAATTATAGTCAAAGTGGTTTGACAAGAATAAATTATCCCTAAATGAAGCTAATTTTAGGGGTGATTATAGACTAAATTAAACCAAACATTGAATATATTAAATAAAAAGTCTCATTAATGCTGCATTAATGTATGTAATTAATTAAAAATATATATAAAACAAAAAATGAGCAAATCAATCAAATTTGTACAAAATAAAATAATATAATAATTATTTTCAGTTGGTCCTTTTCCCTCGTAAGCACATTATATTCTCCTAAACACTTTGTCCACATTAAACTTCATCGAACATTAAAAGTCTTTTCTCAGTTGTTTACTAGTCTCTGTACAGCTGAATGGTTTTGTGGCGGTCTCTAAACGGCTGTAGGTTTTTGTACGACCACTTCATGAGTTTGTATCACTGTGGCTCACGTTCGGTGGAGGAACCAGACTGGAGCTCAACTGTAAGTCATTTATTCATATTTACTTTAAATTATACTTCTGTTACATTTGTAATTTATCTGTTTATATTTCTAAACATTCAGATACCTTTTATCGTATTCATTTTAAGATAAATACTGCATGTAGTTACAGTTGACTGAACTCTTCTGAAGTCATTTAACTCAAATAACAGTTTCATAATTCTTTCTAATTGGTTTGAATTTTTAATTTACAGATTTATACAAATAGTATTTATTTAATTTTTGTCATGATTTGTGTTTAATAAACAGAGGAAACACAACAACACAGGTTTAGTTTGTGTGAATCCATAAAATGTCAAACATGTGGCTTATTTATAGCAGTGGTTGTTGAATTTGTCCATTTGAAAATAAACGGTGTAAAAGGTGTTTTTTCCCCTAAAAAGATTTGAATCATTTTTTCTTGTTCAAATCTGGAGATTTTTGTCCGTTTATCTTTAGCTCTGAAACCTTTCGGTCGTTCAGCTTCAGTGGAACCTTTTCTGTCTCACTTCAGTTTTCACTTCTTGATTTACATTTTACATTATTAGTATTTCAGTTTAATTATTTTGGGAGAAAAAATTTATTTGTATTTCTGTTGATTTCTTTTCTACTTGTCTTTAATTCTGTCTAATTATAACCTACAATTTTATACCATTAGTGTATTTGAGGTTTGCAGTGGTTTAAATGTCAGTTAATTTAAATTGTGTTTCAGTTTCATTAAGCAGAAAAATAATATCCTCATTTACTGCATTCTATATTTAACACTGTAATTAAAGCTCCTTTTGATGTTCCACTGGAGTTTTTCTGTTTTTGACTCAGTTTGTTCTGTTTCTCAGCGTTTGGTCGAGTGGAGCCCAGCCTCTGGCTGCTGCCCCCCTCCAGAGAGGAGCTGGCCCAGGGGAAGGCCACCTTCATGTGCCTGGCCAACAAGGGCTTCCCGTCAGACTGGAGCGTGTCCTTGAAGGTGTCCGGTGGCGGTGTGGGCGGGGAGCAGAGCCAGAGCCCCGCGGTGCTGCAAAAGGACGGCCACTACAGCTGGAGCAGCAGCCTGACGCTCCCCGCACAGCAGTGGAGGGAGGGGGCGTGGCTGTGAGCTGTGAGGCCAGCCAGGGCTCCCAGAGTCCAGTGTCCCACACACTGAGCACACTGCAGTGTTTCCCAGGACTGACACAGTCACTGGGATCAGCCTGCAGAGCGCCCTCTGCTGTCAGCTCACGCCTCTACAGCTACAGCTCCACTTGACTTCCTGCAGCACAGCACACAGCCCTCTGTCCCATCTGGAGCTTCCACTGGAAATAAAGAGCTGTGCATCAAAAGCATGTTTCTGTGGAGCTGAAGAGACAAACTTCAATAAAGACTAACATCAGCTGCACTCACACGTGGCCACGCCTCTTCTTTTACAGAAATATTACTATAAAGTGATTTTATTTTACATGATGAACATAAAACAACATGTTTAAACATGTTAAATCCTGAACTCCATCATTAAAGTCTTTTTTACAGTTCTGAACAATATTTGATGCTTTTACAGCTCAGTTTTGTGGGTGCAACATAAAACAATGAATATGAATAATAAAAAATAAAACTATGATAAAAATAGGACAAGCATTAAAAGATGCTGTTGACTCAAACAAAATAAAAAGAGTCTTTTCTTGTATTCATTTTGTCCTTTGTAAATGCGGCTCATTCTTTACTGCACCTTTTCATATCCACCATTTTTACTCAGCTCTGGGTCGACAGCTGTCGTAAAGAACTTTGTGGTGAAATGTAGATGTAAAGTGTGAACAAATAAAGTCGGACTGATTTTATACATGATTCATGTCTGAATAATGTTCATGGGACATTTACTTTAACAAGTGTTTGTTTTCACAATAACATTTAGGTCACATTCTGAGCCACTGGGGTTGGGCCTTTCAGGTGTTCAGTTTGTAGAAAAGGAAAGTGTCATGTTTATGTTTTAAAGGTTCATATTTTTATCAAACATAACAAAAAAATGAAATGTTCAAATACTTTATCTCAGTATCTGTGTCGCTGGTGCTGAACTCAGTGAAGTGTGAACAGTTTCAGTTCAGTCTGAGGAGGTTTTTGTACGAGTCTTTTTCACTGTGTGAACGGGAAGCTGCTATACTGCTGACAGTAATAAACTCCTGCATCTTCAGCCTCAAATCCACTGATGGTCAGAGAATAATCAGATCCTGAACCACTTCCACTGAAACGACTGGAGACTCCAGAGTGACGAGAAGTAGCAGCATATATGAGGAGCTTTGGAGACTCTGTGCCTTTTTGGAGAAACCAGGCAAGAGCAGATCCTACACTTGAACTAGTGTGACATGTGAGAGTGACAGAGGCTCCTTTCTCCACAGCTGCAGCTTTAGGAGTCTGAGTCAGGCTGATTTCTCCTGAAGAAGCTGAAAAACAGAAGCAGAGTTATTGAGACAGACCCTGCAGGTGCCCAGAGGAGCAAAAAGGGCATGCATTAAGAAACAATTTAAAATTACTATGCAATAAAAATAAAAATAGACATGTACACAAGAGTTACAGTTAGATTTGCAGTTAAAGTGACAGGTGTTTTGAAGTGTTCATGAGTCCAACAGCAGAGGGAAAGAAACTATTCTTGTGGCGGGAGGTTCTGGTCTGGATGGACCGTAGCCTCCTGCCTGAGGGGAGTGGCCTCCTGCCTGAGGGGAGTGGTTCAAAAAGACCATGTCCAGGGTGAGAAAGGGTCAGCTGTGATCCGACCTGCTCGTCCCAGAGCCCTGGAGACGTACAGGTCCTGCAGAGATGGAAGTCTGCAGCCGATCACCTTCTCAGCAGAACGCACAATGCGCTGTAGTCTCTGTTTGTCCCTGGCTGTGGCTCCAGCAGAGGGCGCTGTAGTCTCTGTTTGTCCTGGCTGTGGCTCCAGCAGAGGGCGCTGTAGTCTCTGTTTGTCCCTGGCTGTGGCTCGGTGATGGAGGAGGTGAGGATGGACTCAATGATGGCCGTGTAGAAACTGCACCATCATCTGCACTGGCAGCTTGGCTTTCCTCAGCTGCTGCTGCAGAAGAAGTACATCCTCTGCTGGGCCTTCTTGATGAGGGAGCTGATGGAGGGCTCCCACTTGAGGTCCTGGGTGATGGTGGTGCCCAGGAAGCGGAAGGAGTCCACGGTGGTGATGGGGGAGTCTGTCATGATGAGGGGGGGGCTTGGGGGCTGTGGATTTCCTGAAGTCCACGATCATCTCCACTGTCTTCTGGGCGTTGAACTCCAGATTGTTACCGCGGGCACCAGGACACCAGCCGGTCCACCTCCCTCCTGTAGACAGACTCATCCCGTCCGATCCGAGATGAGCCCGATGAGGGTGGTCCTCGTCGTGGCTGGAGGTGCAGCAGTTTGTGTACAGGGAGAAGAGCAGAGGAGAAAGTACACAGCCCTGTGGAGCTCCTGTGCTTATAGTCCGAGTGTCTGAGACATTCTTCCCCAGCCGCACGCACTGCCCTCCGATCCTTCAGGAAGTCAGTGATCCACCTGTAGGTGGAGTCAGGCACGTTGAGCTGGGAGAGCTTGTCCTGGAGCAGAGCAGGGGAGGATGGTGTTGAAAGCAGAGCTGAAGTCCACAAACAGGATCCTGGAGTAGGTTCCCGGGGAGTCCAGATGCTGCAGGATGAAGTGGAGTGCCAGGTTGATGGTGTCGTCTACAGACCTGTTGGCTCTGTAGGCGACCTGCAGGGGGTCCAGCAGGGAGGAGGTGAAGGACTTGAGGTGGGGCAAGACCAGGCGTTCAAATGACTCCATGACTACAGACGTCAGCGCCACAGGCCTGTAGTCATTAAGTCCAGTGATCCGGGGCTTCTTGGGGACAGGGACAATGATGGCGGACTTGAAGCAAGCTGGGACATGGCATGACCCCAGGGAGGTGTTAAAAATGTCTGTGAAGACGGGGGTCAGCTCTCCTGCGCAATGTCTTAATGTAGCGGGCGAGACCCCGTCTGGTCCAGCAGCTTTTCGGGGGTTGGATTTCCGAAATAGCCTGTGAACATCCTGTTCCTGAACTGAGAGGGTGGTGGGGGAGGTGGGGGGACCAGGTTTGGGTTGGCGGAGGTGGCCACCGTGGGGGAGGGTGTGTGTCACATCAAACCTGGAGTAGAAGGTGTTGAGTTGCTCAGCCAGTTTTCGATTGTCTGCAGCAGGGGGGGCTCGGGCTTGTGGTTGGTGAGGAGCCGGAGCCCCTCCACACGGAGGCGGGGTTGTTGTCAGAGAACTGCTGCTTCAGACGCGTATTGTACTGTGATCTCTCGCTCGAGAAACCTCTTTGCTAAAACCATACTTTGCGTCTTTGTAGCGCCCCCTGTCACCAGCCCTGTGCGCTGCCTCCTTCTGCTGCCTTAACTGCCTCAGATTTGGTGTGAACCAGGGTTTGTCATTGTTGAAAGTGACTTTGGTTTGTGTTGGTATGATGCTGTCTTCACAGAATCGAATGTATGACGTCACAGTGTCCGTGTACTCATCCAACTCTCTGTGGCAGCTCTGAAGACCTCCCAGTCTGTGATGTCCAAACACACACAGAGCTCCCTCCGCTGCCTCATTGGTCCACTTCTTAGATTTCCTCACCGCAGGTTTGGAGAGCTTCAGCCTCTGCCTGTACGTGGGGATCAGGTCAACTGCACTCACACGTGTCTTGTGTATATTGTTTTATACTTTATATATTAATTATATTGATATATTTAGATAATAGTTAATACATTTAGTTTTGAGGTTGATTTCATTATTATTATTATTATTATTATTATTATTATTATTATTATTATTATTATTATTATTATTATTATTATTCTCCTCATTATTTTTCTTCATTTATTCAGAAAAGGGACATATCATTGAACATATGATACACATGTAAAATATGTTTCCATCTNTGACCTCTACAGACCTCTAATGACCACTACTGACTCTACTGACACAAACTTCAATAAAGACTAACATCAGCTGCACTCACTTGTGCCCACGGCTCTCCTTTCAGTTTCTTACTCTTTTATTACTTAGAATAAATACATAAATGTAAACATATAAATACATAATATAATTGTATATTAAAAATAGAAGTCTAAACTAAAACAATAGTATGTAGCCTTTAGAAGTCACATATGGAGACCAACAATCCAAAGAAAGGGGGAGAGGGGGGTTAAAGACAGCTGTGGTGGCAGCAAGCATATGTGCAGAGCCCTTAACCACTGCACCACCGACGAGGCACCAAAACCAACAATCTTTCAACCCTTTAGTCATCCATTTGTCATTATTGTATTTATCTGGATGAATTTTTTCAATTATGCAGACAATGGTTCAAATGTGGGACCATGCAGCTGTCCCTTGGGACCATGCAGCTGTCCCTTGGGACCATGCAGCTGTCCCGTGGGATTTTATGTATTGCCATGAAATCTGGGGTAATTCCTACTTTACTCCTTTAATGCCTTTAGTTTTCATCCATAAAGAGTGTTGGGAACATTACACAGGACTGCTCCAAAAGAGAACACGTCGGAACTGTTTCTGAGGTCAGGATATTAAACATTGAAAGATGTTATTGTTTTAAAACCTTATTATTTATGGACAAAGCAAAGCACAGTTTGTTGCCTTGTGGTTTGCAAAGTTTTAAGTTGTCTTTTGCAAGAACTAAACATAAACTAATGCGTAGTTCATTTGCTGGTGAAAAGCACTGGAACTCTTTGGACTGTTGTGGCATTTCTGTGGAAAAGTACCAAGAAATAAAGAGGTAAACAGAGTTTGTCGTTCTCAACAGGTGGATCTTTATTTACTTGTGCACAGTAAATAGAAACACTTTCCCTGACACGAGCAGCTCTCCCTTCTTCCCTCCAGAACATGACAGTAAACATCCTTTTAAAGACAGTCACATACATCGACACGCACATTGTCAATCAAATCAGCTCTAATCAAAATGAAAACACCCCTCAAGGTTTTGACCCACGACTGGGCGGAGCTAAGATCATATTATCTGATACACAGACATGACCTTATTTGCAACTTTGATTGGGAGACATTTTTCCATTACAATCCCCTCTTCTGATAATTATGAAACCCTGTTTTATTATAAATCACATTAACTAAAAAAAAATCATCATCAGTCAATTAATAACCTCAAACCCACAGAGATGGTAAATATATATATATTAAAAATGAGCTGAAGCAAAACCTTTCAGAGAAGAAACCTTGAACCACAAATGTACTGAGTATCTCATCCTCACATTACCGCAAAATTAGCACTTAATTAATAAGAATCCTAATTAATAGCGATAAACCTTAATCAATAATAAGCATAGTAAAAATGTAAAAAGTAATAATACAAATGTAATAATAAAAATAGTAATAATAAAAATAGTAAAGAGTAGTATTAAGTGATAATAAAAAGTAGTAATCTAGGATTTTTTAAACATTATTATCTCCGGCCTTTAATCAGTAAATTCTGTTTAAACAGTTAAACTACTTCATTCCCCTCATGATTGAATCATCGTCTGAATCACTGATGTAACCCGTGTCCTGCTGGAAAGCGTCTTTATCTGGCCCTGTCACCTGAACAGACCCATACTGAGCAGAAACCAACTTACCAATGACTTTGAATAAACACGGGAGAACACAGGAGAACACAGGAGAACACGGGAGAACACGGGAGAACACGGGAGAACACAGGAGAACACAATCAAGATTACAACCACAATAATGCCAAAATGTATGAGCACGTCACGCCAGGAAGTCAGAAACCATCCCAACACTGAGGAAGAATGAGCAGCTGTGACAGTTTCTGACTCCATGAGGTCACGGAGTTTAGTCAAATTTGCGAGACCCTGTTGGATCGCTCCTCCATCCTCATCATTAGCGGGAATATAAGTACAACAGCCCCCCTTGAGTAAAGTGCACACCCCCCAGCAGCGCTCCAGTGATTTGATCAAGCACAATACGATTTTGAAGTGCGACTGCGCGGAGTGCGTGCATCTCTTCTCTCTGTGCCTCAATAGTGGCAAGTGTTGTGTTGATAAATGACGTAAATCTGTATCTAAGAGGCTCCACACGCAACATCAGTGCACCCACACCTACACCTGGGAATAATGCCAATAACATTTTTTCCCCCGTGGTCCAAAGCTTATGGTCATCTGGCACGTCAGACCCCCAAACAGAGTCATGAGGTGTCAGATCCCGCTGAGCTCTGTGTGTGAGGTGTGGTACCCCAGATATTATGTATGAATGATCCGACGGGATAACAGCAGCACAACGGCCCACCCATCCAGCCGGAAGACATCATACATGTAATATCCACAGAGAAACATGTAATCCTCTATTGGAACGGTCCCTAAAATGTCCGGTACGGTGTAGTAAGGTGCACATGTGGTTCCGGGACCCGCCTGAGATGTATTCAAATGAATCCCCTCCCTCAGAGGGGTGCACGGGACATGTACTGCAGAACAATATATATCAGGGATTTGTCCTACGTGCACTGGTTTAAGTTCAGATTCTGTTCCGGTGGACAAGGGTGATATAATATTCTGTGTGAAACATGCAAATTTAGAGCCAGGTTGAATATGTACTGGTCCAAAGAGTGGTCCCAGTTCTAAATTCTCAGGGGGTCTAATGTTAATTTCCGGTCGCCTTGTAGTCTTGTTGTAGTACAAGAGGAATCATTACTTTCCACACAGACCAAACTATCTTACTCAGGAGTTTAGGATTATCCAAAGAGATTAGAGTTTTAGGTAAAATGGTGGCTAAATCAGGTACAGGGAGGGGCAACACGTGGGGCGACGCCGTTGCTATGGGCATATGTGTACACACATAACAATCTTTCCGTTTATGGCTATCGGCTATGTATTTAGCATATCGATACCAGTAATTTAGAGTATAGACAGTGGAATGGTTATGAATAAGTGTAAGAAACCCAATCTGTGTGTTGTCATGACGCAGTGTACGAGTGTTTCTGTGTGTTGTCATGACGCAGTGTACGAGTGTTACGGCTGAACCTTTGTTCTCTGTTGTGATATATCAAGCTGGGCGGAGCAATGAACCACATGATTAACAAAGCCAGAGCGACTGACATCAACAAGGCATTCATCAATTTTCTACAATTCAGTGACCTGATGTTGACCCCTCTGTTGATCAGGTTAGAGCTCTTAGGCTCCGGGGGGTTCTTCTCCTCCCGAACAGCACATGGATGTGCTTTAGAAGCCATGAAGACAACAAAGATCGTGTTGTGTAGATGCGATTACCAAACGATGCAGAGCTTCAAACTGTGATGAGTTTTGGCGGAGTCCCACGTGCTCGGAGCACCCGATCAGTGGGCTCTGGTGCAGGTCGAGCTTTATGACCTGCTCTGACCCCTGCTCTCACATGCTTGAGTTCGTTGCAATTCAAAGGTCCCACGACGTCCTCAGTGGTTGAGGTTGGAGTTGCAGCCGGCCCTTGTGTCTGACCCCTGGTGGACAGACAGCCGTACTGTTGTTGTCGAGCTCCGCAGGTGAGCTGAAGACTGCTCGACAGTGTAATGCGTGAACCCAAGTACCGCGTTCGGCTACTTTCACTGCGGTGTCTGTGATGAGAAGAACTTGGAATGGACCTAACCAGTGTTTGGACCTCCAGTGCTTACGTCTTGGCTCTCGGACCAGGACCCAGTCTCCTGGTTTGAAGTTATGAAGTACAGCTTCAGCTGCCTTCGGGAGAGCGTTTTTTACCTGTGCAGAAATAGAGGACAACAGTGCATCCAATTCTTTACAATAAGCTAACATTGAATCATCACACAGGGAAGAATCGGGTAGATCTCGTGGTGGAGGTGGGCTCAAGCCTATATTAGGTGGGCGAGCAAACAGAATTTCAAATGGACTCATTTTACATCTTGCCTGTACTCGCATACGCATGTACATGAGTGCGAGTGGAAGCGCCTTGACCCAGGAGAGTCCTGTTTGCTCACAGATTTTAGTCAGTTTTGTTTTGATCGTTCCGTTACTCCTTTCGACGAGACCTGATGATTCAGGATGATAAGAGGTATGTTTACGGAGATCAATGCCCAGAAATTGACCCACCTCCTCCACCACCTTAGCTACAAAATGGCTGCCATTGTCACTAGAATTTTTTTCAGGAATGCCCCAGCGTGGCACAATCTCTGTGATCAGAGCTTTGACCACTGCGTTGCTAGAAGCATGTTTAGATGGAAAAGCTTCCACATGCCGGGACCAAACATCAACAAACACCAGACAGAATTTCTTGCCCTCGCATGGAGTTAGTTCAATGAAATCCATCTGCATGTGCCCAAACGGCCTTTGTGGTGGTGGGTGGGCTGCCTGTGGGACCTGTTTTGCTCTACCTGGATTGTTGTTTAAACAAATAGCACAAGATTGACAAAACTTTTGGGCTTGAATTGTAAAACCTTTTGTGAACCAATTTTGTCCCACAGCAGTCACCATCCCCCCTTTTGATGCATGGTCACCGCCATGTGATATCAACGCCATCTGCCTAAAAAAATGTTTAGGTAAGCAAGGTTTGTTATTTGGTCCAAGCCATGTGCCATCACACTTCACAGCCCAGCCTTAGTCCACACAGAGATTTCCTCTGACGTGGCAAACTCCTGCATTGCTGATAAGGACTCTGTAAGAGAAGTGTTATGAGACACAAAACATTCATTTTGTTTAGGCCTGCAGAGATAAGACGCGGCCTTGGCGGCGGAGGCTGCTCTGCTGTTACCATGTGAGATTTGGTCATCTCGGTTTGTGTGAGCTTGGCATTTGCATACAGCAATCTCAGATGACAACAAGATGGCCTCCAGGAGCCCTGCAACCTGTGTGGAGTTCAGAATCGGCTTACCATCTGATTTCAAAAAGTTCCTGTGTCGCCACAACCACGACCAGTCATGGCAAACACCAAATGCATAGCGAGAATCTGTGAAAATTGGGACAGACAGACCCTTCGCCAGTTTGCACGCAGCTGTCAGAGCCACCAATTCAGCAGAGAAATGAGAGGGCAGTGGGCCTGACGCCCCACATCCCACTCAGAGCATACAGCAAAGCCAACACGGTTCTGACCAGTGTTAGCGTCTCGAGATGCCGATCCATCTACATAGAAAATCAAATCAGGGTTAATGAGTGGCTCTTCTTTCAGATCCGGTCTTGGTGTGCACACCTGTTCAATGGCGGAAATACAACAGTGAGGTTCCCCTTCATCAGGGGTGGGCAAGAGTGTGGCAGGGTTAAGCTGTGTACACCGTTTTACTGTGACATTAGACAACTCAAGAAGAATAGTGTTATATCTAAGCCATCGTGAAGCAGAAAGATGAGAAGTTTTCTGTTCCAATATAAATCAAAGAGACAGCATGTGGTACCAACAGTGTGAGCTCAGCAGAACCCACTAGATCGCGTGATGCCAGGACCGCCTTTTCAGCTGCCGCGACCGCACGTAAACATCGTGGCATCGCCGGTTGCTGTCCTCACCGGTTGCTGTCCTCGGCCGGTTGCTGTCCTCCCGGTTGGCCAGAATTAACGTAGAGTGTCATTATGGCCTCATGTTGTTCTTTGGCCCGACCTTCTTCTTTCTTTTTCTTTGTCTTTGCGATAAGCGTTTGCGCATGACGTGCATACCGGCTCAGGTCTTCGAGCTTGGGCTGCTCAAATCCGCCCACATATGTCTTTTGTACTCTGGCGATTAAATGTCGCGAGGAGCCCGGGAGCATGCTCTGGTAAAGTGCCTGGCAAAGAATTTTTTCATATGGTGTGCCCGGCCCGTCTACCATGCCACTCTTTTCTTTGTACAGGATGGAGAATCGGTGGATAAAATCGTCTGCGTTCTCATCCTGTTTTTGTCTGCACCCCTGGATAGCTTACGGGTCATAAAGGACAGGAAATTCTCGGGAAATGGCCAAGTTCAGTCTGGTTATAGCCTCAATGTAGTCCACATTGTGTGCACATTGTGTGCACTCGAGCCCCGAAGGTCGATATTCTTTGCAAAATTCTTCAAAATCTTTAGAAAATTGAGTCCCATTCCCCAGCGGGTTTGGCAGGGCTTTGGCACTGGCCACGACCTCCTCTGAACTCCAGGGTCTATACACATACATTTGTCCCTCTGGTCCGGCCACCTCGACCATGGGGAGTGATACGTGTGATTCATGATGTCCCATCCGGAGGATGCCATTCCATTCCTTTTTTACAACAACGGGTTTGGGTCTTCTGGCTATTGTTTGCTGAATCTCGTCCTGAATCCTGTTCGTGACGCCAAATTGTTGTGACATTTCTGTGGAAAAGTACCAAGAAATAGAGAGGTAAACAGAGTTTGTCGTTCTCAACAGGTGGATCTTTATTTACTTGTGCAGAGTAAATAGAAACACTTTCCCTGACAAGATCAGCTCTCCTTCTTCCCTCCAGAACATGACAGTACACATCCTTTTAAAGACAGTCACATACATTGACACGTACGCACATTGTCAATCAAATCAGCTCTAATCAAAATGAAAACACCCCTCAAGGTTTTGACCCACGACTGGGCGGAGCTAAGATAATATTATCTGATACACAGACATGACCTTATTTGCAACTTTGATTGGGAGACATTTTTCCATTACAGGACAATGAAGAAATGTTCAAATATTATTCAATTTAAGTATAAATGTGAACAAAAAATGATACAATTGTATTTAAAGTTATGTAAAAAAAAATAAAAATAAACATCAAATCAAATTGTGGTAGCCATCCATTGTCTCTTCCTTTCCTTTTAAGTTCATTACAAGTTGATTTCCATGTTTATGTTTATTAATTGTGTAAAGAATGGGGCAGACGTTTAATACGACTTCATCCTACTTTTTCCATCAAATTACTGCTTTTGGATTCAATTGAACTCTTAGAGCTCGAGACAAAAGCTATTCCTACAAACACTTTGCGGTTTTAGTATCAAGATTCAATGCGGAGTTCCACAAGGCTCTGTATTGGGGCCTGTGTTTTTTATTGTATACATTCATGATCCTGGTGGACTCTTGTTTCTCCACAGAGAGTTCCACGCTCCTCATGCTTTTAATCTGACACATTAGTTCTGGTTCTTATTTTAGAAGAGCAGCCGTTACTGTAGTTGTTGGAGACACTTGAAACATCACATGGGCAGAAAGACATTTTTGGACTTCAGCTTTATTTCCATTGGACAAAACGTTCAGTGAAAAATAAATAACTTGTGTTTTTCAGTTTGAGCTGAAGAAGCACAAACTCCTGGAGGTTTCAGTGACTTTTCTCCACCGCACTGCATCAAAAAGAAAACAGAAGATATAAAAGATCTCTGGAATATCATCTGTCACTTTGAGTATTTCGGCTTCTTTCAAAAGTGGACAATAAAAAACAACAGGTGTAATAAAACTCTGTAACAACAAAATATGAGGAAAACATCAAGTAAACGTGCACTTTGGGTTTTTACATGTTCTATTTTTGACAAAACAACAGGTGAATCTGAAGGAGGAAAAGTGAGAATGTTTGAAAAGCAGCAAAATCCAGGCCAAAATGACTGACAAAAGGGACAAAGGTTTTGTTTCTGATGAAATCCTTTGGTTTTCACACAAGACTCTCTAAATGTGGTGCATTTTGTCTGGGGCGGAGCTGAACCTTCTGTGTGGAGCCTTTTCTTTCCTTTGCATGGGGGGCTCTGATAGAAAAGGGTCCTCTTAGAATGATAAGGTTCTTTCTGCGTCCAGGGCACTTCTGACATATTTAGGTTTCCACTTTAAAACTGCGCTTTAGTAAGTGGATCTTTTGAAAGTGAAACTGGTTTGTCTCATCGAATGTGTCCATCGTGTAAAGAAGAGACCAGGAACAAGAATCTGTGGGACTCAATCTGGACTCAAATGTCAGACAGAACCTTCAACTTCCTCCAGGATGAAATGTAGCACAGGTGAAGCTTAGGGTTTGTTTCAGGAACACTTCATTTGGTGAAGGGCGGGGCTTTGGGACAAAACGCACAATATTTCGGAAGTGGTCCTGTTCTCACACAGTTTGGATTCATTTAGTTTATTTCTAAAAAACCTCGTTAAAACTCACCGCGAACAAGAAAACCACTGGAATTTCAACATTTGGCGCGAACGTTCCCGTAGAAACAGCATCGTTTTGCCTCACAAATATTTCAAAGTGGCAGAACTTTCTACACTTCTCGAGGCGCTTGAAAGAAAGGACAATTCCACCTCAAATACAGTTCAAATAGATTAGAGAAAAACACGTGTTCAACATTTCTGTCCCAGATGTGTGGCCGTACTTTTGGACACAAGTAGAAACAATATAAACCCTCAGGTCCTTTATACTCAGGCACTTTGATTGACAAGGGAGCCGTCCAATGGGATGGCAGCGTGACGATGGATCAGAGGCAAATACAGGGTTCAGAAACAGTTCAAACATGAAGTCCTAACTCAGTCCTGCTCAGGTCTGGGCTTCTTTGAGTCCAACAGGATTCACACCCGTTCTAAAGTCTTCCATTTGTCTGGCCCTTTTGAACAAACGGATCACATGAAATGGTCACGAAAAGACACTTCTTTCAGTTTAAGTTCCAGGTCCAACATGAGAAGTGAGTCCTGCGTTACTCTTTTGTTTCTTTGTCCTCGTGAGCCGCCGTGTTTGTCCTGATGCGAACGAATCGTAGCAGAAGAAGCAAAAGTGGGCGGGGCGGAATAAGGTGAGTCGTGCGCCTTTGTTATCGCATTTTAGAGTCAGGATTATTGTGAGAAGAAACAGCACGATTTAAGGATTAGTCACGGTTATTGACACCAAAACAAAAGGGAAATCCTTACATTTCTTTTCTCTAATACGAGACTGTTCCAATACCATGTGACCAGCTTTATCCAATCAAACGCTCTGAATGCAAAAGTAAAGCTATTGTTGTAGAAACAGAGCGTTCAGAGTTTGGGGCCGACCCCAGAGAAGGCCCTGTCCTCCTGGTTTGAAGCCTCTTCTCAGGCTCCACGAGCAGGGGTGTAAGTGTGTGTGAGGGTCCAGATGTTCTGGGGGGCCGGTCCATTCAAAGCTTGAAAAACAATCAAATATTAACTTCTGTTCTAAAATGAACAGGAAGCCAGTGCAATGACGCATGAATCGGTGTAATACGTTCACGTTTTTTGGTTCCCGTTAAAAGTTGTGCTGCAGAGTTCTGGACTAAGTGTAACAGAAAAAGGGCGTGGTCACAATGCCAGTATAAAGTGCATTACAGAAGTCCAGGCACGAAGAAATACATGACCTGCTCCAAATGTTTCAAAGATGAAAACGCTTGAACTTTAGATAAAAGATGAAGATGATAAAAGCCTGATTTATCTGTCTGTTGAGCTTAAAGTCACAGTCCATGGTGACGCCAAGGTCGGTGGCAGAGGAAAGAACATAATCCTTAAGGGGCCCAAGTCCAGGAGGGGCTCAGTGGTCCCAAACAGAACACTATGTGTTTCCCTCGTTAAGGCTAAGAAAGTTTAAGGCTCAAAACCTCGTCCAGACAGTTCAGTGTCAGGCCTTTGTCATCCTTAACTATTGGAAAGTATGTTTGACCACTACTGACTAATACTAACTACTACTGACCATTACTGACCTCTGCTGACCATTACTGACCATTACTGACCATTGCTTACCTCTACTGACCGCACTAAAATGTACTCAATGTGATTAATTGTGTTTTATATATTATTAATAATAAAATAGGGCTTTAAACATGAACACATTTGGCACTGACTTGGTCGAGGAAATTATATGAAACATATTTTTGGAATTAAAATGTTTTGAGTACTTATGTCAGTATTGTACATTTATTTGAATATTTTCTATTAAATAAAGTAGAAAGGAACCAGCAGCATCAGAATCAGACCAACACTGTTTCCATTTCAGGGTTAAAGGAGAAAATGTCTCTGGAGAACCTCAGGGACGTGTTTTTTTTCAATTCAAGTCAATTTATTTTTGTAAAACGCCCAAAATCACAACAGTAGTGGTCTCGAGGGGCGACAGTGGAAAAAAAACAAAACATAAACAATGTTCATAGGGACTTGGAAATGTCCCAGAGCGTCCTGTGTCTGAGACAGATGTCCCAAGCCCCCCTGTCCTTAGACAAACTTAAACTTCCAAACCTCTTTGGGAAAAAGTAGAAACCTGGAGAAGTTCCACAGTGAAGGAGAGATCCCACTCCCTCGGACGGACAGGAGGACGAGAGAGAGACAGAGGAACTGGACCCACTCAGGAGGAGAACCAGTTCTGAGGCTGATAAAGAACCCGTTCATATGGAGTAGAGACCGTTTCTCCAGCAGCTGAGGAGCATCTGGATCCACAGGTCCTCGATGTGCCTGCTCCACTCCCGTCGGGGAAGTGGGAGAAGAAGAAGGAAAAGAGATTAACAAATTACAAGTGAAATTAGATACATTACATTTTAATTTTAAATAATAATTAATTGTGCTCCTTTTGTATTTAATGATGAAGTGGATTTTGTTAAACCGACTTAAACAACTGTGATGTTGTATTCATAGTTTTGGAGCAAGAGAATAATGTCAACTAAATCCAGATGAAACCAGATTAAATATTAATATGAGTTTGTCAACGTTTTATTTACTGAAAATAATGAGATAAAGAGTATTTTATTGTTGATGATGTTTATTATTTTCAGTCCGAACTAAAATGTGTAAATGTAAAAAACAAAACTAATACATAAACTGATGAGTAAAAGAGGGTTAAGATTTACTTTGTTTTATTTATAATTAATATTATTAGTAGTAGCAGAAGTAGCATTCTTATTATTTCCAGAATTAATATTTGTGAAAATAATAATTAAATTAATTTAACCGTGATCAAAATGTCTGTGTTTAACACACAGTGAAGTGAGGACAGTCGCTGCTCATTTCAGTTTCACTTCCACAGTCAGAGGTTTTTGTACGAGTCTTTTTCACTGTGTGAACAGCACACTGACTGTTGATGACAGTGAAAACTCTGACAGTAATAAACTGTGTAATCTTCATCCTGAACTCCACTGATGGTCAGAGTGAAACGAGACCCAGATCCACTGCCTGAGAAACGACTGGGAACATCTGAGGCTCGACGTGATTAGTTTCACGATATATCAGAGCTTTAGGTTTCTCTCCATCTCTCTGTTGGTACCACTGTACTGGGGTAGGCCATAGCTGCCTATGTCGTACACGTTCTGACTGACAGTACACTGAATGGTGGCGGTGCCCCCCAGGGCGGCCCTCACTGCTCCAGCCTGACTCACTCTCACCTCTCCTCTGGACTCTTGAACACACAAACACAAAGCACCTGATGGTTTAGTCTGGTTGGTCTCAGAGGGACGGATGTGGACAGAGGACAGCAGTGGGACTCTCTGGACTTTACCTGTGAAGCAGCAGCAGAGGACAGTCCACATGAGGACGCACACCAAAGTCATGTTGGTGATGAGGAGGGCTTCTGTGGCTTGTGTTGTCATGAAGGACAGGCTGCCAGTGCTCCAGAGTGCACCTCTCAGGACTATAAAGTGTCCCACTGGACCATGCAGCGGTTCATGCAAAGTGTGTGTCTATGGAAATGAGGCTCCCACAGAGACATGCAGAGGACTGAACAGCTGCAGGGTCTGTGTCATCAGAACTAGGCCAACAAAGTCTCCATTTTAGGGTCAAATTTGAAAATTCTCTTGAAAGACCCCAGGGAAAGTGTTTTCTCCCCTTTTGTATTTTCCAAATTAAAAGGTATATTAATTTATTAGATTTTATTCATTGATTTAGTGTTTGTCTTTATGAAAATGTTGGACCAGAATATTGCAAATTAAAGTTAAATTAAACCCTTTCCCCATTATTCTGTTGTAAATTCAATTATAATCATTGAAATGTTATATTACTTAATCAGTTATTTTTTTTTTCTTTAAGCACACATTATTTTTCCTTCTAAACTGTTTTGTCCAGTTCACAGTTAATCTAATTTAGGATTTCCTCATTGTTTACCCGTCTCTGTACAGCTGAATGGTTTTTGTGGCGGTCTCTGAACGGCTGTAGGTTTTTGTACGACCACTTCATGAGTTTGTATCACTGTGGCTCACGTTCGGTGGAGGAACCAGACTGGAGCTCAACTGTAAGTCATTTATTTATATTTACTTTAAATTATACTTTTGTTATGTTTGTATTTCATCTCTTTCTGTGTCTTAAGCTTCAGATAATGTGATTGTATTATTTTAGGACAAATTCTGTGTAAAGTTATGGTTGGTTAAATGTCTTCTTTTTATACTCAAACTAATTAGTCAAAATGTCAAATATTTTTTTCCTGTTCTTACTTTATTTTATTGTATTATTCTTTAGCCCAAAACAAATTTAAAAAACACAAGACACAGAGCTAAAAAGACCAAAACAGAAAGAGTTCTTCATATTTATAATTCACTAAAAAAAATGAAAATGAATAAAAATATAATTTAAAGCCTTTTATATTTGTAAAAAGTGTTTTAGAAAAGCCCAACCAGGTGACGGGAGTTTCAAATTAGCACTGAAAAATAAACTTTAGACTTTCATCGCATCGGCCACAAGCTTTGTGTTTGGTAACTAGAAAGAGATGGTTCTATTGTTCTGTCCGCTGTCGGGAAATTAAAAAATGTATAAATAAATAAATTAGAAGAGCAGGAGAAAAATATTTTTTAATTGAAAAATTTTTAGAAAATCAATAATAATAAAAGTTAAATTTTAAAAAAGACTTAAATGTAACACACTGTGCAGGTCGAGCAAAAGAACAACTCTTGTGTTACAATAAGTGAGTGTGACTACAGCTGTGTACAGTGCAGTGTATGGACAGAATGAAGAGCATGAGCAGAATGAAGAGCATGTAGCAGCAGATACAGTGGCTTAAGTGTATTATAAGAGGAGAGATTAAAGCACGTGAACATATATATATAGAATATGGGCAGAATAAATGGCAGGTAAAGTGACAGCACTTTACATTTGCAGCAGAGATGATTCACATGATGTGACAGTATTTCACATGATTACAGGTGGATGACTGGACTGGGCTCATTGTTAGTGTTCATTCAACAGTCTGACAGCAGCAGGAAAGAAAGACCTTCAAAACCTCTCCTTCACACAAAAATGTTCTGTTGTTTCAGTCTGGGGACTTTTCACTTTATCTTTAGCTCTGAAACCTTTCGGTTTCGTTCAGCTTCAGTGGATGGTCCGCCTTTGGTCAGAGTTCAGTTTCCACTAAAAGTACCATCATTCTACATCAGACTTTTCATTCCAATTCAATGTCATATTTTCTTTAGTGTTTGAATGTCCTTTTGTGTGTGTGTGTCACAGTGGGCCGAGTGGAGCCCAGCCTCTGGCTGCTGCCCCCCTCCAGAGAGGAGCTGGCCCAGGGGAAGGCCACCTTCATGTGCCTGGCCAACAAGGGCTTCCCGTCAGACTGGAGCGTGTCCTTGAAGGTGTCCGGTGGCGGTGTGGGGCGGGAGGTGTGGGCGCGGGAGCAGAGCCAGAGCCCGCGGTGCTGCAAAAGGACGGCCACTACAGCTGGAGCAGCAGCCTGACGCTCCCCGCACAGCAGTGGAGGGAGGGGGGCGTGGCTGTGAGCTGTGAGGCCAGCCAGGGCTCCCAGAGTCCAGTGTGTCCCACACACTGAGCACACTGCAGTGTTCCCAGGACTGACACAGTCACTGGGATCAGCCTGCAGAGCGCCCTCTGCTGTCAGCTCACGCCTCTACAGCTACAGCTCCACTTGACTTCCTGCAGCACAGCACACAGCCCTCTGTCCCATCTGGAGCTTCCACTGGAAATAAAGAGCTGTGCATCAAAAGCATGTTTCTGTGGAGCTGAAGAGACAAACTTCAATAAAGACTAACATCAGCTGCACTCACACGTGGCCACGCCTCTTCTTTTACAGCTGTTATAAATCATCATTTCATGTAGAATAATAATAAATAATTACATGAATAAACACATTATAGTAAAACATACATATTCAGAAATAAATAAGAAACTATAATGATAATAAGTGACCAACAAGGATAAAGATTACACAAGTAGTTTTAATTGTATAAAGTTATAATTGATGTCGTTATTCTCCTCTCACGCTCTCATTGCATCAGTGGACTTTGACAATCAATCAACCAAAACCAGACAGGTGTCATTGGACCATGCAGCTGTCCCAGTGGACCATGCAGCTGTCCCAGAGGACCATGCAGCTGTCCCAGAGGACCATGCAGCTGTCCCCAGAGGACCATGCAGCTGTCCCAGTGGACCATGCAGCTGCCCCAGAGGACCACAGGAGAGGCGCTTTGAGAGGAACAGACCAGAGTGTGTCAGAGCAGAACCACAGCTGGCACAGTGAAACATGTCAGTTTTATAATATATGAAACTTCTTTCCAGATTCCAACATGTCGATTGGAACTGCCAGTGTCACAGCAAGAGGGCGCTGTAAAGAAAAAATATATATTTCTTCTTTAATGTTCCAAGCCGCAACTCTGAGGCAACTGCGCCCTCTGCTGGTTCACATCTACAACACACCCAACAGCCACGGTCTGGTTTGATTTCGATGGAGCCGATCATGTTCAGTTTCTCTGTTTCTAATGGTGACTGCACCGAACAGCTGAATGGTGACTGCACCGAACAGCTGAATGGTGACTGCGATGACTGTGGTTCTCTACCGACCTCCTGGTCCTATTCAGAGTTCTTAACAGAGTTCTCAGACTTTATATCAAACTTGGTGTTAGACTGGGATAAAGTAGTGATAGTTGGAGTTTTCAATATCCACGTGAACATGAACGATAACTCTCTCAGTAATTCTTTCAACGCCCTGTTAGATAGCATTGGTTTTCTCAAAATGTAAATAAACCAACTCACAGTCTCAAACACACTCTAGATCTTGTTCTAACATATGGAATAGAGATTAGTGACCTCATTGTCTTCACTCAAAACCCGATACTGTCAGATCATTTCCTAATCACCTTTCAGTTTGTTCTAAAAAGATTATCCAGCCCCACAGAATAAAGTCATAATGAAAAGGACAATATTGGAAAAATCTATCTCAAAGTTCAAAGAAATAATACAGCCAATATTCAGCGACATGTCATGTGATCATGTCATGTGATCCTGTCATGTGATCATGTCATGTGATCCTGTCATGTGATCCTGTCATGTGATCATGTCATGTGATCATGTCATGTGATCGTGCTGAGAACAGCCTTAGTCCCAGTGTAAGTGATCAATTTGTCGACTTGACCATGAATTCTCTGAAGTCTGCTCTTGATGTTGCAGCTCCGCAGTAGAGCCGTCACTCCCAGCTACTCTCAGCTCTGATGATTTTCTTCTATTCTTTAACAATAAAATAAAAACAATCAGAGATAAATTAGATGAAACTCCTCCCACTATTCGCCCTGAACAAGCCCGAGCTGTAAAACTAGTGTCCCATAGAAATCCATCAGTGACACTAGAAAGGTTCACTGCTGTTGATCAAGCAGAGAGAACTTCAGCCATTATGTCCTCTAGAACGTCTTCTTGTATTCTAGACCCGATTCCAAGCAGACTCCTCAAAGACATTCTCCCCCTAATTATAGATTCTATTCTTAATATAATAAATACTTCACTAAAAAGTGGTGATGTTCCACAGTCCTTCAAACATGCAGTCATTAAACCGCTTCTGAAAAAGCCTAATCTTGATCTTGACCTGTTGATAAACTACAGACCTATTTCAAAATCAACCCTTTGTCTCTAAAATCCTTGAAAGAGTTGTAGTTAAACAGCTTTGTCGCCATCTACAGGACAATAACTTATTCAAAGTTTTCCAGTCAGGGTCCAGAGCCCCCCACACACTGAAACTGCACTAGTTAAAGTCACAAATGATTTGTTATTAGCTGCTGACGATGGACTGGTCTCAATCCTGGTTCTATTGGACCTCAGTGCAGCGGTCGACACCATCGACCACAACATTCTACTGCAGAGGCCCCGCCCTCAGCTGGTTTAAATCCTACCTGTCGGATAGGTACCAGTTTGTTAATGTAAACCAGAGCTCCTCCCCCTGTTCTAAAGTAACCTACGGTGTGCCACAGGGTTCAGTTCTCAGTCCAGTTCTGTTTACTCTTTATATGCTGCCGTTAGGTCACATGATCAGAAAGCATGGCATTAACTTCCACTGCTCTGCAGATGACACACAGCTGCATTTATCAATGAAACCCGATCAGACCGATCAAGCAGACAGACTTGGTGCTTGTGTGAAGGATGTAAAAACCTGGATGACACTTCAGTATCTGCTTCTGAACCCTGAAAAAACTGAGGTCATCGTACTAGGCCCTAAACGTCTACGAGACGCTTTATCTGAGCAGATGGTCCCACTGGACCACGTCAGTGTGGCCTCCAGCTCCACTGGAAGAAACCATGGAGTCTGATTGGACCAAGAGCTCTCATTCAAAGCACATAAATCAAGCCTGTAAAACAGCCTATTTCCATCGGCGTGATAAAGCCAAAATCAGAAAAATCTTGCCTAAAAGTGATGCGTTTGTAACATCTCGATTAGACTCCTGTAACTCCTGCTGCAGCGTGTCCTAAAAGCTCCATAAGAAGCTTTAACTGGTTCAAAATGCAGCAGCAAGATTAGGAACAGGAACTAAAAGAAGAGAGCACATTACGCCGGTGCTGGAGTCTCTTCACTGGCTCCTGTCCAGTTTAGAATCAAATTCAAACTCCTCCTCCTGACTTACAAAGCCATAAATGACCACGCCCCATCCTACCTCAAAGAGGCTATAGGACCTCATCATCCAAACAGAGCACTTCGCTCTCAAAATGCTGGACTTCTGGTGGTCCCAAGGGTCTCTAAAAGCACAGTAGGAGGTAGAGCGTTTAGCTACCAAGCTCCTGTGTTGTGGAATCAGCTCCTGTCCATGTTAAAGAGGCCGACACAGTCTCCGACACAGTCTCTTCATTTAAGACCAGGCTTCAAACGTTCCTCTTTGAAATGGCTTATGGTCAGGCCAGTTAGGACCAGGAATAAAACTCCTACAGGTTTCTACTTTTTCCCAAAGAGGTTTGGTAGTTTTTCCTGGCCGAGAAGGAGGGTCTAAAGGACAGGGGGGCTTGGGACATCTGTCTAAGGACACAGGACGCTGGGACATTTCCAAGTCCCTATGAACATTGTTTTATTTTGTTTTCCACAGTCGCCCCTCGAGACCACTACTGTTGTGATTTTTGGGCGTTACAAAAAATAAATTGAATTGAATAGCTGAATGGTGACTGCGCCGAACAGCTGAATGATGACTGCGCCGAACAGCTGAATGGTGACTGCGCTGAAAGGCTGAATGGTGCATGCACTGAACAGCTGAATGGTGACTGCACCAAACAGCTGAATGGTGACTGCGCCGAATAGCTGAATGGTGCATGCGCTGAACAGCTGAATGGTGCCTGAGCTTAAAAGCTGAATGGTGCTTGCACGGAACAGCTGAATGGTGCGTGCACTGAACAGCTGAATAGTGCCTGCGCTGAACAGCTGAATGGTGACTGCGCTGAACAGCCACCCAACAGGTGTAACAATGTCTTAGACAGTCGGCCGCAGGCGTCTAATCTCCTACAGATCTGGTCAAAACATGTATAAATAAAAAGTAATATTCTTTTGTGATCAGGTCCTGAGTCCTGTGCTGCTCACAGAAGGAGGACAGACTTCTACCTTCATGATTTTGGAGCCTTTCTTCTGTCCAGAGATGGACTTGTGCATCAGATGGACCAGTCTTCCTGAGGATGTGAGACAGGTTCTGCTCTGGCATTGTTCAAATCTAAACTAAAAACTGTTTTGTTTGGCTGAAATGACTGAAATGCTTTTCTTTGCACTCTTCTCTTTTATGTCTTGAACTATTTGACGGAGCCTGAAAATGGCACTTGTAAATTAAGAATTCTGTGATTTCTGCCATGTCTTTGTGATTTTAATGCATTTTTTTTTTTTCCCTGTTGTGTGAAGCATTTTGAATTGCCCTGTGTACGAATTGTGCTCTACAAATAAACTTGCCTTGCCAGATGAAGGACAAAGTGAGAGCGCTCTCACTGAGACCTAAACCGTGGACATGATGTGTTGCTGCGTTGGAGGAGTGCGTGTGAAACTGGAGGGTTTAGAGTATATTTGAAGGACAGAATGCAGTGTCTGTACAATTAAAACACATCATCCCATATCATGGACACAAGGCAGTGGAAATACAATGCACAGATGATGTAGAAGCACACACAGCACACGGCATGAGGGTCTCTGACATTGTGTGAGTTGTGGTATGACATGGTCCCAAACATCTGCCAGGGCTATGACCTCCTGTAATTGTGGCCAACAGCACGGGTCAGGCCTGGTCAGGGCTACACACTGTGACCTCACACAAACACTCTCTGCAGGAGGTTCTGGTCCTGACTCCTGTTGGAAGTATGATTGTGGATCTTCAGACATATATTTCAAAATAATCATTCATATATTTTAACAATAACCACAGGTAAACCCGAGTGCCACACATAACGTAACCAAAACAAAGACAGAAGAATATTACATGATCAAAAGTGCTTTGGGGGGGTGTCTTTTTATAGCAAAAATGTCCAGAGGGCCACACCCCCATTTCTCTAAACCACACCCTCTAGAATAGACGACTTTATTTTTAAAGATCAAAAATGACTGAGGCAGATATAGACTTAAGTGACCATGTTTGGAGAGAAAGTGGACAAAACAGAACAAAAACACACTTTGGAGCCTTTGTTTAAGAATCAAAAGTCTAATGACATCAAGACTTATCTGGAGGAAAATGACAATAGTAAAACGTCCCCGCCCATCCTCTGGGATGAACTTGATATGAACTTAGATATGAACTTAGATATGAACTTAGATATGAACTTAGATATGAACTTGGATATGAACTTAGATATGAACTTAGATATGAACTTAGATATGAACTTAGATATGAACTTGGATATGAACTTATGAACAGAGAACACTAAAAGGAGCGTTAAAGAATGACCTGCATTTACAAAAGGATGTAATAATAAAAGAGGAAGTCAGCTCGGACTACTGCTCATGGATGCATTATATTCTCTGGATAAGGCCCTATCCAATGCCCGCTATCCAAATTGAGTAGTGGCCACCCCGTTGTACTGCAGCCTCACGGCCCAGACATTCAAAGAGTTCGACTCCGTTTCTATTCCTCAAAGTGACATTTTTGACGCCGAGGTGAACAGTGTAATCTGCTGTCGGCGTGCGCACAAAGCATCACGGGGAAAGGCCCAGAACTAGCTCCACAACCAGGAAGTAATGCGGAAGAGACAGATTCTTTTGGCGACATGCGCCAATGAGCACACGCATAGACTTGAATTGACCTCCATCTTGTCCTCCCGGGTCAAGTCCAGGGTCTTCTATTGCTTCTGAAGTCACCGCTCTGGCCTGATGGTTTGTCTGTAACCTTCTTTCATTCCAACGTCCCGATCTCAATGGTTATCTCATCTTGACATCACAAGTGTTTTGTCTTTCCATTTGCCTCCACCGCTCGCACTCAAGTCTCAAAAGGCCTTGTTCGTTAATCATATGTTCGCAGTCCTGTGCCGTCCAACACGGACGTGTTCTCAATCGACTCACTTACAAATCACTGCACATTTGTCTGTTTCCCACTTAAATATCTTGGATGTGTCAAATTGTTCAGAGCTGTAACATTTTGCCTTACAATTTCTGAATGCTACTTCCAGTGGTCTAGATTATAACTACTTTACTACTACTACTACTACTACTACTACTACTACTACTAAGTTCCAGGAAGTCTTTACTAGTGCCACTTCTATGTGCGAGTTACTACTTTACCTGAATATATATTTGAGCCAATATGTTCTCCCTTTGATTTGACTGTTTATTAAAATGACTGTCGGAGCACAAAGAGAAACCAAAACTCAAACAGACAAATCAATTGCATCCAAATGTCCTTTTGTAATATTTTATCTGTATATTGTGCAGGTAATGTTCTGCTTTGTTCTCACTGCTTTGTTTTAGTGCGTTCTTGCATAAGGTAGACCTTTGTTTCTGTTTTAAATTAAAACGGCAGAAGACAGTGCTTTGACCGCCTCACATCCAATGGACTTTCTTTTCATGACATCACTGTAGTACCCCAGGGATGGGTTTTAGGTGGTCCCTTGTCCAGTAGTGTTGTCTGGTCAGCATTGAACACAACAGAAAGAAACCTGTGAATAAACTTGTTCTGAATTTGAAAAAAAAGAGGCTATTTTTATGTTGATTTAGTCAACACTTGCTTATCCTTTTTAATCATTATTTATATTCTTTGATTATTAATTTTCATTGTTTTATGCTGCGCTTATTTCCAGGTCAGAAAACTAAAATGGACCTGGTTTACGGTTCATCTCTGTAATTACTGTGTCTACTTAACGTAACTGGTATAATAATATAATAATATTTTTTTTCTTCATAGATAGATCATTTAATAATATTTATTAATCATGCAAAAGTTTATATCATTAATTTTAGAAAACATATTCATGAATGTTAAATCAAAACACTTTATTGTTATATTTCTGTAAAAGAAGAGGCGTGGGAGCCTCATTTCCATAGACACACACTTTGCATGAACTGCTGCATGGTCCAGTGGGACACTTTATAGTCCTGAGAGGTGCACTCTGGAGCACTGGCAGCTGTCCTTCATGACAACACAAGCCACAGAAGCCCTCCTCATCACCAACATGACTTTGGTGTGCGTCCTCATGTGGACTGTCCTCTGCTGCTGCTTCACAGGTAAAGTCCAGAGAGTCCCACTGCTGTCCTCTGTCCACATCCGTCCCTCTGAGACCAACCAGACTAAACCATCAGGTGCTTTGTGTTTGTGTGTTCAGAGTCCAGAGGAGAGGTGAGAGTGAGTCAGGCTGGAGCAGTGAGGGCCGCCCTGGGGGCACCGCCACCATTCAGTGTACTGTCAGTCAGGATGTGCACATCACAAGCAGCTATGGCCACTACCAGTACTGGTACCAACAGAGAGATGGAGAGAAACCTAAAGCTCTGATATAATCTTGCATCACGTCGAGCCTCAGATGTTCCCAGTCGTTTCTCAGGCAGTGGATCTGGGTCTCGTTTCACTCTGACCATCAGTGGAGTTCAGGATGAAGATTACACAGTTTATTACTGTCAGAGTGCTCACTACATCAACAGTCAGTGGCTGTTCACACAGTGAAAAAGACTCGTACAAAAACCTCTGACTGTGGAAGTGAAACTGAAATGAGCAGCGATTGTCCTCACTTCATTCATTTTTTACAACTGTTTAAAAACATAACCATTATTTTTATTAGATTAATAATTTGTTCAATTATTCATCTTTATTTAATCATCTTAGAACCCACTGAGATCGAGCTCTTTTTCCAGGGTGACCTGGGCCCAAGTGAAAACATATATTTTTAAACCAAAAGACATTTAAGAAAATACAATTTACATTTAAAAGCACAAACATTAAATTTTTTTTCAAATCGAATGAAACCTTCTGATTGAGACCATTTCACACAATCTCCACTCCGTCTGGAAAGCGTTCACACTGCAGGAGGATGTTCAACACCAGACGCGAGCTTCAAGGGTCAAACAGGCTTCATTTGGTCCAGTAAAAAGCCAAGGCACTTCAAACTGGAACCAAATTTCCCTGAGAAGTTCTGATCTGAGGAAAGTCCTCCTGCACAGAACGTCCAGAAGGGACCAGGGCTTTGCTTTGGTCTGCATTCCACTCTAGTTTTAGGGACTGAAAACGAGACTGCACTAACACAAGGGCAGGCATAGAGGTCATCGGAGGTCAGCAGAGGTCAGCAGAGGTCAGCAGAGGTCAGCAGAGGTCAGCAGAGGTCAGCGGAGGTCAGCGGAGGTCAGCAGAGGTCAGCAGAGGTCATCAGAGTCAGCAGAGGTCAGCAGAGGTCAGTAGAGGTCAGCAGAGGTCAGTCCCACTGCACGTCACACTTTATATAGTGACTGGAGCGGTCAGACACAGCAGATTCATAGATTTAATGAGCTCAAGACAAAGTCTCATCAATCTAAACTCTAATAAAAGTGACAAACGGCTCCTGGAACGTTCAGAACTCAAAATAAAGAAAGGAAAACGACAATTATGACAAGAGACAAAAGCAACATTTTCTGGTGATATTGTTGAAATGATGAAATGAAAAATAGAAATAGAGTCAGACTTCAGCAGGATGAAAAACACTCTGATAATGTAACTTTATGTCCATTACTTTTATGTAAGATCTTATTATTTTGAGGTTAAATACCTAATTCAGTTGTATATTGTGTCGTCAAGATTACACAGTTTATTACTGTCAGAGTTAAAAACATATTGTTTTTAACTTAATATGAAATATACTTCATATTTGTTCTTTTTTTTTAAAAACGAGAATGATTTCATGATCGAGATAGTTTTCAAAAGTCGCTGCTCATTTCAGTTTCACTTCCACAGTCAGAGGTTTTTGTACGAGTCTTTTTCACTGTGTGAACAGCCACTGACTGTTGATGACAGTGAAACTCTGACAGTAATAAACTGTGTAATCTTCAGCCTGAACTCCACTGATGGTCAGAGTGAAACGAGACCCAGATCCACTGCCTGAGAAACGACTGGGAACATCTGAGGCTCGATTTGATGCAAGATATATCAGAGCTTTAGGTTTTTCTCTCCATCTCTCTGTTGGTACCAGCTCAATCTTTGACCCATGAATCAGAGTACACATCCTGACTGACAGTACACTGAATGGTGGCGGTGCCCCCCAGGGCGGCCCTCACTGCTCCAGCCTGACTCACTGTCACCTCTCCTCTGGACTCTGAACACACAAACACAAAGCACCTGATGGTTTAGTCTGGTTGGTCTCAGAGGGACGGATGTGGACAGAGGACAGCAATGGGACTCTCTGGACTTTACCTGTGAAGCAGCAGCAGAGGACAGTCCACATGAGGACGCACACCAAAGTCATGTTGGTGATGAGGAGGGCTTCTGTGGCTTGTGTTGTCATGAAGGACAGCTGCCAGTGCTCCAGAGTGCACCTCTCAGGACTATAAAGTGTCCCACTGGACCATGCAGCAGTTCATGCAAAGTGTGTGTCTATGGAAATGAGGCTCCCACAGAGACGTGCAGAGGACTGAACAGCTGCAGGGTCTGTGTCATCAGAACTAGGCCAACAAAGTCTCCATTTTAGGGTCAAATTTGAGAATTTTCTTGAAATGACCCCAGGGAAGTGTTTTCTCCCCTTTTGTATTTTCAAATTAAATGCCGCTTTTGCACAGTATTTTTGTAGGTTTTCTTTATTGTTTTTATATTTACTTTATTGATAACATGGTTGAGCAGAATGTTGTGAATTCACTTGTCCCTTTTACTTTATACCATTTTAAATTCACTGCATAATAATTAAAATGTATAAATCATCAGTTGTATTGTATTCTTCTTAACAGTTTGTTCTGATACAATTTCATCTAAATTTAATCTGTTCCTCAGTTGTTTACCCGTCTCTGTACAGCTGAATGGTTTTGTGGCGGTCTCTGAACGGCTGTAGGTTTTTGTACGACCACTTCATGAGTTTGTATCACTGTGGCTACACGTTCGGCGGAGGAACCAGACTGGAGCTCAACTGTAAGTCATTTATTCATCTTTATTTTTAATTATACTTTTGTTATGTTTGTATTTCATCTCTTTCTGTGTCTTAAGCTTCAGATAATGTGATTGTATTCATTTTAGGACAAATTCTGTTTAAATTTATGGTTGTTAAATGTCTTCTTTTTATACTCAAACTAATTAGACATTTTTCCTGTTCTTACTTTATTTTAATATTTTTAGACAAAAAACAATTTTAAAACAGAACACGACACAGAGCTAAAAGACCAAAAACAAAAGTTCTTCATAGAAAGTCAAAATTTTTATATTCAATAAAAAAATAAATAGCAATAAAAAAAAATTTTAAAAAGTCTTTATGTTCTGTAAATATGTATGTGTGTTTTTTCACAAACACTGTTCCGACTAAATACAATATTCATAATAATTACTGTTACTTCTGTGGGTATCTTGAAAGAAAGAGAAGCTTTTTCTGTCCCGCAGTCGGGAAATTCCAGTGTTAAACGCACAGTTCAAGAAGAGCAGGAGAATAGAAACATGCTGTAGAAAACAAGAGGAATAAGTTCCAAAATAGACTTAAATGTAAACACACTGTGCAGGTCGAGCAAAAGAACAACTCTTGTGTACAATAAGTGAGTGTGACTACAGCTGTGTACAGTGCAGTGTATGGACAGAATGAAGAGCATGTAGCAGCAGATACAGTGGCTTAAGTGTATTATAAGAGGAGAGATTAAAGCACGTGAACATATATATAGAATATGGGCAGAATAAATGGCAGGTAAAGTGACAGCACTTTACATTTGCAGCAGAGATGATTCACATGATGTGACAGTATTTCACATGATTACAGGTGGATGACTGGACTGGGCTCATTGTTAGTGTTCATTCAACAGTCTGACAGCAGCAGGAAAGAAAGACCTTCAAAACCTCTCCTTCACACAAAAATGTTCTGTTGTTTCAGTCTGGGGACTTTTTCACTTTATCTTTAGCTCTGAAACCTTTCGGTCGTTCAGCTTCAGTGGAGCCTTTGGTCAGAGTTCAGTTTCCACTAAAAGTACCATCATTCTACATCAGACTTTTCATTCCAATTCAATGTCATATTTTCTTTAGTGTTTGAATGTCCTTTTGTGTGTGTGTGTCACAGTGGGCCGAGTGGAGCCCAGCCTCTGGCTGCTGCCCCCCTCCAGAGAGGAGCTGGCCCAGGGGAAGGCCACCTTCATGTGCCTGGCCAACAAGGGCTTCCCGTCAGACTGGAGCGTGTCCTTGAAGGTGTCCGGTGGCGGTGTGGGCGGGGAGCAGAGCCAGAGCCCCGCGGTGCTGCAAAAGGACGGCCACTACAGCTGGAGCAGCAGCCTGACGCTCCCCGCACAGCAGTGGAGGGAGGGGGGCGTGGCTGTGAGCTGTGAGGCCAGCCAGGGCTCCCAGAGTCCAGTGTCCCACACACTGAGCACACTGCAGTGTTCCCAGGACTGACACAGTCACTGGGATCAGCCTGCAGAGCGCCCTCTGCTGTCAGCTCACGCCTCTACAGCTACAGCTCCACTTGACTTCCTGCAGCACAGCACACAGCCCTCTGTCCCATCTGGAGCTTCCACTGGAAATAAAGAGCTGTGCATCAAAAGCATGTTTCTGTGGAGCTGAAGAGACAAACTTCAATAAAGACTAACATCAGCTGCACTCACACGTGGCCACGCCTCTTCTTTCAGTTTCCTCCTCTTTTATTACTTAGATAAATTAAACATAAATTAAACAGATCACACATTATACAAATGTATCAATATTTTAATTATTAAGTCGTACAGACTGAGCCCATTTTCATTAGTGTGTTATCATTATTTTGTCTCATATGTTTCTTAATCCTGAATGAGTTTATTAAATTATGTAGAGTACAGTAAGATCAGAGTCACTGGACCATGCAGCCAACCCACTGGACCATGCAGCCGACCCAGTGGACCATGCAGACCGACCCAGTGGACCATGCAGCCGACCCAGTGGACCATGCAGCTGATCATGCAAAGACATTTACATGAGCGGAGCCTCTGGAGAGCTGCGGTCAGGAACAGACCAGAGTCATGAGAAACCAACTGTGGAGCTGATGATGCAGAACCACAGCTGCCACTGAACAGTCAAGGCTTCATAAACTGAAGAGTCAAGGCTTCATAAACTGAAGAGTCAAGGCTTCATAAACTGAAGAGTCAAGGCTTCATAAACTGTAAAGAGTCAAGGCTTCATAAACTGAAGAGTCAAGGCTTCATAAACTGAACAGTCAAGGCTTCATAAACTGAAGAGTCAAGGCTTCATAAACTGAACAGTCAAGGCTTCATAAACTGAACAGTCAAGGCTTCATAAACTGAACAGTCAGGCTTCATTAACTGAACAGTCAAGGCTTCATAAACTGAACAGTCAAGGCTTCATAAACTGAACAGTCAAGGCTTCATAAACTGAACAGTCAAGGCTTCATAAACTGAACAGTCAAGGCTTCATAAACTGAACAGTCAAGGCTTCATAAACTGAACAGTCAAGGCTTCATAAACTGAACAGTCAAGGCTTCATAAACTGAACAGTTTAGGACCAGCGCCCTCATTTCCGTCCGGCATGGGATCGACCGGGTTTGTTCTAGTTTAGCTCCTTTCCTCTGCACTCTTTCATAACACAGGCGCCATCTAGTGGTTGTGAACTGACACAGAGCGATACCGATAACGTTACTCTCATACCACGAGCCCTTTGATTCTTAAATTGCCTCCTCGTACGTCATGTTGGATTATGGGAATGTCTAAACACTGTTGGACATTTCAAGCATTCGTTCATAATCTGGATGGACCGGGTTTGAAGAACTTCGAGAACTTGTCAAATAATCACAATAAGTACAGGGACGTGGGCGGGGATAGGGGGTAGGTGAAAACAGGAACACTCAAGCCTCAAATACAGGACAATTAACACAAACATGCAGCAATACATTAAAATACAACTGTGAATATGATAATGAGGAGAAAACTGTTGGAACAAGGTCAAAACCTCATTCAAATTGATTTTGCTTCAAGAACTAATTCACATTTGACCTTTTGCCCTTGTGGATGGTTAAATACGTGCTTTCAGGGCGTTCGTCTCACGAAACCAGCCTTGTAAAATGTCTGGCTCGGACTCGACGAGAACTCACCTCAAAAACCCTCTGAGCATGTATTTCCACCAGAGAGCTGCAGGGGGAGCTCTATTGATGATACACTTCCTGCTTCCGAAGAGCGCAGACGCTTCCCGGCTTGCTCCTGCTTGCAATCGCTGTTTTCCTTATTTATTTTGCTTTTTAATCAGTTTTTATTTTCCAAACATTTTTAATTCTGACTTTTTTTTAAGTAAACCTAGGATTTTAAGAGCATTTTTCGAGTTTTAATCCTCAAATCTGACGAGCCAGCGGCATGTCCGGGATAAGAAGGGAAACAACGCTGTTGGAAATATCAACCAGAGATTCATGAGCTACAAGCACGGAGATTTGCTTTGGAATGTGAAAAAGGACCCGTGGCAGGACCTGTGACATCCAGTGGGAAGAAGTCCACATTTTGTACAAGAAAAACAGCTACTTTCAACCTAAACCCGACTGACTCTGTGTCGTTTCCAAGACCGAGCTTGGCACGAACTGCTCTTCTTCAGGAGAGGCTTTATGACCTCAAAGACATTGGGAATGTTCCAGATTGAAGCGACATGTTAACTGTGAGTGAGTGGTGCTAACAAACTGTTCAGCACAGACTTTAGAAATCTGGAGGTCACACATGGAGGCAGCATGTAGGTCGTAGGTAGAAGAGTCGAGTGAGGCTAGAGACATGCGAATGGATAGAGGCAGCAGTAGGGAAGAAGTATAGTGAGAGGAGCTCGAGCTGAGTGATGATCTCCTGGACAGTTTTTGTCAGTTACAGGTGCAAAGTGAGTCAGCACTCTAAGTGTGTAGGTGGTTTGAGGGTTATTTTATGAATTGTTGTGGAGAATTTGGAGGGAGGATATGAAGCAGGTTTTAATGACCCTGAACTTTGTCATTAAAGAATAATGCAAACTCATTACACTTGGATGTGGAAATGAGTTCTAGAACGGCAGACTGAGCTGGAAGGGTTTGGTGTCATCTGTTTACTGTGGCCGAACAAGAGGACACGCGAGGAATTGTTACTGAGCGCTTCCAATCATTTCAGAGAAAAAGTAATCCTTCGCATAGTTCTGACATAAATGTGAGGTTGCACATGTACAACTTCGTCTCTGTAAATCTCTTTCTGAACCTGGAGCTTCGACTTGCGCCATTTTTTTCGTTCGGCCGACGGCACTCCCTTTTCTGTGCCCTGACCGAATCATCATGTCTCCATGGCGCCTTCTGCTTATTTTTAACAATTTTAGCCTTCATAGGGGCAATGGTGTCGAGAAACATTCAAAACACTAGATGTAACTGAGTTCAACAAATCATTTACATTAGAACATGAGACATTTTCAAAGTTTATCATTTCCATAAACAGTTTTCCCTGTGCTGTCATTTATGTGTCTCCTCCGGACAATTGCAGGACCAGCTGGTGGTTTGGCGAAAACAGACAGGTCAAAGAAGACACAGAAATGATCAGACAGACGCAAACATCGACCACATTGACGTTTGAAATATGAACCCCTTTTGTAATTAGAAGATCTAGAGTGTGCCCTCTGCTGTGGGTGGGCCACTCTGCTGTGGGTGGGGCCACTCTGGTGGGTGGGGCCACTCTGCTGTGGGTGGGGCCACTCACGCGCTGAGTAAGACCGTGAGTGGTCTTACTCTAGTTGCACACTCTTTAGACAGCCATGTGTTCAGCTGAAGCAGCGGCTAAACTTGTTTATCTTCCTGTCGATGTTTGGAAGAGGTCCACTTATGAATGTTTTTATTTCCATTTTATCAAGCTCGCCGAATAACTCCAAGAAGTCTCTTTTCCAAACTTCAGTCTCTCGTTCGTGGTGTCCACTGCGCCCACGTGCACAATCAGCTGTTTGACTCCTTTATGTTTGGCCAAACATTAGAAATACGTGACGTAATCTCAGTGACCTGTGGCACTGGGAAAAGAATGTGTTTTGATTTTTTCATGCATCACGTGACTTATCGCACCCCAATCAAGACCACCTTGACGTTAGGCATAGATTCTCTCTGTCGCTGCCTTTTCGCCCCGTCATTTTTCCTTTGTTCATCATTACTTCAGTCTTTGAAAGTGGTAAAAATCTGTTTGTAAGCTGTATTTCAGGTGGCGTTACATTATCTTGATACCGCCAGTCCTGAAGTCATGCCACGCCCATCTCTAATCTGCCATTTTGGGGCAAAGTCCTTGAAAAGGTTGTTTACCAACAGTTCACTGATTTCTCTCTTAATAAACAACTCATTTGATGTTTTCAGGTTTGTAGACCTCATCACAGCACTGAGACTGCTGTTGTCACGGTGACAAATGACATCCACCTGAACAAGACCACGCGGGCAAAGCTCAGTCTTAATTCTGTTAGATCTGAGTGCTGCTTTTGACACTGTCATCATGGGACCCTCTTACAGAGACTAGAGGACTGGGTGGGCATCACTGGCACTGCCCCTAAAACTGTGTCTCAGACCAGACGCCCCTGACCTGTGGGTGCCTCCCAAGGGTCAGTCCTGGACCCCTTCTGTTCACCCTCTACATGCTGCCGTTAGGTCAGTTGATACGCAGCGAGAATGTGTCTCTATCACAATGATGCAGACGACACTCAGATCTATGTTTCCATGACGACAGGTGAATATGGACCAGTGGATTCACTCTGTCACTGCATCCAACAGATCAGTGTGTGGGATGGAAAACAACTTTCTCCAGCTGAACTCAGACAAGACTGAAAAAATCGTCTTTGGCCACAGAAACAAAGAGAAAGTGTTAACTGTTCTCCTCCAGAGTCTCACTCTAAAACCTACACATCAAGTTAGAAATCTGGGGGGGTAATAATGGACTCAGACTTGAATTTTAACAGCCACGTCGAGATCAATCACATCAGCAAGCTTTTTACCATCTAAAAAACATTGCCAAAATCGAAAAGTATAGTGTCTAAACCAGAGCACTGGAGAGACTTATCCATGCGTTTGTCTCTAGTAGATTAGACTACGTGTAACGGCCTGCTCACTGGCCTCTCACAACGAGCTGTAGTAACAGCTGCAGTACATCCAGAGACGCTGCGTGCTCGGGTCCTGACCAGAACCAGGAGAGTACCATCACATTAGTCTGCTGCTCAGGTCTCTGCACTGCGCCCCTGTGGCTCAGAGATGATAGACTTCAAAGCAGCTCTGCTTGTATACCAAGTCTCTCCATGGCCTAGCACCAAAGTACATCTCGGACATGATTATTGCCATATGAACCATCTCGAGGCGGGACCGAGAGCGCCTTTCGTGTGCGAGGAGGGACTAAACAGGACCCCTGCTGGTGCCAGAGTCAGGACTAAACATGGACCGGCCTCCTGCTGGTGCCAGAGTCAGGACTAAACATGGACCGGCCTCCTGCTGGTGCCAGTCAGGACTAAACATGGACCGCGCCTCTGCTGTGCCAGAGTCAGGACTAACACATCAGGACCGGCCTCCTGCTGGTGCCAGAGTCGAGACGCTAAACATGGACGGCCTCCTGTGGTGCCAGGAGTGCAGGACTAGAGCCATGGACCAGCGCCTCCTGCTGGTGCCAGAGTCAGGACTAAACATGGACCGCGCCTCCTGCTGGTGCCAGAGCAGGACTAAACATGGACGCGGCCTGCGGTGGGCAGGTTGGGATTTTAGAAACATGATCGGCCTCTGCTGGTGCCAAGTGCGAGCTAAAAAGTAGGACCGGCCTCCTGCTGGGGCAAGATCAGGCCTAAACAGGACCGGCCTCCTGTAAGAGTCAGGATAAACATGGACCGGCCTCCTGCTGGTGCCAGAGTCAGACTAAAACATGGGGAATGTTGCGTTTCGTGTTTATGCAGCTAAGAGATCTGGTAAGCAGTCCTCCGTGGAGAGTGTGAGACAGGTTCTGCTCTAGGAATGTTCAAATGACTGAAGACGATAAAGAAACTGTTTGTTCGGCTGGAAATGTAACTGAAATGCTGTTTCTTTTGCACTCTTGACTCTGTTATATTTCGTGAGAGCATACTATGACGGAGCCTGAAAACTGGCACTTTTAGAATTAGGTTTTGTGTACTGTACTGTCAACGTCTCTTGTGATCTTTAATGCATTTTTTCCGTGTGAGGAGCACTTTGAATTGCCTGTGAGTCAACGAATTTGTGCTCTACAAAATAAACTTTTCCTTGCACTATTTGCATAAGTTACTAACAAACCTGTCCGCACTGATCCTGCATGTGACTACTGCTCCGCACTCCCTGTCTCTCCGGCCTCCCTCCCCATCCTGCTGTTCCCGGTTTTGCTCCTCCCGCTTCTGGGCCACCCTTTTTCTGGAGAGCCTCTGCTTACAACTCTCTTCCTTCGGCCCCTAGTCGCCCGTTCTCCTGTCGCATCCTGGTCTGTTCAGGCATCCCCCGCTTCTTGCATCCCGCATGCTCGCGCCTGCGGCTCCCATCGTGACGCACTCGTTTAGCCGGAGCTGTCCTGCTAATGCTCTAAAGGGATTGGCCGTCACCGGACGATGCTTTAGAACCTATTGCTGAGCTCAAGTACTTAGATCCAAGAAACCAGTCACCGATCGCCCTGAACCACAAGCGACAGGAGCAGGCAGGAGTGGGTCTCTGCTCCGGGCTTCCGGTCCTCTCTGGGTCTCTCGGTCTCCTCTGTCCTTCTGGGCCTGGTTCGGATCTCTCGTCGGCCTCGGGTCTCTCTGGGTCTCACGGGTTATCCTTGGGTCTCCTCGGTTCCTCTCGCGTCGTGCCTCGTCTCGCTCTGGCCCTCGGGTCTCCTCTGGGCTCTACCGGTCTCCGGGGTCTCCTCGGGGTTAGTCTCCTTGTGGTTCTCCTCGGGTGTCTGGGTCCCTTTCCCTCGGGTCTCACGGTCTTCTCGGGGTCTCCTCTAGGGCTCCATCCTCTGGGTCTCCTCTGGGTCTTCGGGTCCTCTGGGTCTCCTTGGGTCTCTCTCGGGGTCCCCTCTTCTCGCCGGTCCTCTCTCGGTGGTTTCTCGGTCTCTCGGTTGCGTGGGTCTCCTCTGGTCTCCTCTCTCTCGTGGTGTCCTCTTGGGTCTCCCTGGTGTTCGCTCTCACTGCGGTCTTCTCGGGTCTCCTCGGGTTCCAGCTGGCTCCTCGCTCCTCCGGCGTCTTCTCGGGCGTCGCTCCTCTGTTCTTCCTTCTGGGTCTTCCGGCGGTCCCCTCGCGTCTCTCTCTCGGGGTCTGCCTTCTTCTGGGTCTCCTCTGGGCTCGGTCTCTCTGGGTACTCTCGGGGTCTCCTCTGGGTCTCCTCGGGTCTCCTTGGGTGTCCCATTGGGGTCTCCTCTGGGTGCTCTGGGTCTCCTCGGGGTCTTTCTCGGGGTTCCTCTCGGTCCTACTCGAGGTCTCTCGGGTCTCCCGCTCGGGTCTCCTCTGGGTCTCCTCGGTCCCTGGGTCTCCTCTGTCCTCGGGGTCTCCTCTGGGTCTCTCTGGGGTCTCCTCGGGGTTCCTCGGGTCCTTCTCGGGGTCTCCTCGGGTCTCCTCTGGGTGCGGGTCTCCTCGGGTGTCCTCTGGGTGCAGGTGTCCTCTGGGTGCGGGTCTCCTGCGGTGTCCTCTGGGTGCCAGGAAATGTTTCCTCTGGTGCGGGTGTCCTCTGGGTGCGTGGTCTCCTCTGGGTGCGGGGTGTCTTCTGGGTGCGGGGTGTCCTTGGGTGCGGGTCTCCTCTGGTGCGGGTTGTTCCTCTGGTGTGCGAGTGTCCTCTTGGGCGCGGGTGTCCTCTGGCGCGTGTCTCCTCTGGGTGCGCGGTGTCCTCTGGGTGCGGGTGCCTCCTGGGCCGCGGGTCTCCTCTAGGAGTGCGGGGTGTTCCTTCGGGCGCGGGTGTCTTCTGGGCGCGGGTGTCCTCTGGGCGCGGGTGTCCTCTGGGCGCGGGTGTCCTCTGGGCGCGGGTGTCCTCTGGGCGCGGGTGTCCTCTGGGCGCGGGTGTCCTCTGGGTGCGGGTGTCCTGAACGTGTTTGTTTTATCTTGTGCTTTGGATCAACGGAAAATAATGAAATGGAAAAAGGCGACTTAATTAAATGAACTGTTTCTGTCGTGAATAATCGAAATAATAATGAATCTATGGTAGTCGTGACGCAGATGCACATGTTTACAATGCAGAAAATGTCCGCCGTCGAGACCTCGCGTGCCTTTGACGGCCGCGTGGGCGTTTAACCGGGCGAAGCACTCGAGCCGCGTTGATCCGCTCCCGTGCGTTTCCAAGACGATCGATCTTCTGTCCTTCAGCTCCGGCTTTTTTCACTGACAGAGAATCTATTTGAGGACTTAAAACAATTCAATGATTAACGAAGAGAGACCGGACTGAGGAAACATTCATTGAATTATGTCTTTAATGTGTATTTAAGCTTCTTCTGTCGTCATCTTCAAACAGACTCATTTGAAGTGCGTATAACAGGTTTTTTAACTTTATTTGGTGTGTTTATCCCTGTCGTACATATAAATGATAGACAGGAAGTGACATCACAGCAGGCACACTCATTCCAGTCAAAGTTTATGCAGAATTTACACAAAGAAACAACTTTTTTGACTCTCTAAACATGAATTCAACAAAATAAAGTCGCTTTCATTTATTTTTAGTTGTCAAATAAAAACAAAAATGGTGACGTTAGATGAGTTTTGGCCCAGTGTTTGCTGGGTAATTTCCTACTGTGATGTCATCAATTACAAACAGGAAGTGAAATTATAAACCTAAAAAATTTGCATTTTTATAATGTTTTATTTTTTTTAGCACAAATCTAAATAGATTCATCTTGACTGCATTTTAGTTCAATGAAGCGTCCGACCTGTAGGGGGCGCTTTAAGTTAAACCGAAGCAATATTGCCAAAAAAGCGTGATTTACTAATCTAAGTCGGTTAAAATTAAAGGCCAAATATAGAACATAATGACACGAAAATACTTCATTTCATTGGTCATTCAAGTTTTCATTGGTTTTATGACTTCTTTTGAGGCATTCTGTTTTTGATGTTAAGTTAAGGTTTGTAATCTTTTATGTTTTTTTTGTGCCTGTATTTATGTATTTATGTATATTTCTCAGATAACATGATGAGATTTGAAAAGGGGGAATCTCAAACGTCACACGTGTCACAATGTCACATCTAAAGTAAGACGCAAAGGAACGCGCAAAATCATCTGAGGAGAAAGCACGACTTCAGTCCAGTTAAAGACCCTTCACCACGACTTTGATCTGCTCCTACCGTCATTGAAAGAACGTCAGTGTTTCCTTCACGGTTGTGACGATGCACAAAATATCGTGCGACTCCTCGTGCTGCAGCTCCTCGTGGTGCGGCTCCTCGTGGTGCGGCTCCTCGTGCTGCTCCTCGTGCGGCTCCTCATGGTGCAGCTCCTCGTGCGGCCCTTGTGTGGCTCCCGTGTGGCTCCTCGTCGTGCGGCTCCTCATGGTGCAGCTCCTCGTGCAGCTCCTCGTGGTGCAGCTCCTCGTGCGGCTCCCCATGCGGGCTCCTCGTGCGGCTCCCCGTGCGGCTCCTTGTGGTGCAGCTCCTCGTGCAGCTCCTCGTGGTGCAGCTCCTCGTGCATCTCCTCGTGCGGCTCCTCGTGCAGCTCCTCGTGCAGCTCCTCGTGCGCGGCTCCTCGTGCGGCTCCTCGTGCAGCTCCTTGTGCGGCTCCTCGTGCGGCTCCTCGTGCGGCTCCTCGTGTGGCAGCCTCCTCGTGGTGCAGCTCCTCGTGCAGCTCCCTCGCTTGCAGGCCCTTGTGCAGCTCCTCATGGTGCAGCTCCTCGTGGTGCAGCTCCTCGTGCAGCTCTCGTTGCCGGCCCTTGTGCAGCTCCCATGTGCAGTCCTCGTGCGGCTCCTCGTGCCGGCTCCTCGTGCGGTCCTCGTGCGGCTCCTCGTGCGGCTCCTTGTGGTGCAGCTCCTCGTGCAGCTCCTCGTGCAGCTCCTCGTGCGGCTCCTCGTGCAGCTCTCATGGTGCAGCTCCTCGTGGTGCAGCTCCTCGTGCGGCTCCTCGTGGTGCAGCTCCTCGTGTGCAGCTCCTCGTGCAGCTCCTCGTGCGGCTCCTCGTGCGGCTCCTCGTGCGGCTCTCGTGCGGCTCCTCGTGGGCTCAGCTCTGTGGTGCAGCTCCTCGTGCAAGCTCCCGTGGTCAGCTCCTCCGTGCAGCTTCCTCCCTCGTGCGGCTCCTCGTGCAGCTCCTCGTGCGGCTCCTCGTGCGGCTCCTCGTGCAGTTCCTCATGTCGCCACACGGAGCGTTCACCTTTGTTTTCGCTAAAGTTAGCGCTGCAGCGTTGAGCAGAGGAAAGTGCCCAGGCCGAACTGGTGTCTGTCCAAATGAACCCATCTGTGGAGCGACAGGTGAGTGATCCTGGGCCAGTGTCAGAGCAGCAGGTGGTGGATGGGTCTGGATGGGTCTGGATGGGTTTGGATGGGTTTGGACGGTCCTTTGGCTCATCACACTCAGGTTTACGACACACAGGGCACAGGGAGGACAGACGACACACTGTAGAGCACATGTGCACGTCTGTAATGTATTCGCTTTCAAATCCCCACATTAATGCTCAAGGTTAAGCTTAAGATAGACTTTATTACCCAGCAACTGGCCAGCAGTGCCCTTCTCCAGAGCATCAGCAGGAAGTGCATCTTCACTCTTCTGCATTATTATTACATGTGTTGATCTGGAGAAGGAGGAGCATGAATTAGTGTTGATTTAACAATATCAAGTCAAATGTATTGAGCTTCTCAGAAATAAAGGCTTATTTTATTTCCGAATCATCTCTACTTACACATTTGAAAATATTAAATGCACACATGTAACTTTCACCTACTTGTCTCCATGAAGATCTTATTGCTTGTAATGTTCCACAGTATGGCATTAAGCACATCTTGCATTATTGAATGGAAGTGTGTGAGTGGCCTCCTGCCTGAGGGGAGGGGCCTCCTGCCTGAGGGGCGTGGTTCAAATAGTCCATGAGAAAGTACACAGCCCTGTGGGGGACCCTGTGAGGGCCCCTGTGCGGATGGTATGAGTGTCCGCACTCTGTGAAACATTTCAGGCAAAGCAATGACATCTCCATGGTGAAAACCACGTGGCGGACCGCCAGAAAAGTTACGTTGTGTACCTTCAATGTTGGCTAATTATAAGATTTATAGATGTTGTGCTTCTCAGTCTCTTTATATCTAATTACATTTAGGGCTGATCACCATTCAAAGACGGAAGCACCGGAACAAAAAAAATGACGTTTGTTGAGCGCCAACTTTCGGTTCCTTGGCTTTAAATATCCGCGTCATGAGCGAACACAGCACAAACGAACCCTGCAGGCCGTGCGCACGACTGCGCCCTGCACGAACGAATGGCACAGTATGTTGTACATCGTCAAGTAATCTTCCCAGAATCAACAGCTTCATCTGCGCCGTTTGTTTGTGCTTTTGTCAGCGTGTCTCTGTGTCATTTACTCGTTTCCTCAAACTTCCCGGTCTGGCTGAGTCTTTGGGGCGGCGTTCTCCCTCCGGCGCGTCCTTCGCTGTCAGAAGTGTTCCTCCGTCACATCCCTCCTGCGCTCTTGTGCTTTTGTGTTCCCTCCGTCGCATGAAGAGCTTGCGGCCTTGGATCCGCTGCACACGGCTCACCTTTTTGTCCAAACGCTGCGTGGATTCAACATGTGATCACACATATACTTTACTTCCTCAGACGAGGCTTGGCACCGCTTATGTTCGGGTTCAAGGCTGAGTGTAATTCCATTCTAAAGCCAGCCTTTGTATTCTCTGTATTGTAGTCCTGGTTTAGTCCTGGTTTAGGCTCGGTTTAGTCCTGGTTTAGTCCTGGTTTAGTCCTGGTTTAGTCCTGGTTTAGTCCTGGTTTAGTCCTGGTTTAGTCCTGGTTTAGGCTCAGTTTAGCCCTGGTTTAGACCTGTTTAACTGTTGGAAGAATATGGCCCAGTTTTTTTTTTAATAACGCCACGTCAAAGGGTTCACTACTCACAGGGAGGGGGAGGGGCTGATGGGGAAACTGTGGCAGCTAACTGGAGGCTAACCATTATCACATGCTTTTGACTGTCCTGTTGCACTGCAGACTGTTTTTGACACCACCATCACACTCAATTTCAGAACTATGTACCTGGGCCTCAGAACCCCTGCCATGGACAATATAGATGGATACCAATGGAACATACAATCTGTTTTCTCTGGCCCCGCCCTTCTAAGTCCTTTTTTTTCCCATGTGTTGTTGTTTTTGTTTTTCTCTCTTTTCTTTCAGTTTGAAAAGAAAGAAAGAAAGAACCTGTTTAACTCAGTTTCCGTCCTGGTTTTGGTCCTTGTCCAGTCCTGGTTGGGAACTTGCACAGTCCTGGATTACTCTGGCATGCTAAGACCTGGTGAAAACCTGGTTTCGACCCAGTTCAGGACGGTTTTAGACCTGGTCTTAGACTGGTTTACACACATAAAGGTTGAATTCCTGCACTGTCCCCTGGTTTAGACCGGATTTAGTTCTGGTCAAACCTTCTGAACATTTGGATTGAGGCTTCAGCTAATGGTCATTTTAGTGGCAGTAACTGAGGCTTCGAGATGGAGAATATTTTAGAGTTTCATGAAAACTGTTGGAAAATGGTTTCATATTTCTTCACATTTAGATTTAATAATGCCTCTGTCTTTTATAAAAGGTCTTTTCGGTGTGTGTTTCGAGTCTGTTTAGTCCAGACGACGATCACAATTACGACTCTCTTTAAGTCCGAAGAATCGTTCCGCCCTTTTTGAGTTCTGACCACTTAGAAGTCCAGATCTTCTGCAAAACGGAGCTCAACTCCAAATCCGCCTGCTTTTCCAAACCCTTGTTTGGATGCTGAATTGCCCTCCTCGTATATTTGTCGAATTCATTACAGAAAAAATGCAAAGCCGAAGCTGCCCGGGTCTGTTTCCATGGCGCCGGCGTCGAGAGCCGCTGTCAATCACGTTGGGAGATAATGGTTTGAATCCATAAGTGCTTCTGCGTGCGGGATCGGCGGACGCACGGCTGGTCGGCCGCTTGACAAATGAATGGGAAGTCGTGCGTCAGCGGCGATCGCACGCTTCATTGTGGCTTTGACAACTTTGTAAATGGATTTGGGATTGGTGTTTCTGAACCGGCCCACCGGCCCGCACGGTTCACGTACATCACGGACGTTAAATATGAAAACGCTCGGACAAAGCAAAGTGCAAACGAAGAGAGGAACACGCTGCACATGGACGTGATCTATAGGTCCGCACGTGAAGTCTGCGGTCCGTGTGGTCAAGGGATGGTTCCGGACACTGTTTCTGAAAGCGACTGACTCTCAGAAGTCATTTTCAATCTAAGGGTACCTGTTGAGAATGACCACATTTGTCATTGAGCAACAAGTGCCCGAACAAGCGACCGTAGCGCCACAAAAAGGGCAAAAACATCATAATAAAGTGGTTAAACGCTAAACGCTCACGACAGGTGCGTGTTTTTATTTACATATTTTACATCAATAATGACTTTAAAAATAGTCTTCAACTATCACACGTGTGGATTGTCGTCTTACATTTCGTTAATTGAAAACCACAATAATGATCTAAAACGGCCGAACAATTGAAACTTCACATTGGCATTTCATCGTGGCAAGGCTTGGATTTTACCTTGGAGCCTTGGGAGTTGTGTTTGAATCATATTAGTATTTATTTGTGCTTATTTATCTGAGCATAACTCTATTTCTCGTGTTTGTTGGATTCCGCTCGTCCATCGTTTCCCTCTTTTGTGTGTTACGCTGGTTTTTTTAAGAAATGTAGCGATTCCAATTAAAATAAGACAAGTTTAAACTGAATTTGACCTGAAGCTCACACATTCAAAGGATTTTTTCCACTTTTTATCCAAATGGCAGATCATTTTATTCTGAAATCCCAAAAAGCAATACATTTACATCAGCAACAAAGATTTAAAACAAGATCAAAACTAGATCTACTGCCTGTGAACATAGTGAACAAAGTCATAAGAACTAGAAACTTTGGCAGGAAGCAGAATGTTTGGAACACAGCATGTCAGTTATGGAGAAGTCCGAGACAGACACAAAGCAGTTGCCAAGACGATGATGTCACGCAGCACCACCATTCCAAAGACATCACCAACATTCCGCCACTCTAAGAGACAGGGAAAAAAGCAATAGCAGGAATCACACAAACAATATAAACAAACTGAACTTTGAATGACGGAAATCAAACAATTGGATAAATGTGGAAAATAGGAAACACAAAAATAATAATAAAAACAGGAACTAATAGTGCCAGCATTCCAATGCAGCCACTCAATAAGCTGGAGACTGCCCACATACTTTGCCCGGTTCTGAGCCAAGATTAAAGGCTCCCGAGAATGAACCAGCACAATTGCTGAGAAGACATTGAAATGCGTAGTAGCATTGATGATAATAATAATAATAATAATAATAATAATAATAATAATAATAATAATAATAATAATAATAATAAGCCAATTTTTGAACACTCAAAGATGCTTCATACTGCAATATTCCTTCTCTTCACAATCGATTGCCACATGCTGCTACTGGAGCCTCAGCTGCCCTGGGTTGGACCGATAGAAGCCCCTCTGACTGCCAATCACTCTTCCATGTCACGTTCGTACTAGGGTAAGGTGGGTGACAGAATGCACTGTGGAGCCAATGCTAATCAAAGTACTAACCAGACCCAGCCCTGCTTAGTCAGACGAGTTCAGGTCGTGTCAAGATGGTTTAGCCGGACCTATTTGCCCAAGGCCATTGAGACGAAAGCCGGGGTCAGCACTTCTTTGTAGAGACTTGTCATTCGGCGACGCCTCCTGCTCCTCCCACCGCAAACCTGGCATTAAAAACAGAATCGTACTGAAATACATATATCAGTATACTACACACAGTAATAATAGTGACCCCTTTGCAAATACTGCGTAACCAAAGGCTATGAAAAATGATCCTCGTTGTTGGAAAACATTTTTAAATATTGTTTTTGATGAATTCCTTTCACAACATTCTTGAGGATGTCGTTTAATATTGAGCTGGAAAGCAGATCAGAATTTCACTGTGGAACGTTTCTTTTATTTGCCTGGCTTGTGGATATTAATATATCTGTAATTACTGCGGTTGTAACGCAATATTCATTTCATGGTACGATATTTACTGCGATACTAAAGTCTAACTGAACTGTAAATGCTACTTTTTACTTTTAAAAAGCCTGGACACTTATGTCTTTATATTGTCAGCACTCGGAGCAAAGAATATAGTTCCTTTTGTTTTTTTCAACAATACTTTTAAGCAGAGAAGTTTATTATTCAATATACTGTGGCAGCCCACGATATGATTGTGACACTTTTGGCGATACAATCTCACAGTATTTGAGTTATTGTAACATCCCTAGTCATTACTGGGCCTATCCACATAAACTTAGCACTGGCACAAAGTTAAAAGTATTCTTTGTCAACACAAATGAACCAAGGCGATTTTAGATTTCACTAAAAAAGACACTGGCGTGATTCTTGTCAAAACTTTCAGCGACAAAATGATTCTTGCAATTTCTTGGGTCCAATCCCGAACAAAAATGAACAGGACTCAAAATTTGGAGATCTGTTTGGAGCTTTGTTTCATAAACAGTGGATCGCACATACACATGTCGGTCCCTGCCCTTCATCCCAAATGAAAACATCAGATTCTAGAACGCAGCCTACACGTTCTACCTGTGCAGGCGGTTGTAGATACCTGAGTGCATACGTCCTTGCTTTTCACACAGAGCTCGACTTTGCAGTGGAGGAAAACGCCAGAGGTTTTCCTGGAGAACTTGAAAACGTTAAAAGCAAAGTAGTTCCATGTTGAGCGACCGTTTCCTGTCATCTCCACTGTCTTATCTGCAGGGTTCGGACAACTGTGTACACACAAATCTGAATGTTACTAACGTTTGGGGCAAGTTAAATTCTTGTTACTCGTGACATTTCTGACCAATTAAATTGATCCTAAAACATGTTGGTATGGATTCTGGAGTGGCAAACAATTCTGTAATAAAATGTCTTTTAACCAGTTAGATATATATTTAATCACTTTCAAAGCTACTTTAATATTCAAGATTATTATGGATGAACTCCATTTTCAGTGTAATATCATATTTCGGCCACTAGATGAACTGGTGAGATAGTTCGGCAAAACGGAATACCTATTGTGAACCCCCGAAAAAACCTCTTCTGCACCAGGGCCATGATTTAAGGTCGGGACTATGGTTTTCTAACCTGTTCAGGATGAGGTTGTATCGGAGGGTAGCGTTAGGGGTGGGCTCGTTGGTGGCCCAGCAGGATTCTGTGATCAGGGAGAGGAGGTTGGAGTCCAGTCCTGTGGTCCTTAGTTCCACCCATACTCTCTGGTCCAGCTGGAGCTCCGTGTTCAGGGTGACGGGTTTGGTGCGACCCTCGTCCAGGTAGGTCTTCATAGACAGGCTGTAGTTCCACACTCCAGCCTGTATCTTCTGCACCTCGGCACTATCAGTAAAGGAACTGTTAGCTTGGCAAAGACGTTAGCACGTCTGAGTAAATGACATGGATGTCAATATTTCACAGATGGAAATCTATGTGTTTTTAAAAGTAGATGTTTTTGTCTCAAAGCTAAAGGCTAACATACATTATGTTTAAATACACTAAGTACATTAAATGCCAAGTGGATTGTTTTTGTAAATGGGTCAGTTCAGTTTGTAGTGTTACTTTAGCATGATTCATTCTATTTCATTTTGGTTAGCATTAGCGACAAACACACCATCATTTCTAAACACAGGTTTCCCCCGTTGGAAGTATTTACATTGTATATAAAGGTCTTAGCATGCTCCCAGTGATTATTCAGCTGTAACTGTAACTCGTAAGTGTGTTCATTAACGCTGAAGCGCCCTCATTGTGTGTGTCAGAACTAAACAGACGGCGACACATTGGACACGGCCAATGTTGTGCATAACCAGTGCAAATTAACACAATTCTCATTCAAATTTGCGGCTCCGGCGCACAGAGACCGAAGCACTTAGAATCAAACATTTGATCTCTTTTGATGCCCCGCTCATGTAGATGATCGTCACCAAATTTAAAGTTGGTTACAAATGAAGTTCTTGACTGACTGACATGTCGACATGCTCGGTCCATCTGTGCATTAGCTACAATCTTGCACCCACTTGTTTTTGATCTTCAGATCCATGGACTTGACTCCAGGCAGGACGTAGAAGCAGGAGAACTCCAGGTCAAACTGGTGGCGATGCACCACCAATCCAGTGGCCATTTCTGTCATGATGTTGTTTTTGATGATGATTTTATTGTTTTGTTTCTGTCAGGCCAGAGAACACATTGAATCATGGTTAGTATAAACCTGAAGCACACAAAACACAACTCGCTCATGCGCACTCAAGCGTGGGCGATGCGGCAGTGGCAGATCTAAACAGAAATGTAACTGTAACAGTGTAATGCCTATAAAGACGTTTTTAGACCTTCAATGAAGTCAATGAAGCAGGTTGTCTGACTTTGTTACAAATTAGATCGACTAAATGTGTTTGAAATATTGTTGACAAAAACTATAAGATGCTAAAATCTTTAATCCTTCCACAATGGGAATAATATGCCAGAAAGTGGAAAACATTCACCATATGTTGCTGATGGCAAGCTCTCCTGAGAGGCCTGGATAGAATCCAGAAGATATACATATATATATATGTATATATATGGAATGATTTATCTCACCGTCACCACTGAGCCACAGGACTTGCTCTTGTTGAACTCCAACGTGAGCTTGTGTGAAACTGGGTCCAGCTGGCCTCTGCAGCTTGGATCATTTAGATGGAGTTTAGAATGGTCAATGCCACGCCCAGTCAACAGACAGTTATAGAGAGTGACAGTCGCTGTGGTCTTTTCACACGTTGTTGGCTCACCTAACAAGAGTAGAAGTGTAAATATTGGGCAATGAGTGTGTATTTTATTTACTGTAGTCGAGTGTCATTGGTGAAAAATGATCAATTATCAACTTTTGTATGTCATTTCCGCAGACCAAAAGCCCCCCAAGCAGAGGAATAGGAGTAAAAGTTTACTTATACATATTGAGTAGTTGTCATATTTTACTGTCGTAAATATTTTACCTGGATTAAACATTACTTTAGAATTTAAAACCAATCTAGGCCTGACCAACTTAATGTCTATTTCTTGGGAAAAAAAGAGTTCTTCAAATAAAGCCAGTCTTTTGAATGCCTTTGAAATGAACAGATTCCAATATAACATTGAAAGTCTCATGACTAGTTTGACAGCAAAACATGAGTTACAGTCATTTCCAGTTTGAAAAAGTCCTCTCACCAAAAGTGTTGTTTACAAATGCGGAGGCAAACACTGCACGGCAGAAGCACGCAGGGTTTCCAAACCAGTCCAAGCCACAGAACTCGTGAGAGCTACAGTACGTGTCCAGACACAAGGCCGGCTGAGGACCTGAAAGAGAACCACGACCACAAGAGTAAGAACCTTCCAACATGCCAAGCCAAGCTAACCCACATGTATCTAATTAAGACATGTGATCGTGAGCTCTTACGACATCTGGTGACTTGTCTCCAGTTTCCAGGTGTCACGTTGGTCAGGGAGCAGGCTCTTGCGTAGGCCTCGTGGAAGCTACATTTCACATGGTCCTTGTCCGGGTATTTGCAGAGAGTGTCTATGCATGCACTCATGTAGGGGTTTGGATCAATCTCACGGTGGCAGGTGCTGAAGGACTTATCAAGGATGGCAATACAGCTGTGAAGAAAAATACCACACGATATCCAAGGAGCACACACAACAAGATCTACAGCAGTGTCATGTGGTCAGGGCAGCACAATAAAACCTGAAACCGCATGTCAGAAATATAATTCAGTTGTCCAGAATAATGTCAACGTCTTGTTTTCCCTTCATTTCAGTCTGCTTGAAGCCAGAGCCAAATCCAGGATTATTTGCCATTCGTCCATGTTTTCATGAGGTGACTTTGAATGGCCCATGGCAGGTGCTCACTTCCCTATCGCACCCCAAGCATGACAGGGAGGAACTCACAGGGATTGGGTTCAAGCATGTGGTGTTGGCTCACATCGCATAGGGTGTGCACTCTGTGGCCTTGAGTGGACCTGGTTCGCAAGGACAGTGCTGCGCCACATGGCCAGTGTAGCTGCAAATAGCTAAATAACTGAGTTCATTGCTCCCACAATGATCGTCTTTAACCAAGAACTAAACCCGGGTCGGTCTTAACCCCGCATTCAACTGACTGAACCAGAAATGTGCCATGATACACAGTATTGTAATAAAAGAATTAACATATAGGCCAGCTCAACACACACATCCAATATGGACTCTGTGTCCAGCCGGTTCAGTCTGAGCATCTGGCTGAGCAACTTAACATCTTCTACTCCAGGTTTGATGTGACCACCCCTTCTCCCACGGGGGCCACTTCCGCCAACCCAACCCTGGTCATTTTGTTCATTGACAATGGCAATAAACCCTTTCTGATTCTGATTCTGATCGAATGAAGCACCAAACCTCTGCTCTATGCATCCGGTGAGATCGTGTGCCAGCCCCGCTGAGCCAGAGAAAACCTGCTGAGCAGCTTCGGACAGTGACCACTGCTCTGCCTCTGCTCGGTGTCAAAAATAGCTGGGCTAAACAAGCTGCAGAAAGCATATCCACAATCTCACGCCCAGAACCCTTCACGTGTCTGCAGATTTGGCTCTGCCTGGACTCAAAACAGGGACCGGGGCATTTAGGGTCGCTCCACGACCAGTATAATTATAGCAGACAAAGAAATGTTTGGTATACAGTTTGACAAATTGTTTATGCAGCCAGAGTTTAGCAATGCTTTAGTCATTAGTTTAGTCCATTAGACTATTAGATTAGACCCTCTAAAATATCCAGAATATGATGTTTTTGAAGTAGCTCTGACAGAAATGCATATAAATCACTTTCACCACCGTTACGTGGACTGAATAGTGACTCGTGGGCTTCACGATAACTTACTGTTGAGTCATTGCACCACAGTTGATGCTTCTGTCGGTTTCTTGTTGGTAAGTAGTTTCACAGCTAAAGGACATCAAAAGTAACGTAAATCAGAGCAAAAAAAGAGCATTGTAAGAGATTTAATCTAAAAAAAGACTTACCCTTTGGCGCTGAATGTAGTAGACTTCATTGAATTTATTGAAGAATTAGAATATGCACATAATCCATTGAAAACTGGCAGATCTCCATCTAGCAAAATAGTAATTATAACATTAAGTAATAAAAAAGATTAGTAATCATGTTTTCGTTCATATTATTACCTTCCATGTAGATCTGTGCAGTGTTGCCGTTGAAAAAAATGGAGACAGGTGGAGACAGGGGTAAAACTGCAGTGATTCCATCGGTGTCCTTTGTCATGGTAACATTACCAACAGTTTTTTGACTACTGAAATCATGAGGAGATCCGTTTGTCTAAAAAGGGTTCAACAGGGGAGGTCAAAATATATTCAATTTCTTATTTTCTGAACAAGTTATCCGTTCTAAAAAAGCAACTGCTGAAAAAAACAACTTTGAGATTACACAGGCAATTAAAAAAAATAAATGTAATAAGTCACCTCAATCCGATTTCCTGGTCCAAGAACTATTTCTGTTTTGTTGTGAATACGCAAGATTATATGATCAATCAAACTAAAATCTTTCCTGCGTTGATCCAGAAAAGCTCCTAGTACCTCAAAACCTGGCAAAGATAATAGGTTGTACACACAGTGGTCTGAGATCGAGGAAACAAATCCAGCAACATCTATAACAGCCGAACCAGTGACAGTACACAGAGAAAATGAAGGTGTGGTTGGAGCGGTGGTTGGATCATTGGTCTGAGAGGTAGTTGTTGCGTATCTGGCCGCCGTGATTGCGGCATTAGTGGAAGCGGCGGTTGTAGCATTATTGAGAGAGGTAGTTGTGGAATTAACAGGAGGAGTGGTTGTAGAATTTGTTTTAGAGGTGGTTGTAGCATTGATTGGAGTAATAGTCGTAGCATTATTGGGAGCAGAGGTGGTTACATTAGCATGAGCAGTGGTCGTAGCATTTGTTTGAGAAGTGGTTGGATCATTGGTCTGAGAGGTAGTTGTAGCGTATCTGGCCGCAGTGGTTGCAGCATTAGTGGAAGCGGCGGTTGTAGCATTATTGAGAGAAGTAGTGGAATTAACAGGAGAAGTGGTCGTAGCATTTGTTTGAGAAGTGGTTGTAGAATTAGTTGGAGAGGTGGTTGTAGCATTGGTTGGAGTAGTGGTTGTAGAAATGGTTGGAATAGTGGTCATATCATTATTGGGAGCAGTGGTTTTGGCATTAGTAGGAGCAGTGGTTGTAGCATTTGTTTGAAAGGTGGTTGTGGCATTGGTTGGAGTATTGGTTGTGGCATTAGTAGGAGCAGGGGTTGTGGCATTAACAGCAGTGGTTGTAGCAAAGGTTTGAGAGGTTGTTGTAGCATTGGTGGGTGGAGTGGTTGGGGCATTTGTTTGAGAGGTGGTTGTAGCATTGGTTGAGTAGGGGTTGTATCATTTTGGAACGCAGTGGTTGTGCGCATTTAACAGGAGCAGAATGGTTGTAGCAAAGGTGTGAGGAGGTTGTTGTAGCGATTGGTGGTGGAGTGGTTGGGGCATTTGTTTGAGAGGTGTTAGCATTGGTGGAGAGTGGTTGTAGCATTGGTTGGGTAGGGGGTTGTATCATTATTGGAAGCAGTGGTTGTGGCATTAACAGGAGCAGATGGTTGTAGCAAAGCGTTTGAGAGGTGTTGTAGCATTGATGGGTGGAGTGGTTGGGGCATTTGTTTGAGAGGTGGTTGTAGCATTGGTGGGAGGAGTGGTTGTAGCATTGGTTGGAGTAGTGGTTGTATCATTATTGGAAGCAGTGGTTGTGGCATTAACAGCAGTAGTGGTTGTAGAATTTGTTTGAAAGGTGGTTGTGGCATTGGTAGGAGTAGTGGTTGTAGCATTAGTAAGAGCAAGGGTTGTGGCAAAGGTTTGAGAGGTTGTTGTAGCATTGGTGGTGGGAGTGGTTGTGGCATATGTTTGAAGGGTGGTTGTAGGATTAGTGGGAGGAGTGGTTCTAGCATTGGTGGGAGGAGTGGTTGTGGCATTTGTTTGAGAGGTGGTTGTAGCATTGGCGGGAGTAGTGGTTGTGGCATTATTGGGAGCAGTGGTTGTGACATTAGTTGGAGAGGTGGTTGTAACATTGGTGGGAGCAGTGGTTGTGGCATTAGTAGGAGTAGTGGTTGTAGCCTTATTGGGAGCAGAGATTGTGGCATTAGTTGGAGAGGCGGTTGTAACATTAGCAGAACCAGTGGTTGTAGCATTATTGGAAGCAGTGGTTGTGGCATTAACAGGAGCAGTGGTTGTAGCATTTGTTTGATAGGTGATTGTAGCATTTGTGGGAGTAGTGGTTGTGGCATTAGTAGGAGCAGTGGTTGTGGTAGAAGGACCAGTGGCCTTCACATTTGTCTGAGAGGTGGTTGGAGCATTGGTTGGAGTAGTGGTTGTAGCATTGGTGGGAGTGGTGGTCGTAGCATTATTGGGAGTAGTGGTTGTGGCATTAGTGGGAGCAGTGGTTGTGGCATTTTTTTGAGAGGTGGTTGTGGCATTGGTTCGAGGAGTGGTTGTGGCATTAGTATGAGCAGTGGTTGTGCCATTTGTTTGAGGAGTGGTTGTGGCATTAGTGGGAGCAGTGGTTGTGGCATTTGTTTGAGAGGTGGTTGTGGCATTGGTTCGAGGAGTGGTTGTGGCATTGGTTCGAGGAGTGGTTGTGGCATTAGTATGAGCAGTGGTTGTGGCATTTGTTTGAGAGGTTGTTGTAGCATTGGTGGGAGGAGTGGTTGTGGCATTAGTAGGAGCAGTGGTTGTGGCATTAGTTGGAGCGGTGGTTGTGACATTTGTTTGAGAGGTGGTTGTAGCATCGGTGGGAATCGTGGTCGTAGCGTTGGTCGGAGTGGTGGTCGTAGCATTATTGGGAGCAGTGGCTGGGGCATTTTTTTGAGAGGTGGTTGTAGCATTGGAGGGAGTAGTGGTTGTGGCTTTAGTAGGAGCAGTGGTTGTGGCATTAGTGGAAGCAGTGGTTGTGGCATTTTTTTGAGAGGTGGTTGTAGCATTGGAGGGAGCAGTGGTTGTGGCATTAGTGGGAGCAGTGGTTGTGACATTTGTTTGAGAGCTGGTTGTAGCATTGGTGGTAGTAGTGGTTGTGGCATTGGTAGCAGCAGTGGTTGTGGCATTATTGGGGGCAATGGTTGTGGCATTAGTACGAACAGTGGTTGTGGTAGAAATACCAGTGGTCGTAGCATTACTGGGAAAAGAGGTTGTGGGAGCAGTGGTTGTAGCATTTATTTGAGTGGTGGTTGTGGCATTTACAGCAGCAGTGGTTGTAGAATTTGTTTGAGTGATATTTGTAGCATTGGTTGGAGTAGTGGTTGTGGCATTAGCAGTGGTTGTAGCATTATTGGGTACAGTGGTTGTGGCATTTGTTTGAGAGGTGGTTGTGACATTGGTTGGAGGAGTGGTTGTGGCATTGGTTGGAGGAGTGGTTGTAGCATTAGTTGGAGCGGTGGTTGTGACATTTGTTTGAGAGGTGGTTGTAGCATTGGTGGGAATCGTGGTCGTAGCGTTGGTCGGAGTGGTGGTCGTAGCATTATTGGGAGCAGTGGTTGTGGCATTTTTTTGAGAGGTGGTTGTAGCATTGGTGGGAGCAGTGGTTGTGGCAATAGTGGGAGCAGTGGTTGTGACATTTGTTTGAGAGCTGGTTGTAGCATTGGTGGTAGTAGTGGTTGTGGCATTAGTAGGAGCAATGGTTGTGGCATTATTGGGGGCAATGGTTGTGGCATTAGTACGAACAGTGGTTGTGGTAGAAAGACCAGTGGTCGTAGCATTACTGGGAAAATAGGTTGTGGGAGCAGTAGTTGTAGCATTTATTTGAGTGGTGGTTGTGGCATTTACAGCAGCAGTGGTTGTAGAATTTGTTTGAGTGGTGGTTGTGGCATTTACAGCAGCAGTGGTTGTAGAATTTGTTTGAGAGGTGGTAGTATTTTTAAGTGAAGTGATAGTTATTTGGGTTGGAGAGGTGGTTGTAGCATTGGTGGTAGTGGTCGTATTATTATTGGGAGCAGTGGTTGTGGCATTAGTAGGAGCAGTTGTTGTGGTAGCAGGACCAGTGGTCGTAGCATTATTGGGAGCAGTGGTTGTGGCATTAACAGGAGCAGTGGTTGTAGCATTTGTTTGAGAGGTATTTGTAGCATTGGTTGGAGTAGTGGTTGTGGCATTAGCAGTAGCAGTGGTTGTAGCATTATTGGGGGCAGTGGTTGTGGCATTAGTAGGAGTAGTGGTTGTGGTCGAAGGGCGAGTGGTCGTAGCATTACTGGGAAACGAGGTTGTGGAATTAACAGGAGCAGTGGTTGTGGCATTTTTTTCGGAGGTGGTTGTATTATTGGTGGGAGTAGTGGTTGTGGCATTAGCAAGGGTTTTAGCATTTGTTTTAGTGGTGGTTGTAGAATTTGTAGGTGAAGCGGTAGTTATTTGGGTTGGAGAGGTGGTTGTAGCATTGGTGGGAGTAGTGGTCGTACTATTATTGGGAGCAGTGGTTGTGGCATTAGTAGGAGCAGTGGTTGTGGCATTGGTGGGTGGAGTGGTTGTGGCATTAACAGGAGCAGTGGTTGTAGCATTTGTTTGAATGGTGGTTGTAGCGGTGGGAGTAGTGGTCGTAGCATTATTGGGAGCAATGGTTGTGGCATTATTTGGAGCAGTGGTTGTGGCATTATTTGGAGCAGTGGTTGTGGCATTTCTTTGAGAGGTAGTTGTAGCATTGGTGGGAGTGGTTGTGGCACTAGTAGGAGCAGTGGTTGTGGGATTTGTTTGAGAGGTGGTTGTAGCATTGGTGGGAGTAGTGGTTGTGGCATTAACAGGAGCAGTGGTTATAGTATTTGTTTGAGTGGTGGTTGTAGCATTAGTTGGAATAGTGGTTGTAGCATTATTGGGAGGAGTGGTTGTGGCACTAGTAGGAGCAGTGGTTGTGGGATTTGCTTGAGAGGTGGTTGTAGCATTGGTGGGAGATGTGGTTGTGGCATTAGTAGGAGCAGTGGTTGTAACATTACTTGGAGCAGCAGTTGTAGCATAAGTAGGAGGAGTGGTTGTGGTAGAAGGACCAGTGGTCGTAGCATTACTGGGCCCAGTGGTTGTATCATTACTGGGAGCAGTGGTTGTAACATTACTGTGAGCAGTGGTTGTGACATTAGCAGGAGCAGTGGTTGTGGCAGCAGGACCGGTGGCCGTAGCATTATTGCAAGCAGTGGTTGTGGCAATAACAGGAGCATTGGTTGTGGCATTTGTTTGAGAGGTGGTTGTAGCATTGGTGGGAGTAGTGGTTGTGACATTAGCAGGAGCAGTGGTTGTAGCAGCAGGACCAATGATCGTAGCATTATTGCAAGCAGTGGTTGTGACATTAGCAGGGGCAGTGGTTGTGGCAGCAGGACCAATGATCGTAGCATTATTGCAAGCAGTGGTTGTGGCAATAATAGGAGCAATGGTTGTGGCATTTGTTTGAGAGGTGGTTGTAGCATTGGTGGGAGTAGTGGTTGTGACATTAGCAGGAGCAGTGGTTGTTGCAGCTGGACCAGTGGTCGTAGCATTATTGCAAGCAGTGGTTGTGGCAATAACAGGAGCAGTGGTTGTAGCATTTGTTTGAGAGGTGGTTGTAGCATTGGTGAGAGAAGTGGTTGTGGCATTAGTAGGGGCAGTGGTTTTGGCAGCAGGACCAGTGGTTGTAGCATTATTTGGAGCAGTGGTTGTGGCAGCAGGACCAGTGGTTGTGGCAGCAGGACCAGTGGTTGTGGCAGCAGGACCAGTGGTTGTAGCGTTGGTTGAAGCATCAGTCAGAGCTATAAAAGCAAACATTGAGTTAGAGTTGGATCCAGTATATTTCATTGCCTGTATCTGATGATGAGTCTTACCTGTCATGTGACTGAAGACAGTCGCACACAGCAGGAGGAGCAGGAGCATTGTGGACTGAACACAACCACAACCTGAAGGTCACATAAACACATTATTATCAGTGCAGAATTCGCAATAAACCATCTAAAATGATAAGAAACTACATGGTCTTTGATATGTAAGTTGTGGATGGTACGCTCCAGTTTTGGACTTTACCCTATTTATCTTCACGCACAAATCATACAAATGATAGTAATGTTTAGTGTTCCAAAATACCTACAGGGCCATAACAAATCGATATGTGGATACATTTTTAAAATGAGTCATTGTATGCAAATTATGTGGATGGGTGACAATAAAACACACGAGATGCCTCCCGGCCAAACAAGGTCTGCTTCAGGTGCTGGGGAACCTCACCACCTTGACAAATGGGCCACCTGACAGAAATGGGCGAGATGTAAGAACAAAGCTCTTTTGGAATACAACTACTCCAATAACCCTAATCAGAGGGGCTGCGTGCAAAGAATGGGGATGAATGGAAAGCCTATGACTCAATGCCACACACATGGATCATTGAGTGCTTGGAGATGTACAACATCAACAGGATGCAAACTCACATCGCATGCAGTCCAGCTGCAGCGCAGTGACCGCAGTCTTTCTGTAGCATTAACCCTTTACCTTCTTAAATGCCTTATTCCTTGCCCTTATAGCTTCACCACATGCTTCATTCCACCATGCCACCTGTTTCTTACGGCCCCCACCTTTACTCTTTAGAATTGTGTCTTCCGCTGCCTGTGTGATGAGTAAGACTATTGCAGTATTCAATTCATCCACCTGAGTCAATTCTCCTTCACGCAACTGACAGCCAGCAATTGTCCTTTGGAAGGTGTCCCAATCTGCATTTGCCAATTTCCACCTCTGGATCTTTGTCCCTCTGTCCACGCAGCTTTCAATGCCCACCATAGTGCTCATGGGATAGTGATCACTTCCAAACGACAGACTACTAAGAACTTCCAAACTACTAATGCCTGCTATCTCCTTGGACACAAGCGTGTGTAAAATCTATTGCACTTTCCGTTTTGCTCACAATATTGTATCGGATTCCCTGCCCATCATTCAGACAAACCAACTCACTTCGATCAATAAACTCTTCCACCACCAACCCATTCTTGTCCGTACTTCTACCGCCCCACAAAGTGCTGTGTGCATTAAAATCGCCGCATCAAATGGTTTTCCCTTTAACAGCCTTGCCAGTATCTTGCCAAATTCTTATTGCCATAGCTTCTAGCGCTTCACTCATAGTGACAACAGAGTAATTAAGGCCATTCTGAATAAACATAGCTACACCTCCACCTCTGCCCTGCTCCCTGTCATTCCTCACACTCGTATATATCCTGATATTATAAACTCCCATCTAGGTTGTTGCCAAGTCTCCTGTATACAGATCACATGAGGGTTGTCCTGTAACGTAGCAACAAAACGCTTAAATTCTTGGCCATTGGCAAGAAGGCTTCGCACATCCCATTGCAACACAGCAACTGCCATTAAGACCCACCAGAACATGTTGGCACTTTGCAGCGCGTCTTAGCAGTACAGTTAATAACTTCCACTATAAAGATGAGACATTCTTTCCTTTTCAGAACCAAGACATCCTCAGCACAATATAACCACTGAATTACAGACAAATCAGACAATGTTGACTTTTCAAATAATAGATAGGGGGCCCTGTAGAAAAAAATTGCCATAAAAACGCATTAGTGAGTGAAATTTGACCTCAGAAGGTCAATAACTTTGGCTGACATGTAATTGAAAAATGTTGACATGTTTTTTTACGGCGTGCCATGTGGCAAAGTTGACGCGCCTCATTTTTTCTCTAGTTGGCGCTGTCGAACACAGCAGCAACATTCCGCTACATTACCAACATTCCACCACTCTTAAGAGAGGGAAAAATATATTTTTAAGACAAAACCCAAAATAACGACAAGACTGAGGAATACCGAAAGCAATAGCAAGTATCAGACAAACAATATCTACAAACTGAACTTTGAATGACGAAAATCGGACAAGAAATGCGACCTGTGATACGTGCCTATAAACTGGATAAATGTGGAAAATATAATAAAAACTAGAAACTGCAGAAGGTTTGAATTCGTTTTCAAATGAGCCTGCGGCCCTCGACACTTGGCTTAAGCCAACGTTAGCTAACGTTATCTCAACAAAAGACATATCTTACCTTGTCGTTAACTTTGAAGAAATCAACTGAAGATTAAATGTTTCCCATCCTTGCACCTCCTTTATATAAGCAGTTCTGGGGCGGGGAGAGCGCACTTTATTCTTTATTCTTGAGACTTTATTCTCGAGACTTTATTCTCTAGATAATATTCTTTAGACTCCATTCTTTAGACTCTATTCTCCAGACTTTATTCTCTATATATTCTTTAGACTTTATTCTTTAAAGACTTTATTCTCTAGACTTTATTCTTCAGACTTTATTCTTTAAACTCCATTCTTTAGACTCTATTCTCTAGCCTCTATTCTCTATATATTCTTTAGACTTTATTCTCTAGATTTTATTTTTTAGACTTTATTCTTTTAGACTTTATTCTTCTTCTTAGCACCCTCGAAGGACTGGAACCCCAAAACATGTTTTTAATGTGCTTTTGTTGTGTAAAACCCAAATTCTTTATTTTACGGTACTTTAATTTTGAAGGTAGTACTTGGTGTACATCTACTGCAATACTGCATTACTGCAATAGCCTATAGTAGCACTGTGAAGGACTGGAACCTAAACACATGGTTTTACAGTGCTTTTATTGTGTAAAACCCAAATTTATGGTTTTGCAGTGCTTTTATGTTGAAAACCCCAAATTTGTTGTTTTGCGGCGCTTTAATTTTGAAAAACGCAAATTCATTTTTTTTTTTACAGTGCTTTTATGTTGAAGGTAGTACTCGATGTACTTCTACTGCATTACTGCAATAGCCTATAGCACTGTGAAGAACTGGAACCCAAAAACATGGTTTCCCTGTGCTTTTGTTGTGTGAATCCATAATTCTTTGTTTTTTTTAGTGCTTTTTTTTAAGGTGGTACTCGTACTTTAACTGTATTACTGCAATAGTCTATAGTACCACTGAGAAGGAGTGGAGGTGTTTGTGAAAGTGTTGAAAGTGTTTACAAGTGTGGAAAGTTTGTTTGAAAACTGTGTTTAAAAACTGTTAAAAATTGTAATGTGTTTAATATCTCATTATAAGTTCATGAGGAAAAGTACAAATACTTTTTGAAATACTTCAAAAAGTACAAGAGGTACAAATGTCAAAAGTAATGGAAGGCATTAGACAAAAAAAGAATGAATGAAAAATTGAAACCTGTGAAAAGCATTTGTGTAAAAGTACTGCTTTGTGTAAAAATACTGCATGTGTGTAAAAATACTGCATGGGTGTAAAAGTACTGCATGGGTGTAAGAGTACTATATCCGTGTGAGTACTAATTTTGTCAATTGTGAAAGTTTTGAAAGTGTTTGGAAGTGTGGAAAGTTGAAAATTGGTTGGAAAACTGTACTGTTGTCAATGTCCCATTGGAATGAATGGGGGGAAAGTACAAATACCTTTTTGAAATACTTAAAAAAGACCTACCGCCACCAAAAATAATTGAACCCCTCATTCCACATGGGAAGATTTTTAAAACTGAAAAGTTTTGAAATATTTGAAAAATTGTAACCTGTGAAAAACATTTTTGTAAAGGTACTGCGTGTGTAAAAGTACTACATGTGTGTAATTACTAACTTTGTTAATTGTGAACATGTTGAAATTGTGAACATCCAAAGTGTTTGAAAGCGTGGAAAGTTGAAAATTTGTTGAAAAATTGAAATGTTGTCAAGGTCCCATTGTAAGTCAATGGGAAAAAGTACTGATACTTTTTGAAATACTTCAAAAAGTACAAGACCTACCAAACGTCATAGCACCCCTCATACAATGGGAAGGATTTGAAAACGTTAAATTTTTTTGTGAAAACCGCCAAAATATGGGATAAATGTGGAAAATATAATAAAAAACACAGGAACAAATATTGACTGCGTAATGCAATCCAGTCACTGAATAATAATAAGAAACACAGGAACAAATAGTGACTGCACATTGCAATCCACAGTCACTCAATAATAATAAAAACACAGGAACAAATAGTGACTGCGTAATGCAATCCACAGTCACTCAATAATAATAAAAAACACAGGAACAAATAGTGACTGCGTAATGCAATCCACACTCACTCAATAATAATAAAAAACACACATAGTGACTGCGTAATGCAATCCACAGTCACTCAATAATAATAAAAACACAGGAACAAATAGTGACTGCGTAATGCAATCCACAGTCAATAATAATCAAAAACACAAAGGCAGAACATATCAGGACTGTCTCCGCCTCGGGCTCCTGTGCGCCGTTAACACGCTTAAATGAGCTTTAATGAAGACTTTGCACACTTAATACTTCTCCAGCGACGACTTTCTGATGCAACGTCTTGGCGCAGATTCTCTTAAGCCGGTTTAAGAGCAGAGCAATTAAAGACGGTTGTTTTAATGAGTGCCAAGAGGATATAGCGGCAGCTCATAATAGATGTATCAAAATGGGAACGCAACGTTGAAATGTTGGTGCACAGTTTGTTTAATACGTTCACGTTTCTTCCTATTCGCTGTTATTTTACCAGGGCTGCCACTAACGATGATGAAGTTAATGAAACAGCAGATGTTTATTACCTCGTTGACATGTCGCGGCTGCTTAACTGCGAGTCATTGTGTTTAAGAATATCCTAAGTTTGTGGATGTATCAAACGAAGACAAAATGATGATTATTGTAGTAGCGATTGATTTGTTTGATTAGTCGATTAGTCTGACAATTATTTCTGCTGTCTGTACTCCAAAGCTGTCAGGTTCCAAAGCAAAAGTTCAATTCTGTCAATGTTTTGCCACTCATCCAAGTAGCTTCTTCGTCTGATGAACTGAAGAAGCGGCTTGGATGAGTGGCGAAATGCATTCACTCGTATAAAAATGTTCGTCTATTGATTGCTTTGATTCTTTCTATTGCACATTGAGACTTTTAAATACATTATCAACCCAATAAACGTGTGTTTTTGATGAGGAAAAACGTTAAAACAGGGTTAAAGCGCCCCCTACAGGTTGGATGACTCATTTAACTAAAATGAAGATAAATATATTTGAAATTTTGCAAAAATTTGTGACAAAAAAAATAAATAAAAAATCAGAGAACAACACTTTTTCTCTTCTTCTTCGTTTGTAATGGATGACATCACAGTAGGAAAAAAAAAAATCGTTAAAAAAATTTGACCCAAAAAAATTATACGAGAGCACCTGTATTTAGTTGAATTCATGTTTAGAGGGTCATAAAGTAGTTTATTTTTGTTTTCTTCTGCATAAACGTTGGATGGTTTGAGTGTCCCTGGTGTGATGTCACTTATTATTATTATTAGTATTATTATTAATGACCAAAAGCCCTGTTTTTCGACGGTAATAATTGCGACCGTCATCTGTGATTCTGCTCTCGTGCCAATCGTCCATGTCTGTAAAGATTCCCTCAAACATCAACTGCATTTCAGTAAATACTCAGATAAGTTAGGTGGATTGCAAAGATATGACGTTATTATTGTTATCCAGCAAAACTGCAAAAATGTACACACGTTTTTCATGGATATTTCGCTCTAATCTGGTGCGGAACGTGTCTTTTTTAATGATCTCAACGTCTCCGTACATTGTCTCTTCATTAAGGACGAGAACTCGATATGTCAAAAGCCAGTTGAGTCTCAATATCAACTCCCCTTTTTCCCCTTCTTACAAACGTCCCTCGCGGTCCTCAAATCTCCCCAAGCGTCGGACCCATCACATCCGCTCCGATCGTGCCCCCCACGCTTTACTTCATCCCCGCGTTATGTTTCTGTGTCCCATCGATCCGCCCGTCGAGTCAATTTCAGAAGGATTACGGTCTCGATGAAGTCCAAACATGACGAGCTGCTCCGTCGGGTCTCGCTGACCCCCACCCCCCGTCCCCCCCTCCGCTACGGGCGCTGAGAAGGCGCTGTCAGTCAGACGTCCCGCGGGAGCGACCGACGTTTCGACCGTGAGATTCTGAGGCGGCGATAACGTTCAGAACCGGATGGAACACTTCCAGGAGATGTTTGGATACAAAGATCTACTGCTATCGTCTTTAAACATGTACGACCCAACGCTTGAGGTGGCTTCATAGTTGTCTCCAGATGGTATTGCTGTGCCTAGAATGTCCCAGAGTATGGCATTATAGGAGAAGGTCAGATGGAGCGAACGTTCTGGTCTGTACCGTCTCCGCTCGTCTTGAGAGAACCCTTCTGAACGCAGAAGGGTTGAGTTTATTACAGTGGAATGAACAGATGGGTGCGTCTTTTACTGCTAATTACGTTCACCAAACTCTCCCGTCGTTTGGAAGCTTGAAGAAAGTAACGTTTGTTCATGTGCGCAGTCAGTTCCACAACGCTGTGTTTAATGTGTGGCTTTCTGACCTGGTTAAATAATGGTTAGTGAATAAATAAGAGAATACCAACTCAGTCATTTGTGAATCAAACAAAACAAATTCAGTTTATTTTTGTCACACCCGAAATCACAACAGCAGTCGCCTCGAAGCAGTGAAAAACAGATTCAACAATGTCCCAGCATCCTGTGTCCTTAGACAGATGTCCCAAGGTCCCCTGTCCTTAGACCCTTCATCTCTGCAAAGATAAACTACGAAACCTCTTTGGAATCCTACATCTTCTTCAGAAAAAAGTATAAACCTGGAGGAGTTCCACAGTGAATCAGAGATCCGACTCCCTCGGACGGACTGGCGGACGCGCTTGAATTTGCTGAGATAGACAGTGGAACTGGAACCATCAAGAGGAGAACCAGTTCTTTGAGTCAGATGAAGAACTGTTCGGTTGATGAAGAACTGTTCGGTTGATGAAGAACCGTTCTGCTGATGAAGGACTGTTCGGCAGATGAAGGACCGCTCGGCAGATAAAGAACCGCTCGGCAGATAAAGAACCGTTCGGCAGATGAAGAACCGTTCTGCAGATGAAGAACCGTTCTGCAGATGAAGAACCGCTCGGCAGATAAAGAGCCATTCTGCTGATGAAGGACCGTTCGGCAGATGAAGAACCGTTCTGCAGATGAAGAACCGTTCGGCAGATGAAGAACCGTTCATCTGGAGTTTCTCCAGGCAGTTTGAGGAGCATCTGGCACGTGCTGCTGTGTTTGTGAGGACGATCCCAACACAGTGGAAAGAGAACACCACTTTGCTGCATGTAATCCAGCGTCGTTGCAGCTTTCATGTGCGCAGACCCCTGCTTCAGACCCTGACAGCGACACCATTTACACGAGATAAATGCCTTGTTTATACTGTCGGAGCCACAGAAGCTGCTCCGCGGTGCTATCAAACCTAATGTCGGGCATTAGCGGCGGCGGGCGCACACACTCACCGTCTGTAGGTAAACAACAGGAGCGAGCGGGGGGGGGGGCGGGGGGGCGGGGGGGGAGCAATTAAATTAACACAGTGTTCTCGTCCTCCTGGCGATGATTGACGCCGGAGTGGAAGAGAGAGAGCTACGTCTGTCACTGTAACACATCCACTGTCTCGCGTATCCACAATGTGCCGCTTAGCAACCGTACCAGGCAAATGAACGAGTGCAACGACGTGTGCTTTATTTCCATCTGCTTAAATACGGCTCAGGTTCTCTCAAGAGCTTCTATTGAAACTCGAGATTCAGTCGTTTCCAATCGTCTGTCGCTCAGTTTACGCAAAGTTCGACGTTACTCAATGTGAAGTCGATCGTTACTCAAATGTGGAAGTCGACGTTACTCGTGAAGTCACGTTATCAGCGTGAAGTCGACGTTACTCAGCGTGAGTCCGTACGGTTACTCAGAGTCCGTGAAGTCGACGTACTATCACGTGAAGTCCGACGTTACCTATCAGCGTGAAGTCGACGTTACTTAGTCAGCGTAAAGTCGAGCGTTACTCATCAGTTGTGCGTAAGTCGAGTTATGACGTTACCGTGTGAGTCGTTACGTTAACTTCAATGTAGAGTGCGACGTTACTCAGTGTAGAGTCGACGTTACTCAGTGTAACGTCGACGTTACTCAGTGTGAAGTCGACGTTAGTCAATGTAAAGTTCTGGTTCAGACCTGGTTGGTTCTAGTCTTGGTTTAATTCTGGTCCAGTTCTGGATTTATATGTTATTCCCACACAAACCTAATCTTATCAGTTATTTTATTTGATAAACTCAATTTACTGAAACAGTAAGACCCTTTACAGCAGTGTCGTGTGGACCCCCGAATGTGTGTCCATACCATGACCTTGATTGTTCCTTCTGTGTCATCCATTTTCCTGTGATTGGCCACGATCTAAAGTTCCATCCAGTGTTTTCATTTCAGGAGTTTCATCTCCCAGATAAAGATCTTAAAATGAAGTGGGACGTGAACACTGAATCTGATCAGAATCTGAACTGGACAAGTCCAGAACACGTTCATGGCACGGAAACGTCATTTTAATGAGTTATATAGAAACACAGTGCAATATATGGGTGTAATCCCTCATTCGTCCAGTAGTGTTCCATTGTAGAAATAGATTCAGTTGTAGAGAAAAGATGGTTTGAAAGAGGAGTTAAGGAGGCCATCTTTGTTAGAAAAGAGAATCCTTCCTTAAACCGTAATGGAGGTTTAAGATTCGACCTTCCAGTGGTTTATAATGGTCTGCTGAAACCATGGAGACGCCCGAGGCATTCGGATGCTCATCAGATACTCAAGGTGAGGCAGCCAAACGCCAGGGAACAATAGGCCCATCCCAGGTAAGTTTCCTGGGAGGTCCCGACCTGTGGGCAGGGCTTTCACAGAGGGGGGTATATACCTGAGTTCTCAGACTCGTTTCACAGATTGAGAATGACTCTTGGATCAGAGTCAAAATGTTTAATTTTTCCAGATGAAACAACTGAATCTTTTTCTACAACAGTACAATATACATTTATTGGAAATGCTCCTCATCCTCGCCTTCTCGGCTCCTCTTCGTCCCCTTCTCGGCTCCTCTTCATCCCCCTCTCAGCTCTTCTTCCTCCCCTTCTCGTCTCCTCTTCCTCGCCTTCTCGTCTCCTCTTCGTCCCCTACTCGTCTCCGCTTCATCCCCTTGGCTCCTTTTCGCCCCCTTCTCGGCTCCTCTTCCTCCCCTTCTCGTCTCCTCTTCGTCCCCTACTCGTCTCCTCTTCGTCCCCTTTTCGTCTCCTCTTCTTCCCCTTCTCGTCTCCTCTTCGTCCCCTTCTCGTCTCCTCTTCCTCCCCTTCTCGGCTCCTCTTCGTCCCTTCTCAGCCTCTCTTCCTCCCTTCTCGGCTCATCTTTCCTCCCCTTCTTCGTCTCCTCTTCTCGCCTTCTCGTCTCCTCTTCGTCCCCTTCTCGTTCCTCTTCTCCCTTCTCGGCTCCTCTTCTACCCTTCTCGGCTCCTCTTCGTCCCCTTCTCAACCTCTCTTCCTCCCCTTCTCGGCTCATCTTCCTCCCCTTAGTCGTCTCCTCTTCCTCCTATTCTCGTCTCCTCTTCCTCCCTTCTCGTCTCCTCTTCCTCGCCTTCTCGTCTCCTCTTCGTCCCCTTCTCGTCTCCTCTTCTTCCACTCTCGCTCCTCTTCGTCCCCTTCTCAACTCTCTTCCTCCCCTTCTCGGCTCATCTTCCTCCCCTTGTCGTCTCCTCTTCTCTCCTCTTCGTCTCCTCTTCTCCCTTCTCGTCTCCTCTTCCTCCCCTTCTCGCTCCTCTTCGTCGCCTTCCGTCTCCCCTTCCTCCCTTTCGGCTTCCTCTTCATCCCTTCTCAGCTCTTCTTCTCGCCTTCTCATCTCCTCTTCCTCCCTTCTCGTCTCCTCTTTCCCCCTCCTCAGCTTCCTCTTCCTCCCTTCTCGTCTCCTCTTCCTCCCCTTTCATCTCCTCTTCCTCCCTCTCGTCTCCTCTTCCTCGCCTTCTCGTCTCCTCTTTCTCCCCTTCTCTGTCTCCTCTTCCTCCCCTTCTCAGCTCCTCTTCCTCCCTTCTCGTCTCCTCTTCCTCCCCTTCTCAGCTCCTCTTCCTCCCCTTCTCATCTCCTCTTCCTCGCCTTCTCGTCTCCTCTTCATCCCCTTCTCGTCTCCTCTTCGTCCCTTCTCGGCTCTCTTCGTCCCCTTCTCAGCTCCTCTTCCTCCCCTTTTCGTCTCCCTTCCTCCCCTTCTCGGCTCCTCTCCCTTTCTTCGTCTCCTCTTCCTCCCCTTCTCGTTCCTCTTCCTCGCTCTCTCCTCTTCGTCCCCTTCTCGTCTCCCCTTCCCCCCTTCTCGGCTCCTCTTCATCCCCTTCTCAGCTCTTCTTCCTCGCCTTCTCATCTCCTCTTCCTCCCTTCTCGTCTCCTCTTCCTTCTCAGCTCCTCTTCCTCCCTTCTCGTCTCCTCTTCCTCCCTTCTCACTCCTCTTCCTCCCCTTCTCGTCTCCTCTTCCTCGCCTTCTCGTCTCCTCTTCATCCCCTTCTCGTCTCCTCTTCCTCCCCTTCTCAGCTCCTCTTCCTCCCCTTCTCTCTCTTCCTCCCTTCTCAGCTCCTCTTCCTCCCCTTCTCGTCTCCTCTTCCTCGCCTTCTGTCTCCTTCTTCTCCTTCTCGTCTCCTCTTTCGTCCCCTTCTCGGCTCCTCTTCGTCCCCTTCTCAACCTCTCTTCCTCCCCTTCTCGGCTCATCTTCTCCCCTTGTCGTCTCCTCTTCCTCCCTTCTCGTTCCTCTTCCTCCCCTTCTCGTCTCCTCTTCATCCCCTTCTCGGCTCCTCTTCGTCCCCTTCTCGTCTCCCTTCCTCCCCTTCTCGGCTCCTCTTCATCCCTTCTCAGCTCTTCTTCCCTCGCCTTCTTGTCTCCTCTTCCTCCCCTTCTCGCTCTCTTTCCTCGCTCCTCTCAGCTCCTCTTCCTCCTCTCTTCTCGTCTCTCTCTCCTCCTCTCAGCTCCTCTTCCTCCCCTTTCTCCTCCTCTTCTCCCCTCGCTCTTCTCGTCTCCTCTTCATCCCCTTCTCGTCTCCTCTTCCTCCCCTTCTCAGCTCCTCTTCCTCCCCTCTCGTCTCCTCTTCGTCCCTACTCGTCTCCTCTTCATCCCTTCGGCTCCTTTTCGCCCCTCCTCGGCTCCTCTTCCTCCCCTTCTTCAGCTCCTCTTTCCCCTTCTCGTCTCCTCTTCGTCCCCTACTCGTCTCCCTCTTCATCCCCTCGGCCTCCTTTTCGCTTCTTCCCCTTCTCGGCTCCTCTTCCTCCCCTTCTCGTCTCCTCTTCGTCCCTTACTCGTCTCCTCTTCGTCCCTTTTCGTCTCCTTCTTCTTCCCCTTCTCGTCTCCTCATCGTCCCCTTCTTCGCTACTCTTCCTTCGCCTTCTCGGCTCCTCTTCGTTCTCCCTTCTCGGCTCCTCTTCATCCCCCTTCTCAGCTCTTCTTCTTCTCCCTTCTCGTCTCCTCTTCCTCGCCTTCTCGTCTCTCTTCGTTCCCTACTCGCTCCGCTTCATCCCTTCGGCTCCTTTTCGCCCCCTTTCCGGCTCCTCTTTCTCCCCTTCTCGTCTCCTCTTTCGTTCCCCTCGTCTCCTCTCGTCCCCTTCTCGTCTCCTCTTCTTCCCCTCTCTTCCTCCTCTTCGTCCCCTTCTCGTCTCCTCTTTCGTCTCCTCTTCTCGTCTCTCTTTCCCCTTCTCGTCTCCTCTTTCCTCCCTTCTCGTCTCCTCTTCCTCCCCTCTCGTCTCCTCTTCCTCCCTTCTCGTCTCCCTCTTCCCCTTCTCAGCTCCTCTTCCTCCCCTTCTGTCGTCTCCTCTTCCTCGCTTCTCGTCTCTTCTCTTCTCCTCTTCTCTCTCTCTTCTCTTCGTCCCTGTCTCCTCCCCTCCTTCCTCCCCTTCTCGTCCTCCCTTCGCTCCTCTCCTCCTCCTCTCGTCTCCTCTTCTCCCCTTCTCTTCCTCCCCTTCTCGTCTCCTCTTCGTCCCCTTCTCGTCTCCTCTTTCATCCCTCCTCTCCTCTCGCTTCCTCTTCCTCCTTTCGTCTCTTCGTCATCGTTCTCCCTCTTCTCGTCTCCTCGTTCCCTTCCCAGCCCGTCTTCCTCGCCTTCTCACACGTTCCTGGGTGTGTTCTCCGGCGGCTCCAGAGGACACGTCTTTGCAGAGGTGGAGATGAGAGTGGACAGGGTCATTACGCAGCTCTTCACGAGACCCTCAAGGACAAACGCAGCAGTTCTCAGAGGAAAAGGCCCGAGACGCTGCTCAGGCTGTGGTCTGTGTGGTCTGGGACGAGGCCTGGGACGGATCACTCGGGTTCAGAGCTGCAAAGGTTTGTTTAAGGGTCTTTCAAGCCGCAATTAATTGAATTTGAAATGAGATCGAGATTCAGTCGTGTCTGATGGAGCCGTCGCCTTTTAGTCATTTCAACCTTTTCTCATCGCGATCCGCTTATCGGAACAGACAGAGGATTATCCAAATCTATGCATTTAGCAGAGCCACAACACGTTTATTCAGATTTTGGAGCCTATATCGTAAGGTCTGCACGGACTAAAAGGGTTTATACTGAGGTTCTGATGGTGCCGAGTAATGTTCAGCTCATGGTTATTTCGGCCAGTTCGCCAACAACATTTGGGCCACATTCAGTCCCGGGGCCATAGTTTGGACGTGCCTGGTTCAGCCGATGGCGTCCGACATATTTACGATGATTTATTTGAAAGATTTAAATGGATCACAGCAGAAAGGAGAGAGAGTTTGAGATTGGGGAGTGAATTGTGAGTTTTATCTTTCCCAATAATATGAACATTAATAGTAATTGTGTGAACTCCTGTGATCTTGTGTTGTACAGTGCTTTTTGAGTCAGATTTGTGGTTTGATCAGAACGAGGCTGAATGCTTTTGAGATCTTTTGCCGGGACAAAGGGTCAGGACGTGTCTTTGATCGCCGGAAACGCTACAACGATCGCTTTGTTTTTATCTTCGAGGAGAGTTCGACGGACAGACAGTAAAGCGTGTGGTTTGGGGCAGTGTTCAGAGTCAAAAAATATATATAATGTCCATTAGTCTGTCAAAAATGGGAGACAACATTGTGAATCGGGTCGCCTCATGTGCCGATCCAGCTTTATCTGTTCCAATACTGATACTTGGGCTTAGAAGTGTTGTAAATTCAACTGAACGCCTGAAAAACTACCATACATTTCATGATTTGTTTGTTTTAAATGGCATGTATTAAAAGTCTGTTTATGGGACAATATGTAGGGCAGATTTCCAGTAGTTTTCGCCAAACCACATGATGTGAATTTACCACAAACTCATTATTGGACTCCCTCACGCTTCCTATATATCTTCCATTTTGTCCACTTGTGATAAAAGGAAGCTCTCAAGCTGTTTGATGTGCTGTACATGAAAATAAACCCAACAGAAGCTCATGTTAGTGTCAGTCAGCCCTCACCTCCAGACGCCAGCTTTACCCATTCATATATTTAACAAAGAAAACCTAGGCAGAATTTCAAATCGGATTTCCTCTGAGCAGAACTTGTTTCTACTCATAATTAAACATCAGAGTCCAAAACTCCAGAGTCTCAGCTTCACAAAGGCTTCCAGACAATTGTTGCTCATTTTAGTCAGACGTTTTGGGGAAAAATAGGCCCCTGAGCGTGAGCGGTTCACATCGACAGTAGTTTAGTCCTGGTTCAGTCCTTGGATCGCTGCTCCACGACAAAAGCCAGGTATTTTCCTTACATCTCCAGGGTTCAGATCTTTCCACGTTTGCGCTGGAGGGATTGAACTCGCAAGCGGCTCGTGGCACGTCAAACGCCGCGGCCCGATGTCCCGAGGTTGCGCTGATTCTCCTCCAATCTCATGACATCTCCGGGCGTTTGATCCCTGAAGACCGCCACATCTTCACCCCCCCCACAGTCTTACCTCTGACACTTCGTCCTCTCGTGCTGGAGGTGTGTCTGAACCGCCGTCATACGAAGGCCTCATGGGGATCCACAGTTGACCGCATCACGCCTGAAGAAGGAGGTAACTGTGCTTTAGTGGAGTTGTAAAGAAATCCTTGGAAACCTCAGAAATCTTTAAAAAAAAAAGAATTGGCACCTAAAGATGGGTCTTCATTTTGTTTAATCCACTTGCATTCGTAGATTTTTTTATTGTAAATTCGAAGGCCGTTTCCACAAAATGCATTCATTTCCCCTCCACAAAGACACACAAATCAGGTCGTAAAGTAGCTCCGACACAACAAACTTTACAAGCTTTTGACGGACCGTGATGAAAGATTTGTGAAAGAAGAGTTGACTCCAAATACTAAGCTGAAGAATGAAGATCCAAAGTCCCATCTTTCTCTTTTTGCATCTTAATAAGTCTGCGCAAATGTTTCTGTTTATCCTGTAACTTTCTTGAGGCACAAGATTTCAGGGTTGGAACACTCTCTCCAAAACCTCACGCGTCGTTTCTCCTCACGATGGACCCGTTCTCTATGACACGACCTTTGTTTACTCAAGAAATGACTTCAGTAAGAGTTCAAAAAGAAAGTATTTGGAGGAACAACTAAGCCAGAGTAATTGAGTAACGGATTTGCAGTATACATTGTGAAACGGAAGGACAAAGCATTAAATGAATCACAAAATCTGGTGTTTTCAAAATATAAACCGCAAAAATGAGAAAAAACGCACATTTACGACTTGAAGCTTTGGCCAAGTGTGACTTCAGGAAGTACAATTATAAACCAAATATTTGTAGCAAAAATCTTAAATACTTAAGATACTTAAGTAGAGCTGCAGACCTTTAGTCGTTTAATCGATGGTGTCTTCGTTTACCAATATTTGTATGCGTATTTTGGGTGATTTGAGTGGTTAATATTCACACCAGCAGAAAGAAAAACACGTGTCGTGAGTTATCCTAGTAGTTTTCTGTATAAGTATTTGTAATTGCGTGTACTCCTGTGACCCGCGTGCACTTGGGGCAGTCGACCGCGACCCTAAACACGACCACGTTAACACGACCGGAGCGTAATGAGAAGGCCGCCGTGTCGCGTGCGCTCGAATTCCCCGGCGTGCCGTTCTCGTATCGACGCTCGAGCTCCGTCATTCGCTCGTTCGAACCCAATTAGAGCTGATGCTGTTTGTCAGAACGCGGTCGTGGGCGTTTCTGAGCCGCCGCCGCCGCCGCCGCTCCGTCAAAGTCGTTAAAGCGCAGATTGATTTTTTGATTTTTTTTTCTTCACTGGCCTGTCTCGTGCGGAAAATGGCCGGAGCAGAAGGCGGCGGGGATGGTTTACGCGGGCGCCGTCGCGGTCCGAGGCCATTAACCCGCCCCGGAGGTGATGGAGAGTCCGGCGCCGCGAGACAAGATAATCTGACCGTTTAAGAACGCGCCCTGGAGGAGTTTACGGCTGACGCGGCCGTGGGGTACAACCGTTAGATTTTGGTTTGTCGCATTCTTATTTTGCTCGCGAGCTGCTCGTCTCCATGGATACGTCACTGTATTTCCCGAGGGTATGAGTGTATTTGATGGGGTATTACCGGTTGTGAGTATAAATGTTTTACACCAATGGAGAAGTCATTTTGGAAGAAAATGGCTGGAATCACACATTTTTCTGACCTTTTTAAGTATTACAGTGATCCCCCGCTATATCGCGTTTCATCTTTCACGGCTTCGCTGCTTCATGGATTTTTTTTACAGTGCGGATATTTTTACAGTGCATTGTGCTCTGAATCCTGATTGGCTCAGGGGCTTTACTGTTGTCTAGAAATACAATATACGCATGTACTCGTATGGGGTTTTTCACTTGTTCAACAGTTTGGTTTCTTACATTCTGCCAACTTTACTGTTCTCTGTGACAAAACCACAATGTCAGCGCACGCACAAGAAATGGACCCTTTGGACCCTTTGGACCCTTGAGGAGCGTTCATTGCAGTTCTCAAATATAATCGAAGGTGGCATATCCGTTTATAAAAATCTTCTTGCTCAGAAAAAGAAAGAGCGCCAACAACGACCCATAACAATGTTCTTCTCTCGGAGAAAGACGGGGCGGAGTCAGGACAAAGAGGCGGAGTCAGGATGAAGAGGCGGAGTCAGGACGAAGAGGCACAGCTGGGACTGTGACATACGCCAGTGACAATGTTTACAACATTGTATTTCTATATTCAAATACATTTTGGGCTTTAAAACAGGTTTTGATTTTTGGTTTCATTCTATAGTTCAGTATTACATTGTAAAATAATAAAAAAAAATAATGCTGAAACTACTTCACGGATTTCACTTTACGTGTGTTATTTTTGGAACGCAACTCCCGCGATAAACGAGGGATCACTGTAGTTTCTTGTTCTTGTATATATTTTATCAGTCAAACAATCATTTCTAACTATCATCAGGAAGTATTTTTATTTTTTTTAAATTGGCGTAAAATTTGTAAAGTTTTTTTTAGCAAAATCTTAAATAGCCTATAAATATAAAAGCGTATGTTTCGGTAAAAGGAGTGGTCAAACCCGTGGACAGTCGAAGACACAAAGTTCTCTCTCAAACTGGGTCATTTACTGGAGTTACGTCACAGTTCTGCTTCTTTCATTGTTGGCGATGCGAGTAAACGTTTGTAACGCTTAAGGTTAAGGGTCGTTTAGGGTTTGGTTTAGGAACATTTATGTCATTTATCTGGTCTCCTCGCCAAAAACGAGTGAAGACCATGTGACGTTTCACTAACATTACGAGAAGAGATCAGGAATCTCAGTTTAAAGTTATTTAGGGATAACAGGGGACTGCATAGACCTCCATAGACTCAAACTAGTTACCGCATAAGTTACCGGTCAGATCTGTGGTGAAGCGACCTCATTCACGGGAAAAAAGTGCGTTTTTCAAGGTATTTTTGAGCAATAAATACTTTGATAATTGAATAAATGCAAAACAGAAACTTTTAACGCAAACCAAAAACACCACCGTTGTTTACTCTAGTCCCGATGCAGACCTGAAGCGGTCCTGTTCTAGTCCCGATGCAGACCTGAAGCGGTCCTGTTCTAGTCCCGATGCAGACCTGAAGCGGTCCTGTTCTAGTCCGAGCAACCTTCAGCCTGTTCTAGTCCCCTGAGACGGTCCTGTTCTAGTCCCGATGCAGACCTGAAGCGGTCCTGTCCCTGCAGACCTGAAGCGGTCCTAGTCCCGATGCAGACCTGAAGCGGTCCTGTTCTAGTCCCGATGCAGACCTGAACCGGTCCTGTTCTAGTCCCGATGCAGACCTGGAGCGGTCCTGTTCTAGTCCGATTGCAGACCTGGAGCGGTCCTGTTCTAGTCCTGATGCACCTGGGCGGTCCTGTCTAGTCTGATGCAGACTGGAGCCGTTTAGTCCATGTAGACCTGAAGCGGTCCTTCTAGTCCCGATGTGACCTGAAGCGGTCCTGTTCAGTCCCGATGTAGACCTGGAGCGGTCCTGTTCAGTCCCGATGCAGACCTGGAGCGGTCCTTTCTAGTCCTGATGCAGCTGAAGCGGGTCCTGTTCTATGTTCCCGATGCATGACCTGAAGCGGCTGCTTCTTTCTACGTGCCCCTCGATCTGCCGTCCTGAAGCTCGGCTCCTGTTCTAGTCCCGAGTGCAGACCTGAAGCCCCGGCTCTCTGTTTTCTACGTACCCGATCGCCATCGATCCTCCTGGGAAGCGGTCCTTCCCTGTATAGGTTTTTTTTCCCCCCGCCTCGTCTCCTCACCTCCCCTGAAAACTACAATGTGGTTTCTCTAACCCTCGTGAAAAAGCGGGCTTGTTCTTCTCTTTTCTCTTCGGTTTCCTGTTCTTCCTCGTCCTGTTCACGTCTCCTCGAGTCAGACCTGAACCGGCCTCCTCTGTGTTCTAGTCCCCGCACTCGCTCAGACGCTGGAGTCGGCTCCTGTTTCTAGTCCGGGGATGTAGACCTCGCGATTGCTGCGTCCTCTTGTTTCACGCTCTTGATGCTCACGACCTGGAGTATGGCTCCCGTTTCTAGTCCCGGATGTAGATCCCTAAGCGTCCGCGTGTTCTCCTGGTCTCACTCGATCTGTAGCGACTCTGTAGAAGCGGTCCTCTGTTTCTTACGCTCCGTCATGCTAGAGCCTCGGAGTGGTCCTTCGTTTCTCCTCGGTGCCGATCAACCTCGTGGGCGTCCTGTCTAGTCCTGATGCAGACCTGAAAGCGGTCTGTTCGTCCTGATGCAGACCTGAAGCGGTCCTGTTCTAGTCCTGCAGCAGACCGTGAAGCGGTCCTTCTAGTCCCGTACTCAGACCTGAAGCGCCTCCTGTTCTAGTCCCGATGCAGACGCTGGAGCGTCCCTAGTTCTAGTCCCGATGCCAGTACTGGATGCGCGCGTCTGTTCTATGTCCCTGATCGGCAGGACCTGAAGCGTCCTTCTACGTCCTATTTCCCTGTCGCATCGACTCTGCGGAAGCGGTGCCTCGTTCTTACGTCCGCTGGGCACTTTGACCTGCTCCAATTGCGGTGCTGTTCCTACGTCTCGGCATTGCATGCAGCCTGAATGCGGTCCTCGTTCCTAGTCCCCGATGCACCGACTGTAAGCTTCTCTGTCTCTATCGCTCCCTGATGCTAGACTCCTGGAGAGCGGTCCTGTTCTAGTCCTGATGCAAGACCTGAACGTCCTGTCTAGTCCCTGATGCAGACCTGGAGCGGTCTGTGCTAGTCCGATCGTACGATGACTCCTTGCGAGCGGTCCTGTCTTCTATGTCCTGAATCAGACCCGGCTGGGAGCTCTCCTGTTCTAGTCCCCCGCCATGCTGATGACTCTGTAGCGGGTCTGTTCTAGTCCCGATGTAGCCACCTTGAGAAGTCGGTCTCCCTGTTTCTAGTCCCGAAATGTCAGACACCTGAGTCGCGGTCCTCATCGTCTACCCTCGTCCCGGATGCAGACCTGGAGCGTCCTTCGTCTACGTCTGATGCCGTATCCTGAAGCTGGTCCTGTGTCTAGTCCCTCTGATGCCGGCGACTGGTTCTTTGCAAGCCCGTGTCCCTTGTTATAGTGCGCTGTGCAGACCTGAGAGCGGTCCTTCTGCTTCTATCGCGTCCTGATGCATACTGTAACGCGGTCCGCTGTTCTACCCGTTCCGATGCCAGTACTTGCCTGAGCGGTCCCGTTCTAGTCGCCTGATGCAGGACCCTCTAGCGTGTTTCCTCGTTCTTTCTAGTCTATGCAGACTGAAGGGCGCTGCGTCTCTTACGCTCCCGACTGCAGACCTCTGACAAGGCGGTCCTGTTTCTTTCTACGTGCCGATGTAGACCTCGAAGCGGTCCCTGTCTAGTCCCGACTTGCGATCTCTGAATACGCGTGCTCTGCGTCTCTATGTTCGTCCCGATGCTAGACCTGGAGGCGGTCTGCGTTCTAGTCCCTGACTGGCCAGACCTTGTACAGCCGGCCGTGCCTTTCAGTCCCCCTGGTATGCTATGCAATACTCCCCTCGAAGCGGTTTCTGTTCTAGTCCCGATGCTAGACCTGAAGCGGTCTGTTCTACGTCCCCGGATGCAGACCTGAAGCGGGTCTCTGTTCTACCTGCCTGCCCCCTGTCTCCTCGCCTCATGCAGACCTGAGAGCGGTCCTCCCTTTTCGGTAGTCTCTCCTCGACTTGTAGACCTGAAGCGGTCCTGGTGTCTCTGAAGTCCTCCTCTATGCCCTAGCGGACAAGCGCGGTCCTGTTTCTATTTCCCTCGATGCACGACTCTGAAGCGGTCTCCTGTTGGTGACCGGTTCCGGATCTGCATCGGACTGCATCTGAAGCGGTCTCTCTCTCTTTAGGTGCCCTCCGATGTCACGGACTGAAGCGGTCCTGTTCTCCATTGGTCTCGCCGATCGCTCAGACCTGAAGCTGGGGCTCCTGTGTCTTCATCGTGCCCCGATAGTGCATTAAGATCCTGTCAGCGGCTCCTGCTCTTACGTCGCTCGATGCGACTGAAGCGGTCGCTGTTCTCTAGTGTTCCCGCTATCTGCACGACTGGATTCGCGCTTCTCTCGTTCTGGTTCCCGATGCAGACTGGAGCCGGTCCTGTTTATTTCGTCCCTCCTGACTGCTCTCAGACCTGAGCGCTGTCCCTCGTTCAGCGTCCCTGATGCAGACGCGCTGGAGCGGTCCTGTTCTCCCGTGCCCGATGCATGTCTGCTACCTAGCGGTCCTGTTCTACTGCCCCGCATTGTCCGATCGGTGGAGCGGTCCTCTCTTGCTTCTCATCCCTCGTCCCGATGGCCAGTACCTGAAGCGGTCTGTTCTAGTCCTGATGTAGATCCCTCGTGGGTGCGGTCCTGTTCCTTTAGGTCCTCCTCTGCATTGTAGAACCCTGGATGCGGTCCTGTTGCCTTACGTTCCGGGATGCAGACCTGAACGCGGTCTGTTCTCATGGTGCTTCTATACTGTATGACCTCGGTGTCCGGCTCCCCTGTTTCTAGTTCCCTCGGCTGATTGTAGACCCTGGAGCGGTCTTCTCGTCTGTTCTACGTCCCCCGTCCATGTGCAGACCTGAAAGCGGTCCTGTCTTGTTCTACATCGTCCCTGATTAGACTGGTGCGCGTCTGTCCCTCGTTCTCCTCTGCGTCTCCCTGATGTAGAGGCCTGGAGTCGGCTCCTGCTTTGCTACTCCTGTCCCTCCTTTGATGTAGAGGTGAGCGGTCCTCGCTCTTGTCTGGGGTTCTCTCCTCGATGTAGACCTGGAGGCGTCGTCTCGTTCTAGTCCCGATGTAGAACTGGTGCGGTCCTGTTCTACGTCTTGGTCTTGATGTATGTCCTCTGCGCGGTCCCTCCTGTTCCTAGTCCCGCGATGTTCACCTCGGCCGTCGTGCGGCACTGTGTTTCTACCCGTTCCTCGGTCTTAGGCTCTCTCCTCGTTGGTCCCTGTTCTAGTCCCAATGCTTACGGACCTCTCCCTCTCGTGCGCGTCTCTCCTCCTGTTCTAGGGTCGCCGATGCTACGACGTTGGGATCGTCCGGCTCCTCCTCGGCTGTTCTATGGTTCTCCTCGCGCTTTCCACCTCGTCCTCTGAGGCACCTGTTTCTAGTCCGATGTAGACCTTCGTGCGGCCTGTTCTAGTCCCATCGTCGATTGCCTCTACGACTCCCTCCTTCCGTGCGGCCCTGTTCTAGTCCGTGGTTTTAGTTCCCTCCTGTGTCTCCCGTCGGCTCTCCCGGGCTGTTACGTCCTCGTATGTTCCACAGACCTGGTTGTGGTCCTGTTGCTAGCTGTCCGATCTTGCGACCTCGGTGCCGGCTTGTCTGTCTCTCTGTCCCGATGCAGACCTGGTTGCTCGCGGTCCTTGTTATCGCTTCCGGCATTCGCAGACTCGCGCTGGCGGTCCTGTTCTTACCGTCTCCCTTGGTTGTTATGCACCTTTGCTATGCCGGCGCCCTCCCTCTGGTCTACCTGGTTCCCTCGCTGTTTAGACCTCCTTGTGCCGCCCTGGTTTCCAGCTCCTCGTTGGTTAGACGCTCCTCCTCGCCGCGCCTGCTGTTCTATTGTCCTCTCCGTCGTTTTAGTCTTCCGTCGCTGCCTGCGGTCCTCTTCCTCCCTGTTCTATCGCTCCCTGGTTTTTAGTCCTCGTGCGGCCCCTCTTTTCTAGGTCCTCCGTTTAGTACGTTCTCTCGGTTCGCGGCTCCCTGCTTCTCCTCTAGTGGCCTGGTCCTTTAGGTCTCTTCCTCGTCCTCTCGCGGGTCTCCGGCTGTTCTAGTCCTGGTTTTGACATTCGTTACTCGCCACCTCCTTTTTTCGCCCTGTTCTAGCTGTCCTGGTTTTAGTCCCTCGTGCGGCCCTGTTCAGTCCTGGTTTTAGACCTCGTACGGTCCCCTCCGGCTTGCTCTGTTCTAGCTCCCTCTCGCTTTTACCTCTCGCGTCCTTCCGTGGCGGCGGCCGTCGTTGTCTCTCCTGTTCCCTCAGCGTGCCTGGTTTAGTCCTGGTTTCCTTCTCGATACGCTCTCGAATGCCCCGTTCTCGGTTCGCCCACGGTCTGAGCACAGCCCTCAAAAGCTCGTCTTTACTCCGCGTGGCCTTTCTTCCTACCGTCGTCGCCTCGTTTCTTCCTCCGTCGTGGCTCTTTCTTCCTCCGTCGTGGCTCTTTCTTCCTCGTCGTGGCTCTTTCTTCCTCCGTCGTGGCTCTTTCTTCCTCCGTCGTGGCTCTTTCTTCTGCCTCTTCTGCAGCCGGCAAGCCCGTTTTCCCCTGGATTTTGAAGTCTTCCAAAGCGGCCACAAGGGAACCAATTACGAGTGGAGAGATTGGCTGGTTTCATGTATTTTTGATGGCCGAGCGGGTCCGGAGAAGGAGCGTTCCAGCCCGTCCGCGCGCCGGCGTCGGGAGGAGCCTTCACGTGACGGTGCGCAGATAAACGACGGCCGTGATCCGCATTTGAACTACAAAAGATTTCATGCTCCTCCATTTCCAGGTGGATTCCCTTTTCCCTTTATGCACCATGACAGTCCGGCTTTGTGCGGGTTGTCGTTTTTTTGTCCTCTGCGGGAGCTCCCAACAGGATTTGCAATGCTTCCGGTCGCTCTGGGGACGTCCTGCGCCCTACAGAAATCTCATGGAGCGACTGTCTAATTCTGCGATTCTGCGACAAAAGGCTTTCACAATCCTTTTTTTTTTTTCTCAGAATGGTGACCTGCAAGTTAGAAGTCAAGAGACTGCCCAGGGGTCTTCCACCGCGGCCCGTTTTCCCCACGAGTTTTACATCTCCGTTCGCTGACAAACCGTTCGCTAAGCACAAACGGATGCAATAGCGGACGTGAAACAGGCAACAGCTTAAAGACCGCTTTACCTCTCGTTTTTAGCGTTCTTTAAACAAGTTCACAAAAAGGCTTGTGTCGTTGCAAACTGCTTACTCGCGTCGAAGCTTAGTCCAGGTCCACGATTCACCCGATGGATTTGAAAGCGCTTCTTCAAACTCAGACGCCCTAAAGACGGAGATCTCGCCAGTGTAATCAGCAACGCTCAGGCATGCCCGAAAGCGCACTTCCCTCGTTTTTGGAGGAGAAACCGCTCCATGATTGACGCAGAACGCTCTTCTTGTGGTCTCGTATTGACTCGGAATACAGCCATTTTCTGCTACAGGTAGCAAAGATGCAATCTGCTCACGACATCAGCTGCAGGCCTCGGATTCCGCTTTTCTAAGGCCATTAATACAAACACTCTACAAAGAAGAAGCTAAATTAACGTTCACATCATCAAACGCTGAGCACCGCCAAGGGGATCAGGAAAACCCTTCCCTAATCGCCCGGAGTCGCAGGTCTGCGTGGAGGAGAGCGGGCCAGTCGACGATAATGACTCTGTAGATGTGTCCTGGATATTAATGGTAAAGGTCGAGACCCGTCGGGGGAGGCAGAGAGAGCAACGTTGGGAGAGAGAGAAGAGGCGGGAGGACGAGAGACGAAGGAGGACGAGGGACACCAGGGGAGGGAGAGAGAAAGGGCGTGGAAGCAGAGTAGAAGGGGAGGAGGAGAGAGGAACCAGCGGGCAGGCGAAGAGACGACGGGGAGGAGCACGCGAGAAAGGGGACGAGGAAGAGAGACAGAGGGGGGAGAGACAAGGGAGAGCTGCCCCAAGGGACGCTGAAGAGCGTGAAGGAGGAGAAGGAGCCAGGGAGGGAGAGAGAAAGGGGACGGAAGAGATGATGCACAGACGGGGAGGAGAGCCTGTAGCACTACAGGGATGGAGAGAGGAAAGGGGACGGCTAGAGAGGGACGCGGGAGGAGAGAGAGGGATCGAATCGCGGCTTGACTCGCGGAGCTAGGAGATGTACTACGACTGGTCTCGCGTCGCAGTGATGAGGGAAACAAGGGAGCGAGATGGTCAGGGACTACGGGCGAGGAGCAGAGGAGAGGAGCGACAGGAGCTGGTGGGACGGAGAAGACGCGACACAACCGGGGTGGAGAAAGACAACAACTGGTGAGCGCAAGGGAGACAGCAGACAAGGGAGAGAGAGGGCCTCCACCTAAAGGGGAGGACCGAGCTCAGAGGGCAGATGCCGGGTGATGGACGCAGGAAGAAACAAGGGGAGGAGGAGAGACAGGGGAAGGAGAGAGAGACCGAGGGTGTTTGAGGCAGAGCGAGGCGGCCGGGGTGGAGCGAGAGAGACAAGCGTGGAGAGACACAAGGGAGGGGCATAAACCCACTATGCGGGAGAGGGAGAGAAACAAGGGGCATGGGAGCGGAGAGAAAAGGGGAGGCAGAGAACAAAGGGAGAGGAGGGGGCGAGACAACAAGGGCGAGAGAATTTAGAGAGACAAGGGGAGGAGAGAGAACACAAGGGGAGGGGAAAAACAAGGGGAGGGCGAGAAACAGGGGAGGGCGGAAAAAGGGGAGGAGAGAAACAAGGGAGGAGAGCGACAAGGGAGAGGAGAGAGAGACAAGGGGAGGAGAGAGAGACAAGGGGAGGAGAGAGAGAGACGAGGTCGGGTCAAATGCGGAGGGCACAAACGTCTGCAAACCTGGGCCTGGAGGAAGACGCCAGAGCTGTTGTGGATGGAGTAGAAGAAGATGCAGAGGAGGCAAAGTGCTAGAAGTGTTTAGTGTTTTTTTGTCATGTTCTTGGGTGTGGTCCGGTTCAATGGCTTCTGTCCTTGGGTCAAATGCGCTCGACTAAATGAATTAAAATGAAAAGCGGGAGTCTATTAATCACCGACGTTGAGACGCACGTGAACGCCACTGTCGAGGACTCGAGACTTTGCCGCTGAAGAAAGACTTCGCTTCGACCTTGTGCTGGTTATTTTTTTTTTTGGTGCAAATTTTGTGTTGCCACAGTAACAGCTGCACAGATTGAGACGCAATTGGACTAAAAGCTGCCAATTAACGTAATGAAACCTGCTCAGGACAACAGACGTCCATTAGGGCGCATGGAGAATTGGATAAAGTCATTTTGGAATGGAAAAAACATGAAGAAGGGGCCGCGTTTAAGATCTGACAACTGGTGAGAGGTCCATGGATGTTGTTCTTGCATTGCTTGGAGAGTGTTCCACAGCATGGCTTTACACTTATCGATCTTGCTTTAATTCAATTACAGGCGCTTTTATTGGAATACATTGGATTTCATGTAAAGCACCAGCATCTTCATGGAGACGAAGATCAAGCAAACACAGCGACATTGTGCCACTTTTAAGAATTGGACATGAAAAATAAATAATGTCCTTGTTGATGATGAAGATGGGTTTGGAGCGTGTGATAAGGTGTATGCTCCCACGTCTCGATTTATGCTCCTTCTACCTCGATTTCGTATCTCGCTTGCGTTTTTTCTGACTCCGATCTGATACGCGACGTCAATTGCTTGTCATTTCCAAAAGCGATCCGACACCGAGACAATTCAGAGTTACGGTTTCAGATCTAGGAATTTGGGCCTCAAAACTCAAAACCATGGACACACTCAATGGATACCTCTGGTGCATTCTTCTGGCTGCAGGGACAAAAGCACCGGACTACATGTTCAGGGACTATTTATATTGTTTGTATGCTATTTCTGTGCGTCTCATTTCTGATCGCTGTAGAACGTTTTACTGCACATTGAAATCCTCTATCATAATAACCTCAAGAACTTATCATTTGATGTGAGACGGACCAAATATTTAGTTTCTGAGACCGAAACAAATGTGTGGGGGCAATTTCAAACCTCCACTTTCAAATACATAAACAAATACAACTTTTAGCCCTTCTTGTTAACGGTATGTGAGCTTGATCTACAGAATATGGATAGTGTTCGTGCAGAAGAAGGATCTGCCAGGATTCCTAGAAAACAATTTGTCCTTTTCCCCAGATTGCTCGTTCCCCATCTCAGTTTCTAAGTATTTTGACATTGAATCTGTCTGTTTGAGGGTCAAGAAAGGAAACTGCATCCACCCTGCTCCCAATGTTGTTTCTGCCACTTATGAAGGTCAAACCCATGTCCGCTGGTCGCGCTGGTTCCAAAGTGTGTAATTGGGACGTTAATGGACGAGATAATGGCGCTTGTGACCACCGAGTCCAAGGAATGGGATCTGTCATCACCGTTGCTAGCTAAGAGCGCTAACAGCAACCCCGAAGCGTATCATTATGTTGTGATTGCTACGAGTTATTACTGTTAGCTGGAGTGTGGTTTACGAGGCTCTTGGCCCGCGTTTGAAAACCAACAATTTAAATTTTCCTGCTCGGAGCTGTTGGCTTTTTGTCCCTCTCCGATTCTGTCCTCTGTCGCGTGCCCACTTGCACTTGGATTCACTCCGATTTATTGACGAATGAAGGCCGAGCGATGCGTCCCTGTCGGTGAGACGGTACCCCTGAGTTTGGTTTCCATGTGATCGTCGTGACCTTTGGAGAGTTGGAAGCCTCCCAAACATCCACATTTTATCCCATAATGTCACACTGTGTGCTTCAAAGAAAAAAAACCTCACTAATTGTTTTTTAATGCCAATATGTTCGCAGTTCACCTTAAATGTGTGAAAATGTGCCCATACTCAATGATGATATATACATGTTGCGTACCCTCTAAACAGTTTGGAAAACCCCTTTCCCGTTTCCAGTTCCCTCTGCCTTTCAGCGTTCTCATGACAACGGAACTGCGTTTACCCCGAAGGAACGGCCCAGACATTGTTGATGCTCTTTATGCGCAACATCACCGGGGACAGACTGCGATGCGTCGAAGTGGGGCCAATCTCGTCAGACCGGATAGTTTAAGTACGGTAGGTGGCGCTAGCATCGCGGTGACGTTTAGCCCGAAGCTACCGTTCCCATTCTTGGATATTTAAAACAACCAACGTCTTTGTGTCTGAATTTGGTACGATAATAAGTCTGCGTTTGCTCTTGTAGTTGTGGAAAAGTGGGCAGTTGGAGCAGTTTTCTACCGGGACGTACAAATGAATGGACTGTTGTGGGGGTCCCGGCCTCGTAAGCTCCTGGTGAGTGTTCCTTGTTCCTGGTTTTGGAAATTGTGGAGAAAAGGTGAACGTCTTCGTTCTCGTTGCTCTCACCAGCCTCCGGGAGCGGGCCGTGCGCCGCAGTTTGAGACGCTCCAGCCTCTTGTTAACCAAGCCGCGTCCTCCGTCGCTCCCGTGTGTGTTCGTATGAGCTCATCCGCCCGTGAGCTGAGGAAGACCATGATGTTATAGGCCCTGACAGCGCCTCCCCGGCCCCAGCGACGCGCCTCCGACTGGGGCAACTGCTTTCTGATCTCCCCTCCCAAAGAGACCGCCTCCCAACACGGCGATATCGGGGGGGGGAAGCGTTGCTATTTTTTACAGGCATGCCGTCATTCATGGAAGCAGCCGAGTGTGAGTCCACGGCCCCACCCAGCACAGCTCAGCGGGGGGTTGCAAAATCAAACATGAATATTGAATAGGCCGGTGGTTAGCATGCGGGCGCTATAGTGTTAGCTGTGGTTTCTGGAGAGCAGCGAGTCTGCCAGGGGGACCGTGTCAGGGGGACCGGGTCGGGGGACGGTCCAGCTTGTTTGGTCCAAACGTAAACTGACAGATTGATTTTAGTAAATACAGATTTTTCTCCCATGAAATGATTTTTTTGGAAACTCATGTAAACAATAATGGGAATCCTATAAATAAACCATAAACCGAGACTCAGGACCATCAAAACAAGGACAAAACTCGATTGTGAAAAAAAAGAGTTGCTGTCAATCACACGTTTGAAATAGGATTCATTACGATTAATCGCGCGGCGCGTTTACAATTCTGATTTGTATTTTATGTTGTTTTTGCATATTTCACAAATCTGAATACATTTCTCAGTTTAAAAGTCTATTTCATGATAAATCCGTTTGGTCCCATGTTTCACGTAAATGCCCTGACCAAACTACAGGCTGGGTGGGGGTCACCAAGCTGCTGGTGGTGGGCATGCGTTCACCAGGGTTCTGTCATCGTTTGGCCGAACGCTCACTTTGTACGGAACAATGTCGAACCACTGAGGAAGATCGATGTTATTGATGTTATTCTTAAGACAGGAAAGGTCACGGAATAAGTGGGACGAGGGACGGGGGCCTAAATGGCTGTGGAGGACAACCAGAAATAGGTATAAACCAGGACTATACCCAGGAGACTGACCATAAGGACTCACTCATCGAAATCAGGTCGAACTCTGACCCAAACTGGGACACAGTTCTTTCCGTTGAACTGAGTAATTCTCATATTAGTCACAACAGAAAACGTCAACGTACCGTCAGGTGAAGGAGGGCCACAGGTTGAGAAGCAGTGTAAGCCGCCATCAGCTGCACCGAGCGTCTTATTGACAAATCCATCCTTAAGCTTCACGCAGGTGAGGAGAATGAGCCCGTCGTCCACACAGGAGTCATGGAGCTGAACGGCGCTGATAGCGGCGCTGAGCGGCGCTGAGCGGCGGCTGAACGACGCTGAGCGGAGCTGAGCTGAGCGGCGCTGAGCGGAGCTGAGCGGAGCTGAGCGGAGCTGAGCGGCGCTGAGCGGAGCTGAGCGGAGCTGAGCGGAGCTGAACGACGCTGAGCGGAGCTGAGCGGCGCTGAGCGGCGCTGACG